>JAWWTY010000002.1:4986391-5008339 GCA_035222235.1 Margarornis squamiger
CCATCCAACCTGGCCTTGGACACTTCCAGGGATCCAGGGACAGCCACAGCTTCTCTGCCCAACCTGTGCCAGGGCCTCAAATACAAGAATTTTGTATTAACTATTTGAAATTTTAAAACCATATTGCTTTTGCACATCAGCTGTGCCCTGACTACTCAAACAACACACAGTTCAAGTGAACAGGCAGCTGCACTTGGCTGTTTTAGCCACAAAGGTCAGTCGGAATTAAACCACGGGCTTGTCTGGAGATCTGCTTTCCAAGTGCTTTTGTAGCCAACATCTCCAACCCTCGTTCCTACAGATGCCTTGGATGTGAGGCAAACCACAAAATGCACAGTCATGAACCGAGCAGCTCATCCTCAAAATACTTCAGGTTTTCAGAGTGCCCTAAATCAACTACAGTGGCAAAAGTGAACACCCTGCAGGACTCCTGGCACTGGCAGAGGTGTCTCTCAGGCCAAGGGTCAGTACAGCCCATGCTGTGTATTTATCTTTATACCACCAAAGCTCCAACCTGACCTTTAAAAAGCTTAACAGGAGTTGCAGACAGATAGGTATCTCCTCATGTGTTATTCCAAACTAATAGTATTTTGGAATATTTGGTGGGCAGGCCCTGGCACAGGGTGCCCAGGGAAGCTGTGGCTGCCCCTGGATCCCTGGGAGTGTCCAAGGCCAGGCTGGACAGAGCTTGGAGCACCCTGGGCTGGTGGAAGGTGTCCCTGCCCATGGCAGGGGGTGGCACTGGATGATCTTTAAAGGTCCCTTCCAACACCTTCACAATCTACAATTCCATAAAGTTGTACTGTTTTTCTCTAGATTTTCTATACCCTTGCTTTACATCTATACATACTATAGATCCTTTTGTCACCATCCTGGCTTATGCTTCACGTCAACATTTCAACACAGTTTTCATCCATCAGCCATTGTTATGCTAAAACCTGGGTGTTACAGAGCTCTATTTTTGAAGTTGCCTGCCAAAGCACGTCTCACTCAAAGCAGCCTGTCAAAGAAACTCACCCCTAACACGAACAAAGAGATATTGAAAAAGGAGCTGATGTCATTTTGGGTTTTTAATATGAGAACAAACCAGTGAGACAGATCTAGATTATTACAAAATACAATAAATGCTGCTATTTCCAAAACCCACCAAAATTCAAAATTCAGGAATTTGCCAGAGAAAGGATTTGGAAGTTGATTAAATTATTGTATTTGATTAACTGATCCATATTCCATTTGGCACAGCCAACTATAGCTAGCACAGCCAATTATAGCTGCTACAGCCCACACCTCATAGTGCTTCCCCCATCTTCATGTGGGGAATTCCCTGCAACAGAGTTCCTAGCTGGGAAGATATTGGATCAACTCTCTGGTATCTTCAATTAGGAATAACAAATTTACTAAAGAAAACGTCATGAGAGGCACAAAAAGACAAAGCTTGAACTCAACAGCGTTGTTCAATTTCAGGTAAACTGAGGTTGAACTGAGTCTCCCCTCACTGGAACCCACTCTCAAGAGCAACAATTCCCAGCAGTTTAGGATGCTTTTTGCATTTCCTCCCCACCCATCATGTTAATCATCCTCTGTTCCATTAGCATAGAGCTAGAATGCTCTAAGAACATCTGCCTTCAATAATTAATCTCCCACACTAAATAAACTCCTGAGCCAGTGGCTGCAGATGCACCTCACTTCCCCCTTCCATACAAATCCTAATTACTTCTCCGAGTGTGTTTATTGGCTTGGACAGCCGCCCACCTCCCACTTCACTTCTCTGCTTATCATCCCTTCCATGCAAATAAACACTAATAAAAGCCCAAAACATCCTCAAGATCTTTCAGAGAACCTCAGTCCATCTCCAAGAGTAGCAATTAGTGCTAAGGAGACAGGAAACTCCTTAGAAAGCTCCTCCAAGAAGGAAAGTGTAATCATTAAGATAGTGGCACTCAGTTACTCTTTTTTTTAATACTAAGTGTAAGCTGAAAACTCTAATTCAGAGTTGAGTAACAGCTCAATGGCTTGTTCCTTATATTGTATTTACCAGTGTTTAAAAGAAGCATCTGATATTCCTCTGTAGCAATTCTCACTGCTCTTGGGCAAAGGTTTAATAATGATTAGCCTGATTCTGTCATTCCTGAAAAGCAAACAAACAAACAACCCCAGCCAAGTCCAAGTCAGTTACAGTAGTACAGGACTCTCCTGATATTGTGACTTATTGTATTTCACTTCAGTTGCACAAAGTCAATGCAAATTCTTTTCTCTGCAGAGTCACTAGGCCAAAGTCTAAATGCTTCTCTCCCAGCTCAGCCACAATAGACTGTTCACCATCTCTTTCCCAGAAATCTAATTAAGTCATTCTCATAACAACTGCTCAGAGCATGCAATAAGAGCCACTTTCTTTGCAATATTTATTATTGCAGTTATCCTCCACAGCCAAGTAAGCATCTGGCCAAGTCCTAAAAAGTACCACTGTTTTAGCTTAAACTCTTCTCCAAGCAGCTCAGTCACAATCGCTCTCCGATATGACTCAGGAGTGAAGGAATTCTGCAGACCCACAAAACCTGGGGACACAAAACTGAGCTCTGAGCAGCAGCAGCAGCAGCAGCCAAGGGAGATCTGAGGCTGCCCTGATGAGCACACACACCACAGCTCAGAGGCACCTCTGCCTTCCTAACAGGCTGCTGGACGTGCCCAACTCAGCTACAGCCTCAAACCACACACTGGTGCCTTCTGCAGTGTTACAGCTCAGCCAAAACATAAATGGCTCTTCCTGCTCAGCGCTGTGTCCCGTCCACCTGGCTGAGCCCACAAACCAACCAAACCCAGCCAGGCTTCCAGTGCCAAATGAAGTGTTTCCATGAGAAAACACTTCCTTTCCTGTTGACAAACAAGCACCAGCCCAGCACAATAGCTTGCTGTGTATTTCTAGGAAATAACATAGTATTTGGCAGATTTGTTTGTAAAGATAATCACTGCAAGTGATTACAGGATCAAGCACTTGATCAGACTTAGGCATTCAGTACACACTGCCTGTCTATTTACAAACACCTGGTGATAAATCCCTTGTTGTCCTGGACAGAGAGGAATAAAACCCCCTTCTGAACAGCAGGTGTTTCTTTCTAGGTAACCTGAGGAACAGGTTACCTTAAATGCTGTGACAACTAATGAATATTACAGAGGCAGCGGCCCCAGCTCTGAGGAGCAGCACCCTGCCCTACCCTCGCCCTCCTCACACAGCCTGGGCTGCCACCCACACCCCACTCCAACACTGACACTGCAGCTCCTGCCATTGGCAAAGCGCTGTGATCCTCAAGGCTTCTGCAAGCAGCCCAGCTACCCCGGTTTCCAGTCCCCACACAGGCAGCAAGTTCCTTTTTCAAGCAGGTTCTTGTCTGTCACACGAGATGAAGATCATGAGCACTATCCCCACTTCACAGAAAACCTTTGAAAACAGTGGCAAGTTTTCATTTGGGTTTTTTGTTTAATAAAGTCTCTAATGCTCAGCCTGGAGAAAGGCGAGGGGTTCCAGGCACTGTCCCCACACAAACAGCCCCAGCATACCAACAACCCAGCACAGAGAGACCTCTTAAGGCACATGACGGTAGCACAATTATAGGGATGAGCAAAACTTCATCCTAGAATGGCTTGAGTTGGAAGGGACCTTAAAGCCCATCCAGTGCCACACCCTGCCATGGGCAGGGACACCTTCCACCACCCCAGGTTGCTCCAAATGCTGTCCAGCCTGGCCTTGGACACTTCCAGGGATCCAGGGGCAGCCACAGCTTCTCTGGGCAACCTGTGCCAGGGCCTGCCCACCCTCACAAGGAATAATGTCTTCCTAATATCCAGTCTAAATCTACTCTTTCAGTTTAAAACCCCAGAGGGCTTTTCCTTATCAAGGTTGCCCAGACACACGTGCCAAAGATGATGGTCACCCGGTTTTGTATCACTGAGCTGCTCCTGACCTTGCCAGCAAGATCAAACCTTGAGTGCACAGCTGCTTATCCCCTGCAGGACAGCAGAGCAGGGGTTCATTCTGCCATCATCTCCAGCTCACAGATTTAAGAGCGCTAAAAGACATCCAAACATGCCCAAAATTCATTCTGTTGGCCTTTCACTGAACTTGTCTTGTTGTCACCCTTTTAAATTACCCAGTGACATATCAGTGTCTCTGCTCTTGACATCAATCCTTCCCTGTTCACTGGCAGCCTTGAAATAAGTCTTCATTTAAAGAAGTCAGAGAATTAAACACTCCTCCTGCAAAGCTGCGAAGTTCTGCAGCTGCACTAATGGAGGCAAAGTTGTTTTAGCCACGTTACACACTGACAGTGTCATAACCCAAGCAGCAGCCATTCAGAATTCTGTTCAGACATAAACCAGTAGCAACCTGCTACATAATTCCTCACTGTGGCCCAAGACAAATGAAAGTTCTAATTCTTTCAGGAAAACAGTGAGTTATTGTGAACTGAAATAAGCTTTCAGTGAGATGGTTCAACTTCCAGGACGTGCTTACTTGTTAAACTCATTCCTCCTACATTTTCACCTGGGTGCCAACACAGCCTTCAGGTCTGACATGCTGCTCCTTGCGCCACGGCATTGGGAGCTGCATTCAATACACACTGAGATACAGCGCCACTGCTTCAAGTTTGGGAGCTACTGAAACTGCACAGAAACCCAAGGGCAAGTCAGTCAAGAATTCCTGAGCCTCAGCCATGATGGAATTCAACATAGAACTTGGCCATCATACCGTGTTTTTCACACATCTTCCAGCGAGTGAAAAGTCCCTTTATTTTCATTTTTACTAAGTATGTTGCTACCCCTGGCATTTCAAGAACACACGATCTAAAATTAGCAGGAGCTTTGAGCAGCATGCATTTTAAAAAGGCCAACACTCCCCAGCAGTAAGTCAGAATGTGTTCTCATTAAACCCCACCTAAGTCATCTGCAAGATGGTTAAATTCAAAAGGGAAGGGCATTTCTTTACTGAACTGCTGAGGAGTGACAGTGGTGTCTAATGATGCTCATCAGTCAGGATACACCCAGACTGACAAAGTTACTCCCTCAGTGAGGCTTCCTGTCTCACACCCCCAAGCCATTTCTCCATTCCCAGAAGGTACTAGGCTAAAAGTGCCAATAAACAATTGGAAATCTGCTCTTAAAACTGGTACAGCCACAGTGGCTCTCAAAGAAGAAAGTACAGCTTCAAGAGCTACCTGGAAAAAACTTGCTAATGTTGTACCCACAGATCCATCTCAGATGTCCCTCACACTCCAAAGGACACACACTCTGCAGGAGAAAACCTCCTCCTGTTTGCATATTCTCAATACCCAACAGCGTCACGTTAGAAATCAGATTACCTTGTGTTTGGGAACACAGAGAACTCTGGTCAGAATTTAGGGCTCTTCCACCATTGCAGCATTTGTGTGAGAGTTCAGCATTTTAGAGTATTGATGTGAAAAACTCCAGTTTTAGGAGGGCTACAGCCAGGACAACTAGACAGAAAGAGACTTCAGGAGACATGCAGCATAGTATTTGCAGCAGACATATTACAGTCAGTTATACCATTTATCTCCTCTGAGCACTTTTACAATTAAAAAAAAAATATCTCAGTAAGTGATTTGAACCCTGAATATTTAGAAAATAGGGTAAATGACACTTCCAGGCACTCCTTGCTTTACTGCAAGTACAACAGCAAAGAAAACCCCTGAATTTACCGTGTGGACTGGGCATTCTGCTCACAAGAACTTAATCCCTCAAGCTGTGATGCAAATTTAACTTGTATGGAAAACCTGAAAACATAAATCCTGTGTTATTCACTGAAATACATGACCACATTTCTTCAAAGCTTAGGAGTATGTTTGGAGCAGGGTTAGTGCTCCAACTGGAATATATAGCAGGCATCATTTCTCAGACTACCCAAGCCCTTGGGTATCAGGGCAGCTGGGCAAAAGCAAGTCTTAGGACAACAGGAGGAGGTTGATCTCTGCTGCCCCATTAGCTTATTTTTTCATTCAGTGAAATTTCCTGATAAATGTCTCCATGGAAAGTTTACCTTGGCAGAATCCTCCTCTCCACAGCACTATGTGGCTTTCCACATTCAGTGACAGAAGGCAGCAGATACAGAGCAGTTGGATTTTATAGTGCAGACAGACAAGGGGAGAAGGATCGAGTGCAGGGAGACCCAGTCAAATGTCCCCGGGACTCAAGTGTTCATGAACACTGGGATACAGAACTGCTTTTCCAGAAAAGGCCAATTGTCCAATGCAAAACTTAATTGAATGCTTTGGCCAGCAGTTGCTCCTCTAAGTGCTGCAATTATCTAAACATTAAGGGATTACCACAGCCACCCAATAATTGTAAAATTACTTACATTATACCATACAAAGTAGCAGCACTGAAAAGCATAAGACAATTTGACTTCAGGAAAGTCTCTCTCATTTCACTCAAGTCTAGGGCACAGTGCATATTTACCAAGTTATACAAATTCTTCGTTCTTCACTACAGTGGGTACCAAGCAGCAACAAACTGTCCCTTTCACTCACAAGTCTCCAACAGACAACTTGATCATCCTCCAAAAGATAAACTCTGGATAGTCAAGGTCAATCACAAGATTAAAATGAAGACCATATTTCCTTTCCTTAATGTCACAGAATGGCTTGGGTTGGAAGAGAGCTCAAAGACCATCCAATCCCACCCCCTGCCATGGGCAGGGACACCTTCCACTGTCCCAGGTTGCTCCAAGCCCCGTCCAGCCTGGCCTTGGACACTCCCAGGGATCCAGGGGCAGCCACAGCTTCTCTGGGCACCCTGTGCCAGGGCCTGCCCACCCTCACTGTAAAAAACTTCCTTCTTAAATTTCACCTAAACCTACTCTCTTTAAAGCTGTTCCCCCCTGTCCTGTCATGATACACCCTTGCAAAAAGCCAACCTCTAACTTGCCTTTCCCTTTTAACAGCTGCAGACACCAGCAGACATTTAGGAAAGCAAGAGTGAGCAGTCCCTGGAACTGTGTGTTCAGCTCAGAGCCCTACACATCCAACCAGCCTAAACACACCATGCTGTACCATCTTTCAGCACTTTTTGCATGATAAATTTCTCCTTGCTGTAAACAAGAACAGTGTTTAGCTGCATGCCTTGCAGTACTGTCACTTGCACAGAACTGAAAAGCAGGCATAAAGACAACACAGAGTAAGAGCATTCTGGCAAGGTTAATTAAAACCTCAGACTGCTGATCACACAAGCAACTCCGGTTCAACATATTTATCACCAGCTGCAGATAAAGGGAACAAACACACATATTCCAGAGAAACTGGTTCAAGTTTGTTAGAGCCTGCAAGTTCTTTTATATCCCACTGAGCTCCTGTGCACCATCCCCCCCTTGCCTCTGTTCCTTAAGGAAAAGGAGGTTTAGGTGTAAGACAGCAACTCTCAAGAGAGCCAGCAACGCCCCCAACACCCACCAGCTCTGCAACACCAAATGAAGTAGCACAGACTCACCCACTCTAAAGCTCTCAGACCAGCAAGATCTACATTTTTAGCAAGTTTATCCTCTGTGCCTCCACTTCACCACAAGCCTTTCACGTTTCTAGTATCATTTTCAGCTAAATCCAGCCCGGGAATCAAGCAGCACATCACCTCATTTCGAATTCAAGCTGAATGGAGTTTGTAGTAATTCTAAGGCACAAAGAAGCAGAGAAATAGAACCCTCAGGTTACAGGCTTTGCTTTCCTAACTTAAAGAGGCTGTACTCTGTGAGGGTTTAAAGGGAATTGCAATAAAAGCTTAATTTTTTTTCCCCAAAAAAACTCTGCAGCAACTTTATTCATTATTAATCAGGCCTCATCTGCTCCATACATCATTTCCCTAAGATTAGCAATCAGCCACATGTTACAAGATGACAGCAAATCCCTTGTCCTTTTGTCAACATAAAGCTTTCACCTCCTGAAGAGTAAACACAGAGCACAAGTTACAACAGTTTGCTTCCTTTTGTGCAAGCCAGTTGAGCCACTGGATGAAAAACACCAAGTTACAGAACACAGCTCTGATTTTGTACCTCAATTATTTCATCTGACATCACAATTTGTCATTAGCAAGGCACTTTACCTGTTCCTTCCAACAAATACTCCCCTGTCACATCTCACTTGACTACAACATAAATACAAGTAACTTGATTTACTCTTCTTCTCAGGAAATTAATACCCTACTTTTTAATTTAAACACTTAAAAGTTAACTGCAAATTCATGCATTTCCTGACAAGTGGATGGAAGACGTAAATTAAACAAGTGCCATAGTTTACTCATAGTTAAAAATCTCTGCTTTGAATTCAGCTGCTTATTATTGCAGAGTACATAGAACTGACTGAATACAGAAATCAGCCTGAAAGTTGGCAGTCACGGAGAGCAGAAGCAGAACCAGGTCCAGCATCAAAGCCCTTCACAGCATCCCAGCAGATGGAAGTGATAATCCAGAAGCCTTCAAAATTTTGGTTGATATCTCAAAGTCTCCCAGAACAGCTGCTGGTCTTTGAGTATTATGAGAATTTGGCTTCTTTTTATATCCAAAAGCCAACAGCCTGCAACCACTCCAAAGTTTGACAGAATCAAAGCAAAGTACACTGAGACCTCTGTATTCCAATGTCTCAATGGCCTGTTTGCCCTGCTTGGAGGCCAACTAAGCACAAAATGATTCTTGCAAGTAAGGAAACCACTGCCTATCCCATACCTCACATGTATTTAGCTACCTTGATCGTTAAACTCCATTTGTACAGCTTTACAGGAATTACTTACAAGCTGTTACGGCTCTGTCACCAAGGGATGATTTTGCATCTCACATCACTGATCAGCATCAAAGCTTCTGCTTGTCCACCTTCCCAAGGAGAAGATCAAATCTCGTGAAGCTCTCTCATATCCAGCTCCCACATATTCAAATTCCAGCTGGGAATGGAACCACTCAGGTCTTCTGTGCTCTGCACAGCCACATCTGGATATAAACTGTTTTAGTAACTGATTCCAACTCCAGCACCAGCAGCAACCACACTGGGCCTTCAGTTGGCTCTGTGTGATGTAGAATGGCTTCTGCAATAGCTTGGCCACAGCATCCAACACAAAACCCACCCTGGATGCCAATAAAGGAGCCACTGTCACTATTACAGAGGCAACATTTTCAAGGTGCTTACTGGACTATCGTCTAAGACCAGGTTTTAAGTTCTGCCTTAAAAGATTGGACTAAAATTAGACAATAGACACCCCAAGGACATGAGAGTGGTTAGCAGGAATCAGCCCAACTAGACAGCCACAGGGTAGTAGAGGGTTTTCTGGCACCCTGAAGTGTTCTCCACACACTACTCCCAGCGAAACCTGCATCTAAGCCACTGTCTAGGGAATATGTTCCCCTGAGGACAATAAACGTTCTGTCTCTGCTGACTTACCTACTTAGGAACAGCCTTTTTATTGATGTGATCAACGTGTTCACAGAGGCAAACAAGAGACTGGTGCCAAGGCAGTAAGCTCATATTCAAGAAGAACAATTTTATACAGCTATTCCATACCTGTTTGTAGCAGGTTGTTGTTTTGGGTTGGTCTTTTTAATTACAGCCTCAATGATCTTGTTTTCAAAAGACCTAATCCCATTTGTAATTGGATCTATTTATCTGTGTTTCATTTAGCTGATGTGTCATCACTCAACAGCTTTAATCAAATATCCCCAGTTGCCTTGTAGGCAATACTCCCGTGTGCTGAGGAGAGGAACAGCATGAAAACCACCCCAGAGCAGCTGCAGAGTGGCAGGCAACCCAGGGGAAACGCCTCAGCCTTGCACAGGGTCCTCTGACAGCACCTTCCACTGGAATTCAGCAGCCCCAGACAACTCCTAGGACATTTGAGTCTTGATTCTTCCCAGATGATGGTATTTGTACTCAGGTTTCTAGCAGGTAGCTGGCTCACCTTATTTACATACAAATTTAAACAATAATAACCTGAAACATCACCAGTAGGCTCCCTAAAAATTTGGGAAAATTAATTTTCCCCATTTATCTACCGAGTTTTTAAAGAGCTTCTGGCCTAGTTAGCAAATCAAGGGATATAGACGTGAGCTTTAATTTTAATAGCATGTCATTACCTAACATCAAGTAATCCCTAAAGGGACAGACCTGCACTTTTTAGGTCACTGAGGTATTTTGCCTCTTGCTGTTGACAGCCTATGTTCAAATCACAGCCAAACACCTGTATTTAAATGGGCTTTTTCTTCCAAATTGGCTAATTTCTTTCAGCTGTCTGTAGTCTCATTTCAGTGCTTGCTGTGAGAGTAAGCCAGGAAGGCTCAAATTGGAAAACTTGATATGACTAAAGGGTCTAAATCACCTTGAAATATTAACTTTGAGATGGATTAATGTTCATTTTGTCTAACGTCCACTTCAGTGTAATGTCACAAAAGCAAAGAGCTCCTCCCCATTCACACAGAGCCTGCACAACTCAGTCCTGAAGAATCAGCTTCCTTCTGGAACAGCTCTGGCCTGATTTAAGGAAAGGTGAAAGTTATCTCTTTAGACTATTGCATTCCATGAGCTAACATTAGGATTTTCCCTACCAGCCCAGAAATAAAAGCTCTCTGGCTTACATTAAAGTTCATTAGTTCACACAGTAAGTAAAATACTCAATGCTCATTTCCTTTACCAGGATCACAGACAGTAAAAACACATTTATTTTTATCCCAATAATACTGCATGAATTGTCCCTATTTTATTTTCCTTATGTTTTCCCACTGCAGCTTCTGGTGCACCCCCATCAACACCAATTCAAATGGCACAGCATGTCTTTCATTACCTAAAACTGCACAGACAACTATCACACATATTCTACCTTCACCATATAGATAACAGCAATGTAAAAATGATTACCATATAGATAATGGTAATTTTCCAGCTTAAGAGGGGAAAAAAGCATGCTCTGGAAAAACATTTTTCCAGCAGTTGTTTAAACATCACAAAGAACAACGAGCCACATGAAAGCCACTGAATTTTCCCTTTATCTTTACAGTGACTAAAATGGACCAGCATTTGGATTAGGCATTTAAAGGAAAACAGGGGCCTCCAGTTGTTTATGTTTTAAAACATGTGTCATGCTCCATCTTAAAAGCTTTTTTCAGATAATTTGGAGGGATTAGCAAGTGAGCAATTAGTACATGCAGTTCACATCAACTACCACACCAATTAGCATCATAAATCACACCAGCAACCCTCTGACTGAATCCTATTATGCACCAAGCAAGATGTTCCAGTAAGGAAAATATTCCCAGAGAAGTAATGTCTCTTTGGAAGTCATGCAGGGCTCCCGACCTCAGCTAAAGTACCAACTTGAACTGCACGAAGCAGTTATCAAGGCAGGTGTCTGTGTAAATGTTGGTCACCTGGCTGCCACTGTCATCCCCACACCAACACACACCCCCACCTGGAGGTATTTTTCAAGCTAAGTCGCTAGCCAGGTCCTCCCGTCCACGAACTCAGGTATTGTTACACATATAGATGCCGTTCAATGCCGCAACCTCAGAGCGGTGAAGCGTTCTTGCAGCTTAATTAATGCAGGTTAAAATGAGCCTCTTACTTTGCATGAGAAAAGTAATGAAATGGGACTAAAGAGATGAGTCGCCTCCGGGTATAGGGATGGTTCTCCACAGCTTGTTTGGGCTCCTCCCTGCTGGCATTTCCTCAGCTCCAAGGGTGAAAGCAGGGATGCACATTCCGGGCACGGAACTGCCCCAGAAAAGCCATGATGAAGGGCTGTCGCTGAGCCCCACGAGAGCTCGGGCTGCGGCTCCAGGGGCTGGGGGGACTTAGGGCACACCAGCAGCACGGTCAGTTTGCACAGTCCCATCCTCCAGCATTCCTGTCCTCACCCTGTGCAGAGGCTCAGAAGCTGGCCCAGGGACCCACAGGAATCTTTCAACCCCAAGCCTGAACGGCAATCCAAAACAAATTTTCTGGAGGAAAACTATTACTCAGCTTTATTCACAACTGAAAGAAAATAATCCTATTAATCTTTTAGCATATATTGAAAATACTAACAAAGCTTTACTAGAAAAGCATTTTTAAACTCTACTACATCATTGATTTTATGTTCATGACAGCAAAGGAATATTATTTTCCTTCACTGTCATTATTTATTAGCTTTGATAGTTGACAATTGTACCCTTGGCAGTACAACCAATAATATCTTCTGGCCAGACACAGAGATGGTACAATTCATAACAAAGAGATTTGTAACTGCTTTATCAGAATTCTCACAATGAAATGCCCCCATCTGTTAAGATTTCCCAAGCTATCTGTCTGGTTTTAGTGCTGAAGAGTTATCCAAACCAGAGATACAGAGCCTGTCTTTATCTCGAGCACTCCAGACCTGCTGTATAACCTGCCTCCCACCGCAGCCACGGCCGCAGATATTGAGCCATCTGTCACTTCAGGGATCATGCCCAGCTCCCATCTCTGACTCTTGCTTACTTCTTATCAGGTCACATTTGTCACGTCCTGCCACCTTTACCTGATTATAAGCACCTGCCAGCTCTACAGATGAGCTGTACAAGGGCCAGAGCAGTTTCATACGACGCAAGTATCAGTTATTATCTCATCTTTGCTCATTGCAAAGCGCTCAGTCACTGAAGCCAAACACTAAGGTTACCAAAAACATCAGTATTCAAACCTAAGAATCCAATGGCAGTTCAGCTGCTGCTTCTTGCTATTCCAGCATTCCTCAAAGTCTTCATCTCCAAGAGATCCTTTGCATTCTGCACTCAGCTCAACTGTTTCAAAGCAACACGGGTAATTTGTTAAGCCAAGTCCATGACAAGAAGTGTCATCAGTTCCTACTGCTATAGTTGGTTTCCTTCAGTGCATTAAGAGTGTTACAGTTGCCACTTGAGGGCTAATGGATGACCTGATTTTTGCCTTTGTGACATGAAAATTGCTACCAAGCTTCAATCCACCTCAAGGAATTTCACTGAATGACTAATTCTGGCTGCAACATCTTAGAAAGCAGGCGGGGAAAAGGCCCATTCCATCACCCTGCACCTGCTAACCCAGTTCAAAGCAGCAGATTTAAGCTGAAAAGCTACAATTGTTTCTATGTTTTGAGAACAGTCTTAGATCCTTTCCATCATGGAGTTACACAGCTCTAACACTTCCCTCGCTGTCTGGGCAAGTATATTTAAGATTCTTTCCTGGACCTAGAGGTGTATTTCAACCTCCTGTTTATCAATCCATTCACAGCCTTGAACATTTCAAACTCTTTCCCCACTCCCTCAGTTAGAGTTTTCCTGAGTTAGCCTGGTTATCTCTGAGGAAATTCACTGCTGGATGAAAAACAGCAGCTATCAAAACACTGATCATTTTCAGCACCGTCACCCTCCTGAAGCACAGAATATCCTGAGCAGGAAGGGACCCACAAGGACCATCCAGTCCAGCTCCTGGCCCTGCACAGACACCCCAACAATCCCACCCTGTGCCCCAGAGGACCATCCAAACACTCCTGGAGCTCTGGCAGCCTTGGGGCCGTGCCCACTGCCCTGGGGAGCCTGGTCAGTGCCCACCACCCTCTGGGGGGAGGACCTTTTCCTGAGATCCAGCCTAAACCTCCCCTGACACAGCTCCAGCTGTTAGAGAAGGTATAACAAAAGGTTCCATGGATCCGGGGGGTAAAAAAAGGAGATAAATAACATCCCTTCGACATGCACGCTGAAACTTTCAAGTTCAAAACCAGATTATTTTAACCAGGCACTAAATTCCCTGTCTGCCCACACACTGACCATCCCCACTCCACCCTTTGGGTACACCCATAACTGAGAACTTGAGGATATCTTCAGTTCATCACCTTGATTATCCCAGCAAAGCAGGCCTGATCAGAGTTGCCTCTCCAGGCCTCGAGGCTTGCACTCCATCCACTCCATCTAACAGCACCTCCACAGAGAGGAAAAGGCTCTGACAGCACAGAATACAGAAGAATATTGATGATTTTATATTCCGTGTACCAGTTATCTTTCAATAATGAAACATTTCATAGGAAATATAAATATGCAAATCCAGTTTTTCAGACAGGCAGCTGCAGTCTAACATCTAATCCATCATCCTGCTCCGCTTGCTTTCCATGCTCCTACAAATTCACATGCCAGCCACCTCCCTGTGCTGAGACAGCTGTCGTGGGTGTTTGCCCCAGTGCTGCAGAAAGCTGCTGGTTCACAAGGTGTTAACTCAGGCACAGCAGCACTTTGCAGCCTAAGTGGGATCCATTTACCCGGCTGCTGCCTGGGCACCCCAGTGCCAGGCTTTTAGCATATTTCCTCTGGAGAGCACAGTTGCTGTGATACCTAAAAGACAGGATTCCTGGCTGCTCTCCTGAGCACAGGAAGCTGGAACACAAAGATAATGGATATCTCACACTGGAACCTCCTGTATCTGTGCAAAAAAGCAGTGATGCTACAAAACCCTGCAACAGTGACTGTCTTGCTGTGTCTGTGCTCCTTCTGCTTATGTCACTGAAAAATACAGTTGCAAAGTATAGAGGCAGTGGTATAAATTAATCCAAGATCTACTAGCAGGAAGAGCTTCACGGGCAGCTTTAGTTTCATAGAAAACATAACCAATACCAAGTTCAAGTCAAGGCTTCAAGTTAAATTGTGTTGAGCACTGATCCAGTTTAAGCTATAAACAGTTCTGCAATCCCTTCACAAATAATGCAAAAAAAAATAAAAAATTCATTTCAGCTTTTCAGAGACAAACATGAATACAAAGCACTACAGCTAAAGCTACAGATTCAATTCTAATCGTTAGGTTTACATTCGCTATCCGACTACGTAAACAAATACAGTTACTAAAGGAGACACTGAATTTGCACATTTCACACACATCAGCCCTGTGGTTTTAATACTTGCTTTCTGAAGTGGTTAAATGAAGCTTATTTAATCGATAACAAAGAAAAGTGAAAGAACAAGTCATTCCCTGGGTTAGAAATGCATTGCCATCTGAACAGCCTTTCATCTGTACCTTTATACAGGCTCCAAGTATATTAGCCAGAATCCTGAAATGGCATTAATGAGATTGAACGTGCACATACTGATTAAGTAACACATCTGCTTCCATCCACTTAAAAAAAAAGATATTAAATACTTCCAGAGGGCTTTGGAATTGCCAGCTGCCCACAACGGACTCACTACCAACAAGGAAACCTGACAACCTTGCTGTTTCCACCTTGGAATTAGGAATTTAAAACAAACTTTCAAAGAGATCACAGGTTCCTGGTAGCCAAAATACATCCGAGACAGCACTGTTACCTTCTTTCTAAGCTGTGTCACAAGACTCACACAGCATTTATAACCTTATCACAATTGCACAGAAGCACAAATTAATTGCCAACGACTGCACATCAAAAGCTCTGTCCACAGGACTAAGAAGCAGCTGAAAAGTCTTTCCTCATAGACATAAGAGAATCCCAAGTTCAAATCACTCTGTTGGGTTCTCTCCACTATACCCGTGTCCCCCTTGCCCTGGGGAGCTGCACAGAGCACTGCTGGTGCCCTCGCCAGTGCCAGGGAGGAATTTAGACTTTACAAAGAAAAACCAAACCACACAAAGAAGACAGAAGGGCCCCCAAAACACACCCCACCAGGACCAGGCATGGGGGGAGGAACCCAGGCCAAGTTGTTTGCCCGGAGAGGTACAACTCATCACACCAGCGCTCTCACCTGGCTCCCAGGACCATTCCCAAACCAAAGAGACTTCAAGGCAGCGCTCGGGATCTCTGCCCCTGACCCTCTGCTCTCCTGGCCCGTGCGGGACACCCACTCACCCTCACCTGTGCTCCACGAGCACCTGTCTCTCCAGACAGGGACAACACCCAGGAAACTCTAATGAAGTCTTGATGATACGGAAACCACAGAAGTCTGTACACAAACATCAGCAGCATCTCAGCTTGTCCACATCTGGCACTGCCTTTGCTCAACTATTTCATGGTGTGAGGACCAGTAACACAAAAGAGAAGTGGAGCCACAGCTGCCCTCCAGCACAGGTGACACGAAGTACCAACAGTGCTTGGAGGCAGTCAAGGACAAAAACTAATAACGGAAGACAAATCCCTCACTCCCACAGATGTTAGGATTACCAAAACTATTTAATACAATCCTTTCTCTCTCAGGACAGAAAACTTTATCCACTGTAGATTACTAAGCAATCATTTTAGATTTGTTCCACAAATGATGTAAAGCCGTGTGTATGAAGGTCACAAAGAGCAACCTTCACATAAAAACTAACCATTGCAGAAAAGGATATCTGAAATGCACTGTCAGCAAAAGGTCACACAGTTGAGATACAACTGAGTTCTGAGATGTTGTGGAGCTTACATTACCTTTTCTTCAAAGACTTGCCAAAAATATCAGCACTGCCATTCACCTTGCTTATTGGTAAGGACAAACCCACCTCCCAGAGGTGACGCAGCAGAGAACAGAGTATTCCCGAGGTCTGGGGAGAAGCTGTTCAGCCACCTGGCGCTTCTCCAAACCTCTACCATCAGCCAAAAAAAGTGGGGGCTTTTTAATTTCACTTACAAACATACTGGAGCCTGACAGTTCTAAGTGCATCCCTTAAATATTAGCAATTAATGCCATACCTCATATTCTCATATCAGTTTTCTCAACATGATCCAAGACACAAATCTCTCCCTTCAGGTGGCAAAGACTAAGACCATGTCTACCTCAAGTGCTGGATAATAAACCTCACTGGAAAATAAGTCTTGTGAAGACAGCCTGAGCACCGATGTCACCTTTCAGAAACCACAACTGCCATTTTGTGCCTGACTCAGGACAATGCAGAACATAAACACAGTAACCCATGTTCCAAAGTGTTTCCTTTTCCCAAGTGCCTGAGTTGAGCAAAAGCAAATCCAGTGTCCAATCCACTGGATTGCCAAGTGCCCCCTCTTCTTAGGGAGTAAGACTCATTTGCCAATTTAAACAGAAATAAAAACAGTGATGTGTGTACACAGCAGCATGAACTCTTGTATCAGCATTATTGCCTGCTGCTTTTAACTAATCCCCCAAAGCAAACGGTGGGAAAAGCCCAGCACACTCCCTGAAAAACCTAAAGCCTCACAACACATTTGTTCCAACAACATCAGCTGATCCACAGCAGGTCTCCCTCTTTGCCTGGGGGGAATAGAAGTTCTCCTCAGAAGTTAAGGGTTCAAGGCTTTCCTCTTGAGCTGTAACTTTCATGTGCTTGCTCAAAAGCATCTGATATTTAATCCTGCAGCTTTTCCAGAGAATAACAACGAAACACGTAAGTTAAAGCCAGAAAGCACAGTCACTTCAACTTGGGATAAGACATAAGTAACCCAAGACAAACACCAAACCTCACTTTTAGTTTAACATGCAAGCACAGTTAATATCAAGCATTTGAATCTTGGTGGTTATTCACACATTGAAGTCTGCTGTATTCCAGATTAAGAAGAAATGTGTTTCCATTTTGATATGAGCCACAAAAAATACGAAACATGGACTGCATTTCATCAATTTGTTCACACTGGAGGCCCACAAACAACGACACAATTCCAGAATGGTTTGGGTTGGGAGGAACCTTAAAGCCCATCCAGTCCCACCCCCTGCCACGGGCAGGGACACCTTCCGCCAGCCCAGGTTCTTCCAAGCCTCATCCAGCCTGGCCTTGGACACTTCCAGGGATCCAGGGGCAGCCACAGCTTCTCTGGGGAACCTGTGTCTGCAGGAAAAGGCATTGAGAGACTCGTCCCAAACACGTTGCACGGACTCCCACAGGCAGCAATCACCACCCAAGTCAGTGCTCACTGCGTACGTGCCTGCTCAGAACTCACCTGGATACACTTATGCACCAGGTATGTGCTCAGATTCCCCATGCCTGAATCAGACAAATTTAATCCCCCAGCAAACCAACATAAAAAACCCTCAAAAAAATAGAAAAGCACATGCTCATGTTCTGTTATGCTCTCCCTGAAATCTCAAATAAGAGGGATGACTGGAGAATCAGTTTGTACCTTCCACTATTTCCTCCCACCCACCCAGTCCTCCAGTGCATCTTAGCACTGCCCTGAGCAATAGCTTCCAAATGTACAATCTCTTATTTTCCCTAAGACTTAGATTATTTCTTGGGTCCTGCTTCATAATCATAATTTCAAAATTCAAGCTACTATTTACAACACTTTTTTTATTATTATTTTTAACAGGAAAGCAAGAATAAGAGTCACAAAATGCACTGGATCCTGGCAACTCACAACTACATGATCTCTGGTATGGCACTCGTACCAATTAAAGCTACAACCTCCCCGTAAATTAATAATCCATACAAACAGATTTCCTAATCATTTGGAAAGGGGCGATAAAAAACACCCACAGACACTACAGGAAACACCTTCCAATTGCTCACAAGGCAAACTGAAGCCAGTATCTTAAGTTTCACTGTTTAAGCTTTGTTTTACCAGTAGAGGATCCAAGCTAGCTCCCATTTTGATGGGCTTGCCACTGTGGAGGACAGCAAACTACTTCAGATACTCAACACTTACTGCATCAGCAGGTTAGTAACAAGGATATTACTAAGTGTTTTTGGAGTCTATTAATAATGTCATCTTGGCTAAAGGTGTTTTAAAATCCTTTCATGAAGAACTAAAAATGAAATTTTTCACCATTTTTCCATCATTCTTACAGTTTCATGACAAAACAGTGCTGGTCTCAGCCTGGATGACAGAGACAAACTGACCTGCTCAGGTATTACCTCACCTTACAGACCATCACACCTGGAACCCACAAGACACTTTCAGCTGTTTAAAAACCCCTGAAAGCAAGTCCTACTTTCCTCTCCCCGTTTCTAAGCAGACACCATACTTGATGTAAGAAAGGTTTAATGTTGATCAGGTACTACTGATGTTGTGAACTACAGAGCACGTGAAGGCAGGTTTTACTACAGTAAAGGCTGTGTAACAGACTAATAATAGTTACACTGTTATCAAACAAGCATAACAGTCTAAAAAACAACATTTAAAACTGCTCGGATACTTAGTATGAATTTCATACAGCACAGAAGTGTATGCTTTTAAACTGCTAGCCCTGCAACTCTGTGACATGCAAGAACCTGAAAGTAACTGATTTTTAGCACTTTTATCCACTGAGAAAAAACTAATGAAGTGAAATACCACCCAGAACTGTTTTACCCAGTGTCACACGTAACTTAGAAAAATACAAGGCAAGAAACCTCTGTGCAATGAATATCGACATGTCAATTTAGGACCAAATTTAGCAGTTGCTCTCTTCAGATCAGATAGAACTCGTGTATTTGAATATAAAGAACTGCTACTGCTGAAAGGGGAGTTTGAATTTCACATCATTTCAATATTCATTAGTCCAGCAAGTATGTGCAGACACTGCTATAGCAGAACTCCAAACCTAAACGGGGTTTCAATGGCCAATAAAATCCAAAGTGCTGGGAAGAGAGTGCACTCTGCATGGGAAAGAAATTTCTGAGAAGCAGTAACAGCATCTCTGCTTCACTGAAAGAGTCCCAAATTCCTTTAGATTCCAAACATGTTCTTCTCCAGAGCTGTCAAACTGCTCTTGAGCAGGAGAGCTAAATCTGAGCTGTTCGAGGAGCACATGTTGGTTGGCGTTTCGTGTAAAACAGCCTGAACTAACAGGACTACATTCTGTTCTTCAGGGGGCACAGCCCTCCCTGCACTGGAAGGAGCTATTTCAGCAAAAAGTCACTTCATATCTTCTCATACCAACCACACCATGATTCCTCCCTGTCAGGGAACCTTGAGGACCTGGAGTCCAAAAGGTTTCGTGACTTGGGGAGGATCAGTGCAACACTAAATTCTTTGCAGCAAAACCAGAATGCAACCGCTGCAAAGCAAAAGCCTGTTTTTCCTACGTGCAACACAGCACTACTACACAGATTTAAAAGCTGCCATCAGTGAGAAACAGTCAGATAAAGGAGGTTTATCAAAAATACAACCTGGTGGAGTTATAATCTAAGGAGTGAGAAGTTGTTTTGATGGAGTTATAATCTAAAGGAGTGAGAAGTTGTTTTCTATACTATATGCAATTTTAACATTTAAGAGCTAGCTGAAGAGCCCTCAGAATAGAAAAGACTTAACATACACTCCTCTTCTAGATAAATCCTTCCCATCAATCAGAGCTACTGCTCTCACGACTCAGTGTCCAATGTAAGTTAGACAGCAAATTGTCTATGAAGATTTTACTCATCAGCTCTGCTTTTGAAACATGTTTGCAGGCTGCTATTTTGGTTTTCAAGTCTTTGTGATTGACAAATGAGCTGAGCCACAGTTAGGTAACAGAAATCATTAATACATGAAAAGACTAACACAAGTCACATGCTGAGGAGATAACTACATACAGTGCTTCACATCCTCCTCCCACTTCCACACAAACTTGGCACATCACTATATCCCAAGCACCTTATTCAAGAAACGTATTTTTACCACATAAACCTGTATTAATTACCACTTTAAAAAAACAATCTGCTGAAGGCATCATCTATCATCTCTCCTGCAGAAATGCAAACAGCAGCAGCACAGAGAAAGGTACAGTGGCTGTGCCACAGCCTTCCCACAATATATATTCAGAAGTCTTTCTCTCTTCAGGAGAGAAAAGGCAAAGGACTCTCCCAGACTCCACAAAGCCAACAGCCACACACCATAATTTCAGTAGTAACTAATAAAAGAGAGAATATGCACAAATCAACACCACACACTTGATCAGATGTGGATACTTAGCTGGGAACTGTGTTCTTTAATAAGTGACAGGCACTGCCAGCCTCAGTGACTTGCCACAAACACACTAAACCCAAAATGTTACCAGCAATAAACATGCTGTCTGTCTGTTCAAGCTGCACTGCTCAAGAGGCACACAAATAAATCTTTCAAGTAACAATCTCAACAGCAGCTTTTCCATCAGGACTTTTTGATTACATATAATTTAAGGAGCAGCCAGGCCACCAACAGAAGATGGTTTAGGCAGCTCTGTTTCAGCTGGTGTACATCATACTCTGCTGCCCTGAATCCCTTCCAAAACAGCAGTAGGATATTCCTACTGGGAAAGCACAAAACGTGAAGCTCAGCAAGTTATCATGCAAAATAACGCTGAAACTTCTCCTTAAAATACATATTCCTGGCCAATGCTGTTTGGTCTTTTTAACTGCACTGACAGTCAAGGAAAAATATCTGCAGACTTCCCTACACGGATGATTTTTCCCCTCGTTTTGCACATCCTAAGCAGTTCAAGACTCTGTGGTGCTCCTGCGGTGATAAGATGCACATAAATCTAAGCTCGGAGGACAGTTATCTCCATCTTGCCTCCCGACCTGCTTTTACACCACTGCCCAGACCGACAGGGCTCTGTAACCCAGCTGCACGCCGTGTTTACCCACTTCACACCGCTGAACCACAACCCACACAGTCTCCATCACACGCTGCAGGCAGCACCGAAGGAAACTGCCTTTTCCCGAAGCCTTCTGCAGGCAAACCGAGCATCCTCCTCCTCCTCCCTGCACCCCGGGCCGCAGGAGCCCGCTGCTCTCCGGCACAGCGGCAGCGAGCAAGTACCAAAACAACTTCTACACCCCACAAATCCCAACCGAGGGGGCACCCTGGGCATTCAGCACTGAGGAAACGATGGGGACCAAACTGAAACAACCCCCCAACTCCCGAAAACGCCACGGGGGATGAAGGAAGGGCAGGCAGCTGCTCCCAAGGAGGGGCTTTGGGGACAGAACAGAGCCATGAGCTGGGGGCATTTTGGAGGGGCAAAGCCACTGGCCGGGAGAGTAGGGACATAGTGGGGGACACAAGAGGGGAACAGAGCCACGGGCTGGAGAGGGTTTGGGTGGGGGGACATGGTGGGGGAGAGAAGAGGGGAGCAGAGCCATGGGCAGGGGA
>JAWWTY010000002.1:5008439-5066796 GCA_035222235.1 Margarornis squamiger
GGCCGGGGGCAGCGCCTCGGCCTCGCCGCCCGCGGTCAGGGCACGGCGGCGGGGGCGGCGCGGCGGCGGGGCAGGCCGGACCCCGCACCCATGGGCGGCGCGCTCCCGCTCCCGCACCCGCGTCCGGGCCGGCTGCGGCCGCCGCCGCCTCCTCAGCCCCTCGCTGTGCCGCTGTCCCTGTGGCGGTGTCCCTGTGGCGGTGTCCCTGTCCCCGTCCCCACACGGCCCGACCGCCCCGGGCCCCGCTCGCCCCGCGCCCGGCCCCGCTCCACGCTCGCGCGGGACGCGCCCCCCTCCCCGCCGCCCGGTGACGTCACCGCGCAGGGCAGGCCCGCGGGGCACGATGGGAAATGTAGTCCCGGAGGGAGGGGCTGAGGGAGGGGCTGAGGGAAGGGGGCCCGACACGGCCCGGGGACAGCGGGAAAGGGCAGGGACACGTCGGGGAAGGGCAGGGATCCTTCGGGGAATGGAAAAGATCCCTCAGGGAATGAAATGGATCCTCAGGGAAGGGCGGGGACCCCTGAGGGAAGGGTAGGGATCCTTCGGGGAAGGGCAGGGATCCTTCGGGGAAGGGCAGGGATCCTTGGGGAATGGAAGAGATCCCTCAGGGAATGGAATGGACCCTCAGGGAAGGGCGGGAACCCCTCAGGGAAGGGCGGGGATCCCTCAGGGAATGGAATGGACACCTCAGATAAGGGTAGGGACCCCTCAGGGAAGGGCGGGGACCCCTCAGGGAAGGGCAGGAATCCTTGGGGAATGGAAGGAATCCCCCAGGGAATGAAATGGACCCTCAGGAAAGGGCGGGGACCCCTCAGGGAATGGAATGGACCCCTCAGATAAGGGTAGGGATCCCTTAGGGAAGGACAGGGACACCTCAGGGAAGGGTAGAGATCCCTGAGGGAAGGGCGGGGACCTCTCAGGAAAGGGCGGGGATCCCTGAGGGAAGGGCAGGAATCCTTGGAGAATGGAAGAGATCCCTCGGGAAATGAAATGGACCCTCAGGGAAGGGCGGGAACCCCTCAGGGAAGGGCTGCGATCCCTCAGGGAATGTAATGGACACCTCAGGTAAGGGTAAGGATCCCCCAGGGAAGGGCAGAGATCCCCCGGGGAAGGGCAGGGATCCCTCAGGGAGTGGAAGGGACCCCTCAGGGAAAGGCAGGGATCCCTCAGGGAGTGGAAGGGACCCCTCAGGGAAGGGCAGGGATCCCTCAGGGAGTGGAAGGGACCCCTCAGGGAAGGGCAGGGATCCCTCAGGGAGTGGAAGGGACCCCTCACCGGGGCTCCGGCGGAGCCCTGGAAGGGATCCCTGGGGAGGGTTGTGCCCAAGGTGCACTGTCCATGCCTGGAATGGACATCCCACCCCAGGAATGCTCCAGGCTGGGCTGGAAGGGGCTCGGAGCCCCCCGGGCTGGTGCGAGGTGTCCCTGCCCACAGCAGGGGCTGGAACAAGGTGATCCTTCAGGCCCCTCCCGAGCCAAACCATCCTGTAACCCCACGAATTGTCAGAAATGCCTCTTCTGTCCCATGGTGTAAGGAAGCACTGTTGTCATTGCACAAGCAAGGGTTGTTAACAGCATCCTTTGCCAGCCAGCTGTGCGCAGTCAGGCATTGACCTCCGTTAATCCGTCTTTAGGATCAATGCTTTATGGATTTGAGCTCCAAAGCTGTAAAACGCGGAGCAAACTTTGATACAGCAAACAGCACACCGACAGCTTGATCGGGGATAACCTCAGGAAAACTGCACCCACCCATTCTACTCACATATACCACAGCAAGGAATACAATAATTTCAATAGTTTTCCCCCCCAGGTGTCCTTACTTGGATATAGAGCTCTGGCCCAGCAGCAGTGAGAACCAGCTGCGCTCCTTTCTCAGTGCAGTGGTTTATTTTATGTTACCTGCAACTACATTTTCATGGTTTTAAAATATTTTATCATTTTGAGTAATCTTTGTCTTGAGGGTTGGCTACTTGGGAAGGATGGGAAGAACAGAAGAGGTCAAGGTTTTTGGAAACTTAATGCAATAGGCATCGTGATAGGACAAGGGGGAATGGCTTTAAGCTGAAAGAGGGCAGATTTAGTTTGGATATTGGTAGAAAATTCTTCCCTGTCCATGTGGGTGGGCAGGCCCTGGCACAGGTTGCCCAGAGAAGCTGTGGCTACCCCATACCTGGAATTGTCCAAGGCCAGGTTGGAGCACCCTGGGCTATTGGGAGGTGTCCCTGCGCATGGCAGGGGGTTGGAACAAGATGGGCTTTCAGGTTCCTTTTAACCCAAACCAGTCTGGGATTCTGTGGTTATCAAATTCGTTGACCTGTATTAAAAAATGCAAACTGCTTTGTTTTGTTTCTATTTAGGAAGACCAGGGAATGTAAGTGATGCCATCATGTGATCTCCAGGGTGGAAACAGCTGCTCTGCTGCTATAACTGGTAACTATGACTGGACCTAAACAGCTTAAGAAAAAGAGATTGGTGAGCTTGGTGGTGAGAGGAAGAATGAGAGTATCATAAAAAACACTGCTTAACTCTGTCATGAGCAACAGCAGTTGGTGTCTTTTGGTCCCTGGCTCATCTGCTGATGCTCTCTTCCAGGTCTTCCCTGCAAGCCCATGGTGACCTGGCAGAATAGGATGGAGGCTGCAGGCAGGTCCCTCAATTAATACTGTGATTCTGTGTCCATCGGTCACCTCCGAGGAATTCTGTCAAGTATTCCATGAGCCATTATGCTTAGGTAAGCAGCTTCTGCCAATTTATGCAATACACAGTAACTACTATCTGATATTTAAATAGTCTCAGTGGCACTTAGACATTAAGGTTCTCCCTGGAAGTGTCCAAGGCCAGGCTGGACAGGGCTTGGAGCACCCTGGTCTAGTGGAAGGTATCCCTGCCCATGGCAGGGGAACACAGTAGAGGGGAAGAAGGACACGACATGTTATATTGTCACCACATCCCCAGGGTGCCAGCAGTGCGGGGTGGCCTCGGTGGGGATTTCCCCTTGCACTGCAGGAGCTGCAACCAGCAAAAGTGGAGGTGATTGTTTCAGTACCAAAAGGAGCTTATTTTTCCCTGGATAATCACTGCAAACTTCCCCATCCCAATCATCAGAGAGGGAGGTGTTTAAATCCAGCTTTCTCAGTGCTGGTTACTATCTGCTGCAAGCATTTTCTTCTGCTCATTCAGGCAGTTCAGGGTTACAGATACCTGTGTATTCTTCCCTTTTTCTTCTCATCAGAAATTGGTATAATTTTTATTATCTTTCTCATTTTTATTTTCTAATTCTGGTAGGAAACTCTTGAGTGGATAAACAAAACAAAACAAAACAAAAAAACAAAACAAAACAAAAAAACCCCAAACAAAACAAAACAAAAAAAGCAGGAATAATATAGTCCCTGCTTCCACTAGCGAATGCCAGTCAGACTACTGACGATGATGACAAAAACTGGTGAAACATAAGAGGATTTTTGCTTTCATTTACCTTAAACTGTTTGAATAAGCTAAAGATAGGTAGAAAGCTGGATGAAAGCTATAATTCTCCTCCTTTCCTCCCTCCATCCCAGTCTGGAGCAGAGGCACTACCTCACATTACTTGCCTTTTCAGAAAATGCCAAAGTGAGCAGCAGAGCCAAGAGTCAGGCAGCAGCCTCTGCTGTGTGTGGGGCTGATTGTTTCCACTGCTGCCATATGCTTTTTGTTCCTCCAGCTCTAAAATTCATGGAAAACAGCTCCCAGAGTAGTCTCAGCTGTAAATGAATGCAACTAATGCACACAAGTAACTGAAGCATTAAACCCCTGTGTTAATATAAAGCCTTTTTGTAATATTTTGATCTATAGTCCTGTGCAGCTTTTGAGTTTTTGCTACATAATAGTTTTCATGTAAGCTCTGTAAAATTACAGCAAAATATAAGCTACTGTTGCAGCTTACATAGATTTCTCATGTAAGAAGTCTGTAACAATAAGTGGTATTTTGCTGTGCTTGCAGCTGAGATTAGCCTGAAATGCTGCTCATGGTGCACAGAGCGGTGCTGGATACACCTCTTTGCTCTCAAACTCTGCTCAGGAGAGTCTGGCATCTGAAATGTTCCATCAGCCTTAATGTGAACTGGCAGGGAATGACTTTTACTGTGAGCAGTAAGGAATTTAGATTTGTTTTCCTGTGGTCTGGGACAAGGGTAACTTGGGCACTTCACAGGGGAACGCTGAAACTGCTGCTCATCTGGGGAGGTCATGAAACTCAGACAATTTTACAAGTATGGAAGGACTGATGGGCTTTTAGTAAGGCAGACAGAGTGGTGCCAGTGTCACTTAGCCTCCTGTCACTGGTTTTCCTCTCTGAGGGTGAAAGCCTTCCAGGGGTGAAGCTTCCCACCATGATCCCCTGCGGCTGGTTCTGTGCTTAGGTCTATAACCAAGTTCCATCTGTGCTGGCTTCCTCTTCTTCCTCTCCATCTGGCAAATCCTCTCATTGCCGTGACTGCAGAAAGCCAGTCTGGATGGTTTCCCCCTGCTTTCAGTGCCTTGTTCCTTGAAGGTATCCCTAAGTGGAAGGCAGCACTGAATCAGCATCTCAAACAGCTCTAGCTCCCATCAGATGACAGGGCTTATCCTCTTCCTGCTCTTCCCACTCAGCCCACCAAACTCTACAGGAAGCGTAGGAAAGAATGTTGAGGAGTCCCAATTGATGCACTTGGACTCAGGGCACACGGACAATTACATTCTGCTTTTGGAACTGAGCCTGAATGTGTCAGTAAAAACAAGCAGCAGAGTTTTGACCTTAATGGAAATATGACTATAAAAGTTCAACAGAGAAGTTGCAGGCAGGGTTCACAATCAATTAAGGTGATGCTTAAGCACAGATCTTGGGAATGGAGAACTCTCAAGGAATTTCATTTAAACACTCACTGTACCTTCCTCTAATGCTTTGGTAGGACACAGTGGAGCATGTTTTCTGGCTGCTGAAATGGGAAGGCTGAATGAAATGTTCAGCTGGATGGCTGCTGAGTTAGGCAGCACTAACTTTCAGTTACCGGTCCAGTAGCTGAAATGTTGATTGGGGGAAAAGGTAAAACAAGTGTTCAGACATCCTATCCTGATCTGTGCCTGGATTTAATATAAGTTAAGCATCACAGACAGCTTAACACAGAGGCTCATTTGTAGACCTAACAGGGAAGGGTTTAACTGAGAAAACTGAGAACATAAAGACATGCGCCATCCAGGAGAAGTTAGAAGAATAGCCAATGGTTGTGAGCAACAATTCACTTAATGGGGACCATTCCTGTGTCTGCTCACAATCTCAAAGCCTGGATCTTCCTGTGATTGCTGTTGGTGTGAGCAGTGATTTGTTTAATATGCAGGGAGTGTCTGGAAAAATACAGGAGAGAGAGCGTGTTAGAGATGCATCTTTGTGCCTACTAACACTGATATTTCCATAAAGATTGGAATCAAACCCATACAAAAACATCATGTTTTCCTGAATTATCTTCACCATACTCTGCAGACAATATAGAAACTTAAATAGGTTAAGCTTCCTCTCGTAACAAATTGGGATGAAATTCTGTTATTTCACTGGGTAAATATTTGGGTCAGTCAGTTACTATTACAGAGTGATTAGATTGCTCAAGAGGCTTTGAAACAAATGTAACTAATGAATTAACCTCATTCAGGGAGTGTGAAATCTGTTCTAGGAGAAATGCCAACTAGTTCAAACAATACTAATTATGGACTCACAACAACAAGCGGCTGTCGAAGCTGGAGCTCGTTCCCCAGTGCTCCTGTCATAACTGGGAAAATGCTGTTCTGTACCAAAGCTTCCGGGAAAAAAGGTGGGATGGCAAAAGCAACCTGCTTTTCTGGAGATGGGAGCACAGATCAAATCCCTTGCAAGGTCAAATTATCTCACTTTAAGGGTCTTCTTATTAGAAGCATTGTGCTGCAGAGCAGTGAACCAGCAGTAACTGTGTGTGTTCACCATATGGGGAAAGGAATCCCAGAGGCACGTCTCAATTCTAGCCCCAGGGACTTGAATTTCCACTAACCAGAAACTTTCTGAAATGTTCAAGTGAACTATCTCTTGAACTGCCCAAGTTTTGGCTCCCTGTTGATCTAAGTTTCACTGTAAAACCATTTACAATACTGACAGATTTGCAGAACTACTCTCTGCATTAAACCAAACTCATTGTTCAGGTCTGGGGTTGTGCTGTGGCTTTGCTCAGGCTGACAACAGTCTGTGTTCTAGCTTTAAAGCAGAGACTCAAAGTGTTTACAGTGAAAATAAATGCCTTTGGATGAGTGGTTTAGGTCCTAAGTTCTATGTGAGCTATCCAAAGCTTAGACAGCTTCATTGCAGTCAGTTAACATCCTGAATTTTATAGCAGAGCAAATCTAGTGACAGCTTCATATGCCAGTTCCGAGGTACTCAGCACTTTATTGAGCTCTTATCATGGCTAAATATGATTACACTGAAAGCGTCTCTAAGCTTGTTGCTGTTGTCACCTTCTTGACGGACAATCAATATTTATTCACCACATAATTCCATGTTAAGCTCGAATCTCACTTCAGCTGTGGCATGCTGACAGGGCTTGAAAAGTTACGGAAAATTGTAGGCACAGTTGTTACCTTTGAACTTTCAGACATGGGCTATTGATTTAATGCAGAAAACCCACAGGGGAGGTCACTCTAGATTAGTTCAAACTCATCTTTAGAACAATTACATTAAAGTTTAATAACATGTTGTGTGCTACGACATCCAGTGACAATGAAGGAAGAAACAAGGTAAGAAACTGATACAGGAAACTCAAAACAACTCAGTTTGGCAAAACCTTTGCTGGTGAAGGTCCCAGGTGACTTATTGTGAGAGCATGACATTGTGCAATTGGCTAACCCAGCATCCCCTAAAATGTGGATTTTTGGTGACAGATTGCACAGTTTACACAGCAACTTGAAATCATTTGTCTGGTAAGAAAGTAAAATGTTTCCTTTGGTGTTAGAAGGGGTGTGAGCCATTACTAATCAGTAAAGGGATGTAAGAGAGCCTGAAAACAAAGCTGAGAAAGGTAGTCAGGGATGATCATGGTACTGCCCTGCATTTCAGATGAGAAATCCTGTTCTTTTTGTCCTTGACACTTGTGTGTGAGTACTAACATCACAAATGCAGCCACCTGTAGACTGTAGTTTCAGAACCACTGAACCACAGGATCACTGAGGTTAGAAAAGTGATCCTCCCAGCCCATCAAGTCCAACCTGTGCCCGATGCCCACCTTGTCCCCTAGCCCAGGGCACTGAGTGCCACGGCCAGTCCTTCCTTGGGCACTTCCAGGGATGGGCACTCCAAACCTCCCTGGACAGCCCCTTCCTATGCCTGACAGACCTTCCCATGGAGAAATTCCTCCTGCTGTCACACTTGCCCCTCCCCTGGCACAGCCTGAGGCCACTGCCTCTCCTGCTGTCCCTGTTCCCTGGGGGCACCCCGACCTCCCCTGGCTCCCCCCTCCTGTCAGGATGTTGCAGAGCCAGAAGGTCCCCCCTGAGCCTCCTTTTCTCCAGGCTGAGCCCCACCAGCTCCCTCAGCCCCTCCTGCTGCTCCAGCCCAGAACTGGACACAGCCCTGGAGGTGCCTCAGCAGTGAGGCAATCATTTCCCTGGTCCTGCTGGCTACAGAGAAGAGAATAGCAAGCACTGACTGTAGCTGTGCAACAGGCAGCCTGCCCAAGAAAAGTGCTGTCAGGCATCATCAAATTCTGTGGCCATGTAGAATTGCCCACTTCAATGCTTGTACCCCCGGGCTCCCAGGAGGAACACCTGGAGTACAGCCCTGCTGCTTCTTACAAACAGGCCTGGCCACACACCAAAGGCAGTAGTTCTATTGAAGGTGCTTATTCCTGTGGTTGTTCGACATTGGTGGCACCTGAATTTGCCTTTCATTGGAATTTTTAGCTTCAAAGTCAGTGAGATTTATCTGGCATAGTAACTCCAGGCCTTCAGCTTCCCTAGGTGAGGAATTCCCCCCTGGGATGACTTGCAGCACAATCAGCCCCTGATGCTGTGTCAGAAGGGGGTCCCCAAAGGGGACATCTAGGACACAGTCACCATAGAAACTGGTGAGATTTGCTGTGTGTCCATGTCAGTTCTTTGAGCTGCTGAGCTGCTCGTTGATAACAACTCACATTTGTGCAGCTCGAGCAGTGTGGCAGAGACAGGGCTCTGCTGCAGCGTGGGCTGTGCCAACATCCCGGGAAGAATTCCCTGGAAGGGCCCTGCTACTCGCTGCTTGTATGCATCACCTTGCATGCCCCCTTTCTGTAGCTGCAGCTCCCTCATAAAAATGTAATAAAACCCCATGGGCTCTTTGTCTGGAGACAAGGAAGGGCTCCTGGCACATTTCCACCATCACATTTTGCTTATGGTTTGACCAGGTTTGTCTGACCTAGTTCTGTTCATGAACTGGGTTTAATGGTGGAGTCCTGGAAACGTTCCCAGCTGCTAAAGCCAGGCTATTCCCTCTGCAGTAATTAATTGCAGTTCAAAAGCCCTTCACCAGCTATGTATCATAACATTAACATTAAAAAAACATGTTCTCTGGGATTCTAAGCTTTGAACAATCTTCTTATGGTGGCAAGACATATTCCATAGCACGAGGGCACCATGGGATGCTGCTCATCAATTGCCTGCTTCTAAGCACAGACTGAACTGGAAAATCTCTTTCCTGTGTACCCATTGCAGACCCCTTGCCACAGAAAAAAATGAAGCTTGGGATTGTTTTCACTAAGCCGGGTGTGATTTTTGATTCTATTGCTTGCAAAAGAATTTGAGAACAAATTTAATGAATTGAAACTTGATGACCAATAATATTTTGAACACCATGAGGCTCCTGGAGAGTGTTCAGCAATTATTAGAGACAGGGAGAATTGTTAGCACTAACAGGCAACTTTTGACTGAACTAAGGGTACCTAAATCACGCATCTTTAGCAGAGAGAGCAAGAGGCTGCTGTAAAACCTGTTGATTTCACTGTTTTATAAAGAACAAGAGTTTTGAAGTATCCTGGAACAAATATTCACATGCCTAAATTAGCTACTGACTATGTGAATTGCAGAGGAACCTCCTGCTGGCATTGCAGTTCCTGTGATGGTTCTTTTGGGATTTCCTGGACAGACCTGTGTCAGCTGCACTCATTTCCAGCTCACTGAGAAATGTGGAGCTGAGGCCATGAGCTGGTGCAGAGCTCAGGCTGGGAGCTGCTGGGCACCTGCCCTGGTGAGTGAGGACGGGGTTCCTGAAATGCTGCGCTCTGGGGAGGGTAGGCTGCTCCTAGTCAAGGTGCTCAACCTGAGGTGTATGTCTGATATCAGCAAAGACCAATTCACTCCACATCATTTCCAGCAAAGGCCAGAAATCCTGTGTAAAGAGCACTGCTTCACATGGATGGAAGTGACTGGAAGTTACAATGAATCCTGCTTTGCATAATTTATGTTCTCCTCTTCAAAACTCATTGCATAATTTCATTTACATCTAGTTCTGGCCTCTCAGCAGCATTCTTCTTGCTTGTTAGCTCATGTGCAACTATTGAAGCAAGCTGGAGGATGAGACTTTAAAGCCTTCTGTTACCAAAGATTAATACACATTTTTTCCCAAAATAATCAGCTGCAGACTGATGCCAGGACTGAGATGTATGGGCTCAGATGTATTATGTCTGATGGAAAAACATTTCCTCTGCTTTACAGAGGCTGCTTACATCCCTCCTGCTGCCCTTGAGTTATTTATTACAGCTTTCCTGACACCTGGAGAGGGACGAGCTGGTCCCTCGGACAACATCTGAAGGTGGACAGTGTAAAAAATTGAGGTCAAGTGTGGTTCAGTAGCTTTCAAAAGAGGCCTTGGGTATTTTAAGCACAACACTTCATTTAAAGTCAGAAGACTGAGTTGCAACACTCTTCAAAGACCCTGAAGTTCTTAGTTTTAGGATGGCTCCCATGTCCCTGAAAGTGTTTCTGAGGCAGTGGAACCACCACGTGTCTGCAGTGCAGAACGCTTTGCTTTCAAAGCTTGCAAAGCCCCAACGCCTCAGAGCTCAGCCTTAGCTCTGTCTACAGTTTCAACTTGTGGTGCTACTTTGAAATGTGAGATAAAATGTAGACTTAGGTCTCCTTGAACTGAAGCGACTTGAGCAAAGTACAGGCATGGTGGAGCTGCCTTTTGCAGGCAGGGAGCTGGGATGGAGGCACGTCCCTGCCCTTTGGCCTCAGTTCAATCCAAAATGCAACAGCCCAGATCTCAAGGGTCAAAAACCAGGGGAGCTGGGCACTGGTTTTCCGAAGAGTAGTCTGGATGAAGTAAGATGAAAGTAAGGCATGGATTCTTCCTTGCTCCTTTTCAATCATCTGAGCTGTCACAAGTACAGCCCTCACTATCCTTGGGCCCTCAGCTGAATTTTGATGACTGCATGGGAAGTGTTTTGAGCTACCACTGCAGACTCCTCACCGCTCCAGACAAGGCTGCAGAGTCTTGGTTGTACCCGAGAGGTTTAAAGTCAAATCAACCAACACAGAATTTAATAAAGCAACCAAAAAAACATTCTACTGTGGTCTCCAGTAGCACCACTTGAGGCGGACTGTCTTGAGAACTGTAAATGCTCATTTGTGTTTTATCTCTTCACTACTTGACTTTAAAAAGGTGTAGCAGACCTCTAAATATTCCCTGAAGAATTTGAGGGGGAGGCCTGTAGTGTTAAGCTACTTGTAACCTGGGGTAGAGTACTCTGAAAGCTGAGATAAACTATTGCAGCAGCAGTTCTGTGTCTTAGCCTGAAAAGTGGAATAGAAATCTCATTCCTCGTACAGCTGACAAACACATGTCCACATCTGCTGGAGCTACGCATGCTAAACAGACCTGGAATTGCTGTTGCCTTGCAGAACATGAAGTCTGGATGGGGAATAGTTATCTAATGTGAAACAGACTTGGCAGAAGTCTCAAAAGCTAATTTCATCTTTATGCTTTGTTCTTTAAGGGAAACAGGTTTAATTGGAAGATAACAGTTTTGTTAGAAGCATCTTGCTCTAAAGGACATAAATATTACTGGATTTTAGGAATGGTGTAAGTCATGGTCTGTTGGAATTAACAGAGAAAAAATCTCAAGCAAAAGGCCTTCAGGATGCTGGTTATCAATGCCAAGCTAAATTGCACATATCAAGAGCTTTGCTTCATGGCTCCCATGTCCAGGCAAACTTGTGAGTTCAGTTAAGAACATACTCCAAGGATGAACCGGTCCTGCCCATAAACTTGGTTTTATGATGCTAATATGAATAACTTCCATGGGTGGAAAAGATTGATTTCCTGGCCTAAGAGCCCACCTTTGGGAGACAGGGATCAAAGTTCCAGCTGGGCTGGTGCACATAAAGACCAGTGGCCTCTGTAGTGATAACAACTGTGCATGAGTTCTGTGTTCTGTAGGCAAATTGACTGTTCAGAGTGAAGGATCTCATCTTTTATCTGGGGTTGTGGCGGGGATCCCTCACATGTTACAGTGCTCAGGGCAGCCTGATCTTTTGTGGATGCCTAATCTGAAGCAGAAAGCACAATGTGGTAACTCTGCATCTTAAATCATGTGAGAACAAAACCAAGAGGAAATGTTCCTCTAAGTGAAAATGGGGGGACAATTGGGAAGGACTGAGTAAGTGAAGCAACTTCATAACTAAACCAGCATTACAGCATTGCAAAGAAATACAGGGAAGTAAAGAGTCACTTCCCGGAAAAATGCCTCTCTGTAGCAGTCAATTCATTTACTAAAGCAGCAGTGAGCAGTCTTAGAGTGACTTGGAGCTTCCCTTACTGCAGTAACTAAAACAAAGCTATAGTTGAGTTGATGGTTCCTCTAAACTGCATAGAAACATTCCAAAGGGATTTTAGATGTTTCTGGGAAGTGTTTTTGCCCCAAAGAGGTTAATTATCCAAGAAGGGGTCATTTGGCAACTGAGGTTAACAGAGATATTGGGAGAGTGTTGGGACTGATGTTGACATAAAGTGATGGTCCACTTCTAGTACTGCTTATCCATGATCCAATAAGGTGCAACACAATTATGAGTTTGTCACACATCTCAGGCCTTATTAATCATCTGGAAATTTGCAATAATTTGGCACAATGCACATGATGCTTTTGTGTCTCTGCAGCCTCTTTCCATCATTTTAAACTGCTCTTTGAATGAAAAATACACTGGAGTTCTTAGTGCCAGGGGATATGAACGGTCCCAGCTAAAGCTTCACTGGGGTATCTTCTGAAGAGTCCAGGGGGTGACATTCACTTCTGCATTTGACTGGTCAGAATAAACCATAAAAATGTGTTAAGAGTTGAGTGGACCAGGTCTAACAAGCTAATGATGAACTCCTGCAGGCCAATGGTTATCTCTGTGAATTAGACTTTAGACTTCAACTCCTTCAGCTGAAAGAAAGACAACATCCCGGTATTTCACATGAGCTCTTGCTCTGGGACAAACAGTTTCTTGTCTCAGGCAAGCTGCTTGCAGGTAGCTGGTGTACAATACCCTTGCAAAGAGAAAAAAGGAAACTAAATAACTGGAGAAGCTATTTGAGAGTTCCACATCCTCAGGTGCCTTTTACGGGTAGGTTTCTTGCAGGAAAGTCTGTTCGGAGGGCACAATTTCAAGCCTGAAAGCAATGGATTTGCAGACTGCTGGAACTTTTCCAGAGGAAGTTTTCTCTAATCACACCTAAACGTAGTCAGTGAACACTCTGGTTGGTTTTAACCAGGCATTACATTTATCTCCTTAGCACTGGCAGTCCTGGTGCTGCAGCCCACTTGCACATTTCCTGCGAAGCAACTGAAGACACCCCCATTTTGTTTTTTTTTAGGAATTAGGTACGATTGGTTCATGTGGGCAGTAGGCTGGGAAAATAGGAACCTACACTTTCATGGTCAATCCGTCAGTGTGGTCACTTCCTGTGTTTACCTGCTCTTAATTTTCACATGTAATGAGCTCTCTTCAGACAGTTTAGCATTCTGAAATGAGATCTTGGGTGGTTTTGTCATAACATGAGCTCTCTGACAACCAAGCATGAAAAGGGAATTGAACAAAATATTAGGCTACTTTTCATAAATCCACAGTCCACGTACATTTGAATATTGCATGTCTATCTAACAGCAGTGGTGGAAAGAGCTCAGAAGGATAAGCAAAGCTTAGATCTGCTTTTTGTTGTTGTTGTTGCTGTTTCAAGCAGGGATTTCTTAGGTAAATTACTAAATGCCAACAGAAACTGTATACAAGCAGAAGCTGGTTTTGGCTGGGGCTGTCAAGATGTGACTCTTTCTGTGCTCCTGGCTAGACAATTTCTTCTGGCCACACCAAACCAGGCTGTCAGGCTGAAGTAACCTTTTCTGTGGTCTGGCCAGGTGGTGGGTGTTGCAGTGAAACACTGCTGAGCACTTCTAGGGCATTATAAGACAATGACTATTTCTAAGCCTCAGTGTTAAGCTGGATGCTGATTAATTTGGGTTGGTCAAGGGAATGGACAGCCATGCCTGTTTAAAGCTTTACAATATGCAGCTTGCCACCACTAATTAGGAGGATGTATTAATTTGCTGAAAACAGAATTCTAAACTCATCCAAAGAGAAAAGCCTGCACTATATAAAAAATATATGCTTGGACTCCAGCACTGTGCTAAACTCATTCTGTCTGATGAAGCATGCAGTGACATTTGACTGACCTTGTCAGCTGGAGGGGCAAATGGATAAAAGAAATGAGCTTTCAGTCTCTGGCTGAACATATTTAATATGCTGGGTAGGAGGTCAGTATGACTCATCCTTTCCATGTGCTGGATGGTCTGGGATTTGTACAGAAAAATCTGTCCTTCTGTTGAATCCTTCCAGAGATGTTAATGCTTTGTGGTACTTGAATCCACCCCAGGTGCCTTTTCCAAAGTGATACCCAGAGTCTGTAAAGCTGCCACCCCCTGCCATGGCTCTCTAAGCATGACTTAGTGTCAGTACTGGAGCGAGGACTTCCCCGTGCCACAAGGCCAGGAGCTGACTGCAGTCCTTAACATGCCATGTGCCACTGCACCTTCAAGGGGCACCTGCCTGGATCCTGCCATCCAGACTATGGGGCTGCTTCTAGAAGGTTCCCTGACTTGCTCCTGATGTAAGTAACACTTCCCTGACTGTGGGAAGTGCCGTGTGGCTTTTGTGCTTAACCAAACATTGCATGTCGTTTAATAAGACTGCCTGGCTTGAAGGAGGCAGCGGGTCTGATGCTGCCCAGGTGAGAGCAGACTGAGAAGGAGCAGCGCTCAGCCCTCCTGCCTCACTGAGATGTGCCTCCGCTTAATAACCTGCCTCTAGAAACAGGTCCCCAAGGAAACAGTGCTGGACACGAGGATCTCCACAGGAGTTTAACTAGGTGCTGTCCTTTAAGAAACACACTGGCTTTTTTCTCAAGTCTTTTTAAGAATTCCTAAATGTCTTGTTCTTTTTGACTGTGACAGCTAAACCATTATGATCCAAGCTGGGTGAATGAATGCAGTGAAGAGATGTCCTTAAATGCAGTGAGCTGCCCACTGCCCTGCCAAAAAGTGTGATAGTGCAGTAACACAGCCTCGGGGGAGAGTGCCAGGAGAGGGAGAGGGCTGCAAAAGGTTTGCACGAGTTTGCCCGGGAACTAATCAAGTTATCTGTACCTTGTAAGATGATATAGGTCCTCCATTCCTCAGTCTAAATGAGTACTACAGAAAGTGAGCAGAAACCTAATCAGCAATTGGCAGATACAGTAGCATGTCCCTGACACCGCAGTGTCTGGGATGCCCAGCCCGGATTGAGCCCCTGAGCCCTCAGTGTGGCTCCTCAGCAGCTTCAGCTGCACTCCAGTGGTGTTAGAGCCTCATTATGCTAACGACTGTGAAAGCTGAACCCCCAAAGTGAGAAAGCAGGGCAATAATAAAGTACAATTTATCCAGCACCTTGGCCATTATCTGCTCGCATACCACAGCTAAATGCAAAAAGGAGACGGAGGATTTACTGTATGCAAAGGGATAATCTTTTCTTTTTTTCCCTTTTTGTCCCAGCTGTCTAGACAGCCAGACAAATGCCAGGTTCATTTTTCAAGACCCTGACTGCAATATGTTTTAACATTTCATCCTTTATCATGGATGCAATCTGCCCAGATTGCCTGGTGCTTATTGATCGCATATCCAACAGACTTGAAGGTTTTTCAATGTTACATCACCTGAAAAAGTAAAAAGTACCCCTGTCCAAGATGATAGTGAGTTTGGCATGTTTCTAAGTTGATGACCAAAATATAAAGGTGGCCAAGGTTGTGAAAGTAGCATGGGAGCAATGAAGCACTTGAACAGCTTAGTGTGAATGCCAGCTGTAAGCCCACATCTTCTTGTACTGATATACCTGCTCTTGGACTTAGAAGCAAAACAGAAGGAGAGTTCAGAAAAATCATAAGACTCAATTTTAAAGCATAGTCATGTTCAATTGGGAATGCAAGTACGGAGAAATATGGATATATCCTCATAGCTGTGCCACTCTCTCTCTGTCTCACCCTTCTCCCTCCCAGTTCTGCTGTTGATGTCACTCTTCGCCAATCTGGTGCACGAAGAAGTGTTTTTTAGGTGTGAGAGCAAACACCAGACTTCCCCAATATGTTTCTCTGTGCTGTGTGTCTGTCGCAGTGCTGCTCATCTGCTTCTGACAGACTCCACCAAGCCCTGACTGGAGTCTCAGTATGTGAAATTCAAAAGGTGGCTGCTGGGGAAAGCCTTTGCAGGACAAAAGCCCAGCGTAGTTCACACTGCTTTGCCTGAAAAGTGTTGTGTTTGGGCTGAGCACTGGCATTTGGCACAATACGATGGAGCTGGAGGCAGTAGCACTGCAGGCATATGATGGATAACAAGTTTGTGGCTCAGAGCAGTTGCTCACATCAGACCTATGGAAATTCATACAAGGTGTGATTTAACACTTGCTATCAAGTAGAATCTTAAAAAGCTGTTCACAAAGAGGGAAGGAAAGCTGGTACTGGTTTGTAATGATAGCTCTCACAGAGAACTAGCTCTCCAGCACTTCCCAAAAAGCCATCTGCCACACTGAGAGAGCACAATGGAGCCCGTCCTGATCCCTAATGTGGGGCATGACCTGCAGTGCAGCTGACAGAAACCCGGGTATAACATTCCTTTGATGTAGCTGGGATTGTTACTCCCACTGAGTCCATCAGCAAAATTCAAATGTGCTCTTTCAGGGGCTTGTTGTGCCGGGCCTTGGGGTGTCACGGCTGAAACTGCTTCATGGGCTACTGCAGATGCTCATCATGGAATCATGGAATGGTTTGGGTTGGGAGGCACCTTAGAGATCATCTTGCTCCAACCCCTCACCCTGGGCAGGGATGCTCCCACAAGCCCCAGGCCACTCTGTGCCTGTGCCCTTTGCAGAATTCATGAGGAGAACTTGGGTATGCTGCATTAGTGCATCTTAAACATTAGAGATCTGATCGGCACCAGGAGATTGCCCCCTTGGGTGGATCATCCTTGCAGGGACGCAGTAAAGCACAAACTCTCACATATTTAGTAGCATGAATGTCAGGCTCAGACAAACAGCACCCAGGTTTGGTATGACAGAGCACCAGTCATGTCTGCTGAAGCATCACATGGGAAGATGGAATGGGATGCTGTGTGCTGGAAAAAACCAGCTGATTGGTTTTCATGCTATACTCAAAATTTCTTTTCACTATTCAAGCAAAACCACTCCACTGTCCTTACAGAACAAGAAAACCTTTTCCTTCAGCCTCTGACCCTGTTCCTTGCTTCCATTCTCCTTAGGTGCCTAGTTTGCATTTTAGCTGAGTTCTGACTGCTGTTGTGTTCCTTGTAAGGGCTGACTTGTAGTGCAGCTGTGCTTTTTCAGCAGGAGACACTTCCTTGCTGGGGGGACCCCAGAAATTAACTTCTAAATAATCAATGAATATAGAATATCCTGAGTAGAAGTATGCCCTGGCTTCAAAAGGAGCCAGGAATTTATTAAAGTGAAGTAATGTTTATTCTTGGGCGTCAGGAAACAGTGTTGTATTCCATAAAGATACTTGAGGGTTAGAAGCAGAGTCTGATCTACTGTGTGGGAATGCTGTGGTGGTGGGCAGCATACCTCAAACCTGGCTGGCAGGCCTGTGTTCTAACCATGGCTAGTTTCTTTCCCTTTTTAAGGTAGATTAGCAAGTAAAACTACTCAGGGTGTATTCCAGCACTCAAAACTTGCTGAGAAATGACCATATTTCAAGAACACATCTGCCACTCACATGGGGGGCCACTCTGCCTGACTGCAATTGCCTTTTTCTTCTGGATGTTGGCAATACTCACTTCTAACAAACCTTACTGGGAGTGGACCTGCCAGCTTCAGTCTAACTGTACCCCAAACCACCCATTCACAGCAATCAGTTATTTAGTCACCATTTCACTCAGACTCTTTTGATCACAGTAAAAAGACACTTTTTGAATGAAATAGGCTGAGTTTTTGGTGGACTGAAGAATCAAAGCACAAAACTCAGTCTTTTCTGGCCATTTTCCCCTGAAATGCTGAGTACTGTCGATTTGATTGTCTGGGAATCGCTCTCTGAATGGGACTGTCACAGCTGACAGCCCTGCCTATGAAACCTCTTCCCTGCTCTTCAGACACTTCTAAGTCATTTCCCACAGCCATATGGCTGTCCTGAGGATTTTAACCTCTATTCTCGGGGGGCTTTCATTCCCACAGGCAGCTGAGAACCTGCCATGTACTATCCCAGCAAATACCACTGCCACTGGCTTCTCACATCAGCACAAAACAGGCAAGCTCCTTTCTGAGAGATTCAGTGGCTGAAAGGCCAGAGCACGAGGAAGAAGAAAACTGAAATGAGCCTCCAGCACAACCAGGAAGATTCTTGTCTTTGATAAATGATGGAAACTGCTGCAGCATTTTGGTAATGATGGTCCCATGCAGGAAGTGAAGTGCATCATAGTTCCCTGGGTCTGTTGCTGCCTAATTTCTTGTGGCTGCATCTCATTTTCAAAAGGCAGTACCAGAGCACTGCAGTAGCTAAGCTTCAGCCATCCTATTCAAGGCTTGAGGCAGAGATAAGTCACTTAATATTTTTATCTCATCAGGCATATGTTTGTTATGGGACCCTCACACTGGGAGAGCTCCTCTTTCAAATTTGCATTATCCCACCCTGACTGATGAGTTTAGAGCTGATGTGGGGAAGGGAAACGCCACAAAGCTCCATTTATTTTGTAGCCATTGAGTCAGCCCATACTTTCTTCTACTCTTTCACACCAGCTCCCCTTAACATTCATTTTCATGTGCAGGTTTTCAGGGCAGGCTGAGAACAACTGTTGTTATTACGTGGTGGAGGTACATGACAGCAATACTCTCATAGTGGTAGCTGTGGTGGCAGCAGGAGGTTTTTAAGAATATATTACATAGCAGGTGTGTTGTACCTTCCGTGTCTTCTCTGAGCTCTGTAAATAATGGACTGAACTATTGCAGACTCCCCCCCCCCCCCCACTCCCCAGCTGGTATTGGTTAGGGAAAAGCAACACAAATTTGTCTCTGTATAATAAGGTTTATTTACTATTTGATGTCAATGAGCTTTGCAAACTTCCGAGCATGATATTTTGCAGCTAGACTCAAATGCATAAAGCAAAATAATATGGATGTGTTATTGAAATTTGAATTTAAGAATAAGCAAACCAAACTGATTAGACTGGAAAAAGGAAGTCTCTCAGAGGCATGAGGCATTTTGTGCAGATTCCATTAAGGATTTTATGGCTAAGCATAATGCTTTTACATGGAGGAACAGCGTGATGGATGATGATTTTAGAAGCGAAATAGCAGTGCTGCTCTTCAGCTGTGCTTGGAGTTGCTCACCAGCTTTTCTCCCGAGGCTTAATTAAAAGGAATATACTGTCCATCTCCATATGGAAATACTGGCATGCCAGAAACATCCGCTCGCTTTGATCTTACTGAGCGGTGCTTAAAAAGCAGATGTATGCAGGTGTCATATTTTTATTTAATATGACTGATTATCACAAATACTGCTACTTTCTAATAACTCCTGAATCCCAGCATCCTGACCCTGGGAAGCTGTAGGAAGTGCAGCCTCAGTTTACAGACTTGGAAAGGCAGCATCCCTGAAACAACAAGTCGTTCAGTGTCATCCGTCATGGCAGAGAAATTCCTCTGCCCACTCCTTCCTGTTGCCTTCTGGATGGGACATGATCCTGTGAACTTGTGGGATGTGGCTGTTGCTCCTCATGGCAACATTGAGTTTTCCACCTCCCCTTGTGCTACTGCTGTGATACAATAAACACACATATCATGGCACCAGGCTAAATAACAAAATTGTGACCCAGGTGGCAATTTCCCTCCAAGTTGGAGATGCTGCAGCCTTTGCAGAGCAGGTTTTGGGAAGCAGGATATGAGCTTTGCCACCTGTCTTCCCCTGGTCCTCAGGACTGCCTAATCATGGAATTGGTGCCAGGATGCAGCACGCTGTCTGCGCAGAGATCCTCCTTGAGAAGACTAAAACTTGGGACTGTATGGAATCATAGAATCCCAGACTGGTTTGGGTTGAAAGGACCCTGAAAACCTATCTCGTTCTACCCCCTGCCATGGGCAAGGACATCTTCCACTAGCCCAGGTTGTTCCAAGCCCAGTCCAACCTGGCCTTGGACACTTCCAGGGCTGGGGCAGCCACAGCTTCTCTGGGCACCCTTCAGGAAGGCCCAAGATGTGAGGTGGGAAGACACAGGAAGTATGTGTGTTAAAACTAAGGGACTGACAAGCAGGAGAAGTAGGTGAGGGAGAAAATATGACTCAGTGTAGAGTAAAGCACCCAGAGCCGGTCTGTGAGGACTGTGCAGGCGAGAAAGGCAGCTTGGTGCCCCAGCAGGGAATGACTTCACCTGGCTGGGACACTCTCAGGATACTCCTCTCTGTCCTGGTGTCCTGCCATGGCTGTGCAGCCTGCAAACTCTTTATGCCAGTGCCTGACAAGTCTGTTCCATTACTTTCACAGGCTCCAGGAGTCTGAACTGTATGTGGCCCTAGAGTAATGAAGGTAAATAAGTTTATAAAGCTGAGGATAGATATGATGGAATTGCAATGGGAAAAAAAAGCCTTTAGCATTTAACTTTGATGCCAATGTATTTGAAGGACAAGATTAGCTTCAGGACGAGTGTGGCATCTTTAGTGAGTACAGCTTTCACTTGACTGCAAGAAAGCCATAGCTTTTTGTATCTCCTCTACAGTAACTATTAAACCTGTAGCTGGCACATGTGTGTTAGTGAAGCATCAAAGCCAGCTCAGTAACAAATCAGTGACTCTTTCTACTGCTGAAAAGGCTGGAAGAGTGCTCATTCTTCTAAGATGTGTTGTTACATTCTGCTAATCAGTATAAACAACCTCTTTTCTAATCGTCTGCTATTTGGGGTGGTTCTGCTTCTGAAAGTTTAGTCTGAGCTAAATAACTGGAATAAATGTCAGGTAAGAGCAGGACAGACTTGACCCATGAGACACAGAATCAGGAGTAGTGGTTCAGATGTTCATGATTTGAGTTGATCATATCAGGAAGTTTTCAACTGGTTAAATTCTTTGGACAGAAGGTGTAATAAGCTGCCATTTCAGTTGTGTTAGTTTGGTCCTGTCTAATGGGGGATTACCTTCCCTTCTCTGAGCTCTAGGGATTCCCATTCAAGGCTGTGGCAGCCAGATAATTTGTACATCTTCCCATCTACTGCTCATCCTTTGCCTATGAAATCATTTAAAAGAAGAGACACTGTCTCTGCCCCATTTTTCCTTGCAAACAGTGACATGGTAAACTGTTTACTTGAACAACATATTCCAATTTCAAGTCCGTGGAGCTGGAGCAGGTTTGCCTTGAGAGCAGAACTAGTATTTTTCAGTGCTGGGCATTCACTAAAGACCTCCCCTGTTTTCCTGACTTTGGCATTTGGAGTGGGAAAGCACAATCATATCTGCTCAAATCTCTTCAGCTGCATCGAGTGTAATTGCTAAATGGAACCCTGTGCTAGCTGAAGTGCTTGATTTACTGTGGCCAGCCTGAGAGATTTCTAATAAAGCTGCACGATGCCAGGCTGCTGAGCAGAGCCTGCTTTCTGCAGTTGCACGAGAGTGTCTCTTTTCCCGTAGGAAAGGCGGTGGAGGTGACACCTGAAATGTGACCTGAGGGAACACTGCTGGCTAAAAAGGAGCAGCTGATTTTTTGTTATTCTGGGAGGCTGAGCATATGGTGCAACACGAGGCCAAACAAGTCCCTCCCTGTGCTTTGCCAACCTGTCTCTTAGCGTTCCCCGCAGACTTCTCTCCCACTTTGGCAGGCAAAACTTTTTCATGGCTCTTTCCCAGCTAATTAGATATAGTGCTAATGCATTGCTTTTCCTTGTAAAAGGGGCTTCATCAAACATGGGAGGTCATGGCCTACTGGCCGTGGGGGCAGCCTAAAGCCTGTATTAAATGGGTGGATGCCTTTACTGCACTTGGTTGAAAATCTTTCTGTATTTTTCATAAGATTACCAACCCTGGTGTCCAAATTACCTTCACAAGTGCTAACTCTGGTCTCTGCTCCACTGTCACCACTCTATCCTGTGGTTGTTTGAGCTTAAAGATGCAGAAAGCATTTGTTCTAGACTAAAATGAAGGGGCCCTTAAAAGGCAAAGAGAACTGATCTGAGCCTTGATTAGAGCCAAGATCCTTCAGCAGAAACAGTTTGCTAAAGAAACCTTTATATTTCCTTGGCATTGACTTTATGTGGTGGTTGGATCTGGCTGACAATGAATTATTCTGTTGCAACTCTGTGACACTGAAGCATAACACAAGCATTAGACAAATCCTGTGAAATCAAGAACATGGGAGGGTCTAAACAGAGAGGAAATACAGTGGTGTAGCAGTGGATTTGCAATTAATTTGATAAGATTTTCAGGCACTGGGTTAATACTGTGTGGTGGAGAGCTGATACTTCCAGTGGTGAGCTCACTGTGTTTAGGTGGATTATGCTGATGCTGGGTGTTCTGCACAAGGCAGAATTTCAAATCTCCAGGCAAATATACACTTTGGGATGCCTTTTTTTTCCACAGCTGCAGTGTTTTTAATCTCCAGTGCAAATGGCTTGCTTGGTTTTCTAATAGCACGGCTCAAACATACTGTAATTTGGGTTTTGGACAGCATGTCCTTTCAATTACAGGACCATGCCTGTTGCATTAGCACAGGAAGCTCAGGATTGCAAGTGGTTTCTCAGAGGCAGAGACACTGTCAGCTCAGCTCTGAGGAGACACAGCTCATGAAGGGTGCATTTAGCTGAGGGCAACACAAAATTGTGCAGCTTCTTTGAGATTGTTATGCTACTGATTGATTAAAAACCAGGAAAAAGCCTAGAGCAGATGAAGCCAGAGGGGGCTGACAGTAACAGCAGCACCAGTTCCACTCCGATTAGCCTGGCTTTCCTTATATTTAGGTATCAGTTGTGACTAATGCAATGGATTTGGGCAATAGCTTGCCATGACTTTCATGGTTCATCCTTCTAACTGGGATGTAGTGCACTGTGTATCTGAGACTTGCAACATCCCATTAGAAATGTGTACATGAATTAATTATTCAAGCTTGTTACGGTGAGCCTTCAGCTGGTTGCAGCCCAGTATTGTGAAAAAGAACTTTATGATTCCCTGGTGGAAAGTAGATGTTTTAATATCTGCAGACTGTACAAAGATTTACTGCATCAATAATGCCTCACTTGCCTTGTGCTCTGCACGTGTTCTGCCATTGTCTTTGCTAGGAGCAGCAGGACACAGTCCTGTTAAGTAACACCTCCATCCTGAGCAAACGATCATGGGACCTTGATGCCAGAAAAAGCATGAGGAGTCCAACCTCTCTCAGTTTGCTGTTGCCATCTAAAACTGAGATCATGTATTAGAACCACACAATCACAGAATGGTTTGGGTTGGAAGAGACCTTGAAGACCATCCAGTTCCATCCCACTAGACCAGGTTGCTTCAAGCCCTGTCCAACCTGGCCTTGAATTTTTCATTCTTTCAAATTATTTTCATTTTATTTGCATTTCAACTGTGCAGTTTTGAACTCAGAAGGAATTAAAAATATATCGTACCAAACAGAATCATTAATTTTCCTTCTTATCTATTTCAGCAGGACAGTCCCTAATCCCCTCTGGTAGCTCTACTCTGGACCAAAAGTACTTCAGCTTCAGCAAGGTTAAACCTGAAATGGGTTTGGTCCCTCTTAGAATCACAGCAGGCCTTTAAAGAGACCTAAATCAGTCCATTGCAGAGCTGGGAAATGCCCTCTTGGCTTCTCTCCCCTCTGACCTGGCGCTGTAGATTGAAAAGTGAAGAAAACTAGGTTTTGTAGCCAGAGCTGATACTTTGGAGGTTGTGATAATGCCCCAGGCACTGGGGCAGCAGTTCTAGCAGCTGACTCGAGAGAGAAATTTCGAGTTTGCACTGGATCCTGTAGGAGACAGACTCTGCTTGGAGCTACAATGTCTACAATAGGACTAATTAACATTCAAGACAAAAAATCATTACTTCTAAAACACAGCTTTTATTCTCTAATACTTGTGGTCTCAGCTATCAGGTAATGTGAACCTCCAGAGAAATGCTTTGTAAGTGAGAGTCCCACTTTAGCTTGTCAGGCAAACTTGCACCACCGAACTTGCTGAGTCAAAAATCTCTAGTTTCACTTATTCCTGCAGCAAGTATTTGGAATAATTTATCAATATACACAGGGCATTAAAAGATTCCAGCATGAAATCTTCTGGCATTATTACCTAAATTAAATCTGAATTAACTGCAGCCCATATTATCTCCTTCCTGTGAGGAAACAGAGGTGCCTGACTGAAATGGTGTAGCACCTTGGAAATTCCCACAGTTGGGAACATTGGGATGGCCTGCAGGTTCAGCCAAGGGTGCTAGAGCTCCACAGGACATTGGCCAGCTGGAGATTTTAAAGAAGAGCATAAGGATAGGAAAAGAAACAAGTTCTTCCTAGAGAGAGCAGTCAAAGCCTTAAACAGGTTTCTGAGAGAGGCTCTGAAATTTCCATCCTTGGAGATGCTCAGAATTCAAACCAGATGAAGTCCTGAGCAATTCAGTCTGCCTGGTCTTGGGCAGGGGCTGAAGGTCCTTGGCCCCGGTGCCCTCCAAAGGTCCCTCAGTGGTTGTTCCATTCCTGTGCCAGGTGGAGCTTCCTGAACCAGATGTCCAGGTCTATCTTTAGAAGCCCTTCATGTCTTAATTCTCTTCTATGAATTTGTCCATGGGCTTTTTTTGAACATAAAAACTTCTATTACCCATCATTTTGGAGCAAAGTGTTCTGCAGCTTGTCTGTGCTGCCAGCTGCCACCTCCGGCTTTCATGGAAGCTGCTTGTTTCCTGGGATGCCTTCTGCCTCCCCTGCTGTAAAATACAATAAAAGTCCTGTGTGATTTTGTGGGAAACAAGCATCTTCCCTATCCGTCCTACTCCATAGGGAAGGGTAATAATTTCCCTGAATCTGTCTGGTCCTCCAAAGACTAAAGTTATGTGGCAAAGATTATGTCATGGACCAAAGTGTATTCCTTGGGTCAGTGCCCAGGAAGCCAAGCCTGGCACATCCCACCCTGTATTTGAAGGAGTTAATAATATGAGAAATTGTCTTTTAGACAAGAGACATGGGAATATGCCATAAAAATAGCCATAAAAACTAAAAGATAATATTCTGATTCATCCCGTGTGTGTGCGTGAAAGGAGATGATCAACCCACAACAGGATGGCCTGTGCTGGCTTTGTTTCCCTCATGCAGACAGTGCTGGAGCTGCACATCACATTAACGGACCTGTGCATAAAATATTCCATAACAACCACAGCAGCTCATGCTTAATGGAAAAACATGAAATGTTCCATTGGGAAACAATTGCCCTTTATACAAGATGCATTTCTTCTCTCTCCCTTTTGTTCAGGGAATCTGACTGGGAACAAAAAAAAGCTTGTCCCTTCAGACACCCTCTGTTCGTGCTGCTCCCTCCCCAAATCAGGGCCCTAATCCCTTGTTTGGACCACATAATCAGCTACACAAATATCAGTTGAGATAGCACAGACAGATTATAGCTCCCAGCAGGACGAGGGAGGATGGGTCAAGCTTTAAATACCTCTGCCTCTATGCAACTGTTTTTCCTAAGGATAAAGCAAGAGGAACATAAACAGGAATTCTTTAGGCAGATGGCCTTTAGTAACCTCTCCATGCGGCATGGGCAGCTTGTAAACAATAAGTGGTCCAGAGAGCCAGCCTTGACTGAGAGGGCTCCCCAGACCCGGGTGTGGGAAGCTTTGTGCATGGCTGAGGGGGAAGATGCTAGTACTGGGGGAGGAAATGATAAAAAAGGCTGATAATTAACAGTAAAAAGTGAAAGCTACTGGAGAAGATCAAACTTCATCTCGGTTTTAAACCATAGTTGCCAGCTGACTCTTGCAGCGCTTTAGTGCAATGGTGGCTAACTCGGGCAATACTCCCAGGAGCCATAAAGCATAGGCTGCTTCATTTTCTCCCTTGGTGTGACACAGAGGGACCCTGCCCTCGGGTGTTGGTCATGCTTCTGTTTCCTTGGGGAACACTGCTAAACTTGCAAGGAAAAAGGGAAGTTTGGTCTGTTGAGATTTAAGTATTGGCTGTGATGAGCACCTGCTTCTGATCCAGATCCATAAATAGATCCTTGAGAGTCCCTACAAATCCAGCCTATCTCCCTGACAAATTCCTCCATATATCTGCTTTGCATGACTGAGCTCCAAAAATTGAGACACTGAAGTCCTTCCCCAATACATATTTTCATTTTCCAAACCAGGTTATGGGATGCTCAGGCTGTACAAAGTAGAATCAATCTTTTTGTGATGCATCAGTAACATGCCCAGAGAGACCTTTAAAGATTTCTCTTGGACTGTACGGGAACAGGTATACCTCAAAACTGGCTCACCTCCATCACTGGAACAATCCAGCTGGCTGCTATCCATGGGTATTTATACAAGGCATAGGATTTGGAGTACTGAGATACTGTGTGCGGAGCTGGGAATCACAGCTGACCATTTCAGCTCCTCAAACTGGGTAGGAAGCCTGGGGCTGAACAATCACTGCCCTATTGAAATGGGCTTAAGAGGAAAGGGCACAGAGTTAGATGGGATATTGGGAAGGAATTGTTCCCTGACACGGTGGGCAGGCCCTGGCATAGGTTGGGCAGAGAGGCTGTGGCTGCCTCTGGATCCCTGGAAGTGTCCAAGGCCAGGTTGGAGGGGGCTTGGAGCAACCTGGGCTCATGGAAGTTGTCCCTGCCCATGAACCAGATGAGCTTTAAGGTCCCTTCTAACCCAAACCATTCAGTGATTCCATGATTCTGTGATTATTATTGGAGGAAATTTAAATGTATAATTGCATGCAGAGTTAGATGTCCACTTTTGCAAGGTGTTTCCACATGTGGGTGAACAACAGTAGTGGGTAATTATGCCTATTTTCCCCATTAAAACTTAATAATAATTAAAAAACCCAGCTTTGACTGCATTAACCTGGGCCTTTGTGAGCAGTAATTCTAAATTATCCTTTACCTTTAGCCTGCCACAGGAAAAATTGGACACTTGGGGAAGAGATTATGAGAAATGAATTGGGAAACTTGTCTGGCAAAGGTTTTTTTCCCCTTTTACCAACACACATGTAAATTGTGTAGGCTGCATGCCCAGTGTGAGGGTAAGACTTAGTTATGATTCAGCTCAATGGAATGTAAATGAAGGCTCCTATAATGAAATGAGTGGGAACATTTTGGACTTTCATTAACTTCACACTGTAAAAAAGATAATTCAAAGAGCTGCTTCTCGCTCCTGAAAGATAGTTTTCAAAAACCTGATTAGAGACGGAGAGAACTGGGGCTTTTGTTGAAGTTAAACCTTCAGTGAGGAATGTCTGTAACATCCTCTTATCCGCGGTGCCGAGCACGACTTGAGAAGTGAAATCCTGAGCATCTGAAAGGCATAGACAAATTGAATTTAACGCAGAGAGGCTGCCAGTAGCTGGAGCAAGGCACTAGCTGGGAGCTGAAGGGCTGCTGGGACTGGGAGTAGGTCTCAGTAAAACCAGTATTCAGTAATGGCACTTCAGTAACTTCAACCAGGGGCCAAAAAGAACAGGGAATAAAGTGTGATGGTGTGAGTTAAGTATGAGTCTGCTGGACTAACTCAGCCCCCTTGGAGTTCCAAACAGTGAGCAGGAGTTTAGCCATGAGCCTTACCCAAAGCCAACAGCTTTGTCAGATGGGCCCTTGGGCATGTTCTAAAAATGACCTGATGCTGCAGGTGGTCTTGCAAGCACACTTGATCAGATTTTAGGGGAAAACCCCGTCTTTAGAAGCTGAGACAACCCAGTCTCTACTGTCCCCCACTGTTTTTGAACCTCAGTTTGTGTGCTGAGCAGGTGGAATAATGCAAACAGAACAGCAGAGCAGGTTAAGGAGTGACTGCAACCAAGCCCCAGCACCTCCAAATTGGCAGCATTTGCTTTAGATACATTTGCTGAAAGAATCACCAGAAAGCATCAGGATAATCAAGTGTGTTGTACCACCAATTGGATGCTGATGAGGAGAGGATATAAAAGGAATATAAATATAATTGTAGGTGACACAAAGAGGCACATGAGCCCAAGGTAGTTTTGTAGGGCTGTTCCAGAATAGTGTTAAAAATTAGCTGTTCCAAGAGCAGATTGTTTGCACAGACCTTTTATTTTTTCCAGGAGGAGCAAAAGCTGGTTGTATTCAAAGATGACAGGGTGGGTTAGAGGCTGGAGAACAAAGCTGTGGCCAGTTTCAGGGCTGTAGCTGCCAAAGTACCTGCCCTGTGCACAAGTGCTGCAAGCCTGGGCAAGGGCAGGAGAGTGCAAACCATGGCAGGAGGTGGAAATTACATTAAAATTTGAAATTCAACGAGTAGATTGAAAAGCAAAAGCAGATTTTGCAAAGCAAAGAGAGAGAACAGGGTAAGTGCTACCTGATGAGATCCCTGTTGTGTTCACACACACAAGAGACAAACATGGGCAGCACTCAATGCCTACAACCCTGAAATTACTCACATGTATGAAAGAAAGAGGCCTCAGAGGGAACAGAGGTCTGGTAGTCCTGTGTTCGTGTTACACTACAGACATGAGCCATTCGATAAGGCTGAAAAATCCAGCCTTCACTTCATGAAAGCCTGGAAAAATAATTGTGCTCTTTCCTTGGTGGGTAATAACTCAACAAAGCAGCAGCTTAGAGCGTGCTGCTGACTCTCCTCACTGGGATTTACCCCTGCTTGTCAGCCTTGGGACTGGCTAATGCATTTACATCTCAAGAATTTCAGTCTTAGAGCTCATGTTACGGCACGTGTCCTGTTTGGTAAGAGTAAAGACGCCTGAAAATTATCCTGGTATCTGGAGGTTTGTCCTTATCTTTAGGTGCTAGCAGGCTGTACTCAAGTGCTGCCTGGTCAAACTGAAGGGATCAAATTAAAATTCTGTGGCACTGACATTTCAGAGCTAAAATGTACAAGTCAGAAATGGAGCTGGCTGGAAAAAGCCCAGCTGACTGGGAACAGAGTCTGGGACAAGACAGGGTGGAGGTTGTTTCCCTGAGCTGAGAAAATGGCCAAGCCACAGCTGCTGGTCTTGTCTGGAGCAGGCAGCTGTAGGAAACATTCTGCTGTGCAGCAAAAGGGCAAATATTAGGATGCCATGAGACTCAGGAGTAGTTTGGATTGCATAGCTGAACTCCTGCCCTCCCTTTGTACCAGCACTATTCTTAGGGGTGAAGCAAGAGCAAAATTTGGGGCTTGGAGCAACCCTGGCTAGTGGGAGGTGTCGCTGCCCATGGCAGGGGGTGGGACTGGATGTGCTTTCAGGTCCCTTCCAACCCAAACCATTCCATGTTCTATAAACATGCCCTGCTGTCAAGCAACCATGCTGCTCCCGGTGTTACAGCTGAATGATAAAGGACTCATTAATATTATACCACAATCCCTGTGTGGAAGCTGTTGCCAAACACCTACATGGCAACAGCAGCCACAGGGATGGGTCTCATTGCCAGCCTTCAGCAAGGGAACTGAAGTGAATTAAAGAAACAAGCAGGAACAGAAGATACTGCTTTGTGACTTTAAAGGAACAGTGGTTGCACAGCCAGGTGAAAAGATATTGGCCTGCTCTGCTTTTAAACATAAGAAAATAAATCTTAGGCTCTTGTGGGTCGTGCCTATGTAATAAAATTAAAAGCATTTAAGCTGGTCTAGGATAAGCTAAACATTTGCTCGAAGGAGCATCACTGCATGGATGCAAAAGAACACCTGCAAAGGAGAGACTATTTTGCTGCAAATACTGCTGTGATTTACAAGGGCCCTTTAAATAAAAAGTCGGGTGTTGATATGCAGCCCTGATGCTGGGTAACCACCTGGAAGCAAAAATATCTCCGTGTAGGATCTGCTGCTCCCATGATCCCCACTGGTCAGCACTGACACTCTTCAGAAATGCTGGGAAACAGATCTGGGCAGGCAGGAGGGACCGGGATGGAGTATAAATCCACAATTCTCATTACCTCAGAACCCACAGAATAAAATCACAGGTCCTTAAAAAATATTCTTTTTCTTTCATAGAGGAGGAGAATATTAAAACCTATGAAGAGCACGAACCTTTAGACTTGATCATGACAGAGTATCTGTTCCTTGTCATATTTTTCTTTTCCTTCTGTTTTCTGGGGTTTTTTTGGCACTAGAACAAGGTCTTAATATTCAAAACTGCCCCAATGTTTTCTTCCTGTGGATTTCGAAGAGCAGCCGGATCTGGGGGTTAGACAATTGCAGCTTTTGAAAGGAGAATGGGTCAGGAGCACCAGTGTCATGATGCACAGCCGGAAAAGAATGTTTGCAACAAAAAAGATCTGTTAATGAATTCTGAGTATTTATAGCTCTGTGAGCTTTCCTGCAGAGTTCATCTCCATGGGAAGTTATTAGCTCAAAAGTGAGCTTAGTCACAAGCTGCTTATAGGGAATATTTCTATTTATAATATTCTCATTTCAGTGACTGGTGCTTCTGTGACATGGCTATTTACTCGTGGAGGTGTCCAGTGCTGGTCAGGTCAGAATTTGTCTCTACAGATACAACTGCCTTAATGGGGAGAGAGCTATGCAGCCTAAAAGGAACCCCTGCTCTTTGAGGCTGGGATGGGAGAGGAGGGAGAGGGATGCTGAAGCCTCAGTGCTTGCCCAGTAACCCCTTCTACACTGAGCAGCACCCCAGGAGTTCCCAGGGCAAAGGGAGCAGAATATGGCAATGTGTCAGTGCTGAAGCTGGACACAGTGTTTTGTCATCCATTTCCTGCTCTATCTGAGCCCTGGCCTCTGGAGCCAACGTGCCTTTTGCGGCGCAGGGCGATCGGGGGGTACATATGTCAGCACAGTAGAACAGCTTGGAGCGTGAACTGATATTAAGGCCGTTCATGCATGAGGTAATTTGTTTTATAATAGCAGCAGAGAGCCTACTTATGCATCAGTGAGATGCAGCAGCCTGGGAGCCATGGGGGAATTAAAGTACCACCGTGCTCTGGATATGCTAATAAATATGAACTTCTGCCCAGATGGATTTTATCGGGTTTATGGCCACGCAGAGCCTCCCTGTTTTCTGCCACAGCCACGGGGCCGGGACGTGAATCTTTCAGCTGCCTGAGCAAGGATCTCTCTGCAGAAAGTTGTGTGTGAAGAAGCTGGAATCCTCTCCTGCAGCTGGGACTTCTGGTGTGGATGTGGCTGCACTGCTGCTGGAATGCCCCCAGGTAGCCTGTGAGTGGCAGCTGCAGATCAGCTGAGGTGATGGTTAATGGTGTTCCAAGGCTAATAATCCCCCTCAGGAATGGGCAAAGGAGGAGGGAGGAGAGACAGTGAGAAATGAGGGAAAGGAAGGGCCAAGCTTGGGCAGCATTTCTGAATAAGCAAAACTTGCATCTTAATTCTGGGTTTAGCACCCTCCTCATGAGTAGTTTGGATTGCACAGCTGAACTCCTGCCCTCCCTTTGTACCAGCACTGTTCTTAGGGGCAAAGCAAGAGCAGAATTTGGAGCTTGGAGCAACCTGGGCTAGTGGAAGCTGTGTGTGTGTAGGTCTGTGTCTGTGTCTTCTGCAGGCTGTTTTTAGGTTTCTCAGTGCGATTTGGCTTAGAGGAAGGCCCGAAGCTCAGGCATTGCCTCCATGACATGCTGCCCTTCTAGAGAGCTTTTAGTACCAGCATATCAAGAAAGCTGAGCTCTCATTTTGAGTAATATTAATTGCCATTTTACTGAATGGAACAAGTTATTTGTTCTTTTCACAAGGTGCAATGTCACCATTCGTGACTCCACAGTCACTGAAGGTCATGGCTAAGAGAGTTTCAAACTGGATTTGCTTTAATTGTACTGGAAGCCCCAGATACAGAAGCCCTTCTATCTGAAACTGAAGTCAAGAAAGACATTGCAATTCTTATAAGGTTTAGGATGTCATTGTATCGTTCATTGTTATCAAAATAAGGACTATTTCCTGTGTGTTCCTTTTCCTCTCCTGCGGGAGCCATAAACACTGACTCAGTTCAGAGGGTTTATCACTCAGTGCTTGTGTTTCCTTAGCAATTGCAGAATCACTGCAGATTCCATTACCAGGCTCCCCTCAAAAGCAGCTCCCAGCAGCCTCTGCCTACTGTGGTTAAAGCCATTAGTTGAGTTCCTTTACCAAAAAATCTCTAATGCCACTCAGTTACTGTCACTGCGTGTTATTAACTGTTGCTCAGGACCCCTGAGGGTGTATTTTTCTTTTATTAAACATGCTAAACAGCATTTTAGCAACCCTTTGGGAAGCTGAGGTTCGCTTGAATTCTTGGTTGGTGAGGCAGCACTGTGATTCATGAAACCACAGCAGTTCAGCTAAACCCTGCCCTGCAGAGTTTTATGCCATCAAACCTCTCAAACCATGGTTCAAGAACCTGAGTATTCAATGCTAACATCCCCATTTGCAATGGGATTCACTGGAATGCTGGCTAGAGTCTGCAAACCCAGATTGCTGGGCTGTAAAGCATCCTTTTCTGACAGGTTTATTTTGGCTTTGCCGTGGACTGAAGACCATGTGCTACCTTAAATGTGTGTGAGAATGAACAGAAAATTGGTCTTATGTTACCAAGAGGGAGAAGTGGCACCGCAGATGCTCTTAGAGCTAAAAGGTCAGCTGGAAGCCCAGACTGCCACCAACAAACCTTGTCCCAGGCAGACCCTGATGTGATTCCTGCACCAATGGATCCCTGATTCCAGACAAAACATGCTCTGATGGTCAGCCTGAGAAATAAAAATCCAAGCCATCATTTATCTACTTAAAATCACTCCCAATGGTGCTTCTTTCTTTCAAGACTAGAGGAAACTTGCTCCCAGGTGTTCCCAAGCATCTCCATCTCCTAAATGCAGGGAGACATCTGTCAGCCCACAAAAAGCATCTTGTGCCAACCCTGATAATGAAAAGCTCCAAACAAAACAAAGCAGTGAATATTTTTCTTTATGCTGCTATAAATCACTTTGAAATGAAGCGTGTCATTGCCTTGTGCGGAAAACTAAACTGATGCAAGCAGCACTGAGGAGCTGGCAGTGTTTCATGGTTTTGTACACTCATCCCACATGCAACTGGCCTTATTTCCAGTTGCACAGGCAGGTTTTTACCCGTCAGCCTTGCTGGTGTCTCACACCAACATCAGTAGGAGCCTGCATCAAATACATTTGTCTTTACACTGATACTTTTTATAGAATTGGGCTGCTTGCCACTCAAGGAAATTGTAGTTTCAGAGGAGTTCAAGTGGTTCCTCAGTATAATTCATTCCCAGAGAAGATTAAGAAAGGCTTAAATCTGGCAGCATTACTACTTTGCCTGGAAGAAGCAGGGAGTATTTCTTACCCAATCTGACAGAAGAAGACTAAGACTCATTTGGGTTTTAATGAAAAACAGAATGTCACTAAATATAAATCCATGCTTTAGCTGTCTTCTGCAGGGGAGAAATGTCTCAATGTAACCTCTAGGGAGCTGCCATTATTTGCTCTGAGAAGTTCAAGCTGTAAGTGAAAGCGGATATGCAGCAGGTTCCAAAATCTGTCCTGTCACAGCTTCCAGGCTGCTGCCCCTCTCATCCGTGTGATGCACAAATTTATGCAAAGCAGGAGGAGTCGGGGCACAAGTGTCAAGAGCTCCTCTCCTGCCTGCTGTTACTTGTCAACAGAGGAGTATCGATGTGGCTAAAGGGCAATGCCTGGTTATCAGTCAGTCTTGGGGAGCAGGCTTGTGGTGACAGCTGACGTTTTGGAACTGGTACCCAGCAGGGATTAAAAATCTGGTGATAAATGCCTGGGAGCTTAAGTAACTTGTTGGCTTTATGTGATACTGAACATTTGATGTTACAGACAATCTTGTGCTTCCAGAAATCATAGAATCACAGAATCCCAGATTGATTGGGTTTGCTTAGCTGACAATGGAGCTCAGCTCTCCAGAAGCCAAAGCATCACTTCAGGAGGTAAGGCCAACCTAGCAAACTTGATCTTAACTATTTTTGGTCTGGGAAAAAAACAGTATGGAAAGAATATTTTCTACTGGAAGGGGACTGAGTCAGGGTTTCAATCTGAGCTTTTTTCTAAGCATGTACTGAAGCTAAACTGGATGCAGAATATGATTAAAAGCTATTTAATGGATGCCAGTAAAACTAGTCACTAAGAAAAGTCTCCTTGCTGCTTCCAGCCAAATCATCACTGTAAAGACCCCTCTGTGGCAGAGGTTGCTGGTTGTGTGTTTTGCAGAAAACAGCTGAGCTGGTGTAGTAAGTTTATCCTACTTGGACTTGGCAGTGTAAACCTTTAGTGCCCTTGTGTCATCCTGGCTGTGCAGCTCTGCCCTATCCCTATATGGCTGACCTGGAGGGGTTCCTTGGAAAAATGGGAAACGTGTGACTGAATAGAATGGGAACCCCTGAGGGTGTGCAATATTCCTCAAGAGTTACAACTGGAGTATCTTGCAGAACTTTGTTTGAATACTCTTCTTGGCAGAGGTGATTATCAGTGCACCAGACTTGGGAGTATTGGTTTAACCACAGGACTGTTATCTCAAAGTTTTTAAGTGTCTCTCACTCCCCGATCCTCTCATGAAGGCACTTTTCCTGGTTCTGAACAGGACTTGCCATGTGTTCATGCCTAAGGATTGGCACTTGCTCTGCTCTCAACTCAACTTGTGGACTCTTAGTTGCAGATGTGCAGCCTGAGGGAAGGTCAGTGTGGAAAACTTCATTCTCCAAAGGCAAAGCTGACCTGAAAACATCACTTTGGTGAATAGAACAAGAGTTTTAAGTAATTGTTTCTCAATTATCAGTAGTAAACTGTGAAGTGCAAATCTGGGTGAGTAAGGCTTCTGTGCCCAAAGGTCTCCAAGTGATCTGCAGCTGGAAAATGTAAAGAGAACCAGCTTTCTCACAGTCATAGTTTATGGACAGCATGACAGAGCCATACTCTGTTCTGTTTCCATGATTATCCATTACCAGCACCTCTCTCTGTGGGCTTCTCCTTGCCCTTTCCTTGTTCTTCCTCAGCAGCTTCCTTTTCTTTTCCATGGAAAGGCCTCTTTCTGCACTGCTGTGAGTGTCCCGGGTGGACAGTGCTCAGACAGCTGCAGGCTGGGACACAGTTCCAAGTGCCCTGTCCCAGCACAGAGCCAAACCCATGCCTGGCCTAGGAGTGGAGCCAACACTTGGCCTCTGGGAATCAGTTCAGCGTGGGACTAGGCTTTATTCAAGCCTTGATTGCTTCCCTGTTCTAAAAAAATAAAGGGGAAGGGAGGGAAGTGCATTAAAATGGGCTGAAATGTAAGTCTGAACAGTTGAGGTTCTTAGCTGGAGCACTCAGTACACACAAACTTCATAGTAACTTTCATAACTCATGTTTTGTCCCTTCCCTCTGCGGAGGAGAAATGGACTGAGACACATTTTCTCTTTTTTTGGCATTAGGAGAGCAGAATCAATCATGTCCTCCTGCTCACAAAACTCGGGTCTCTTGGCAGTGAAGCACACCATTAATTTGCATTTAACAATTTAAATAGCAGGAACAGAAGTCCGTGCTCCAGGCTGTGCAGGAAAAGAAGTAGTGATTTGGTTATTGCACTTTTTCTTTTTTCTGTGCTCCTAAATACTGTGACTTGATGAATACTTAAAAGGGATCAATTCTGCATTAGCTTATGGGTAATTCTGCATAAGCTCCAGCGTTCTCACTAGTGCAAGCGACACTAATGCCATACAGGACAAAGCTGAGCCAAAGGTTAGGACATGGTGTGCAGCTTCCAGCCCCACAGGCACCACTGGTTTCAGCCAGGGTGAGGGAAAACCTGGAGAAAAGGAGGCTCAGTGAGGACCTTCTGGCTCTGCAACTCCCTGACAGGAGAGGGGAGCCGAGGGGTGTCAGGCTCTGTTCCCAGGGAACAGGGACAGAAGGAGAGGGAATGGCCTCAGGCTGGGCCAGGGCAGGGGTAGGGTGGACAGCAGGAGGAATTTCTCCATGGAAAGGGTGGTGAAGCACTGGGGGTTCAGAGAAGCTGCTGAGCCAGGAGCAGTTCAGGTCAGGGTGTCCCCACGGACGCAGCTCACAGTCCCCCTGTGCAGGTGGGTTTATCCCCTGGCCTGTCTGGGCACAATACGTGGCTTTCTGGGTGTGCTTGTGAAACCCTCTCTGGTGATGCCCTTTATCAGTCAGGACTGGGGCTGCAGGAGCCTGCACAGCCCCTGCTCCCAGCACAAAGACAGTCCAGAAGCTGTTCAGCTGTTTGACCTGCCTGGCAATGAGAGGAAGGAAGAAAGAATATTCATGAAACCCAGCAAAAAACAAAGCCTGCTTTCCAATACTTGGAACCTGCTGCAGGAGGATGGGGTATAAAGAACACTGCCAGAGGTACCTTTGGGTACGTTAAAGTGCAAGAAAAGGTGGAGTACAACTTTCCAACCCAAGTCTGTGCATCCTGGGAATGTGTGTAAAGGATTACCCTTGTGGATTTCCACTGAAAACACTTCCAGGGACTAAAGTCCATGGTACTCTATGGTGCAGCACGCAGAGAGAAAGGACTTTGCCAAGAATAAAACAGGGAACAAAAGAATAAATGTATTGTCCTTGCTCTCGAGACAGACTAGCCATGATCCTAATCATGGACCAGGGATGGGAGGTTCAAGAATGAAGCCACCATCCCACTAAGCGGAATGGATAGTAAATGGGGGGAGGATGCCAAAATGAGAATAAACTCAGTGCTCAGGTTGGACTGCAATCTTATCAGCAGGCTTTTGCTTCTATCTCTTCAGCAAGGACTTGAATTGGGAAGAATTACTGACTCTGAAAAGTCTAAAAAGGGCATACTGGGATTTTGGTGTCTGGAAAGGGTGGGAAAATTAGGCAGTTGCTAGCAATGGGGTAGGATAATGAGCACTGCAGTGGGCAGGGCAGGTTTAAAGGGTGGCCTTCCCTTTTTGAACAATAATTGATTATTTTCACTGCATATCAGTTACTTATTTACTAATATACAGAATTTTATCTCAGTGAAGAGGGACTGGAATGTGTCCCCCACTGCTTGTCCTCTGCAGCTCCTGGGCATGTGAGCTGGTTGGTAAGAGCACACAAATAAGCCACTTGACCAAATAAGTCACTTGTCTAGAAAATCCAGTTTAGGCTTCCATGGCAAAGGCATTGATGGTCCGGAAGGCAGCAGTGAGCCGAGCTGGAGCTGGAGGAGCAGTGCAGGCAGAAAGTCGCCTGTATGAGCATGGGGACAGGGCCCCAAGCAGCTGAGACAGATTTCCTGGAGCATGGACTTCTGTTCCTGCTATTTAAATTGTTAAATGCAAATTGGTGTGCTCCACTGCCAAGAGACCTGCGTTTTGTGAGCAGGAGGATATGACTATCAAGCAGTTTGAGAGACAGGGGTTAGAAGGCAGGTCAGCCCAGGTCATGGGTAAAAGCTGAAGGCAAGCTGAGATTCAGCAGAGGAGAGCAGGAGAAGGAAGAATAACCAACAGGAAATGAAGCTCCAACAATAAACCTTATGCTGAAAAATGCCAGATTGTTTTGCATTCCAGGAGGAATATCTGCCTTGGTTCTCAGGGTAGAACTCCATTTGGTGGGATAGTAAAGAAAACAGCTGGTTCTCTGGGGAAAATGTGACGTGCCAGATATGCAGACACTGGGAGAAGTGCTGAAGAAGAAGAGGGAGAGTGCTGTTTGTTATTCCCAGCACTCCCTGGAGCCCAAGGTTTATTTCCTCCATCTCTTGATGTAGCAGGCTTTGCATCCCATGGTTTCCTTGGACTGATCTCGTTGTAAAACAGGCTTTTTTGGAGAGCACTAGTTGTGTGTTAGCACTAGTTGTGTGTTAGCCTGTGCGTAGTAGCCATGGCTCACTGAATTTGAATGGTCTCGTCAGCTGGGGCACAAAGCCCTTTAAACTGCACATTCCCCTGCAAAAACTTTGTTCAGGAATGACCCTTTTGCCTCACTTGCAGCAGAAAACCACAAATGCAGCAGTAATGGTTTGTAGCACAGCAGTGGGTTTGGATGCTGCCCTGCCTCAGTAATAAATGTATTCACAGGTACTAAACCAAAAAATACCTCATGGACACTGATGTCCAACAGTGATGCTCTTTCCATGTGTTTTCAGGATTAGGCCTTGATCAACAGGTGTTGGATTAAGGACCACGGATGGCATGTGAAGATGTCTGAGTGAATTTAATAATAATTAAGAACAATAATAAGGACATACCTTTGGCAGGAGATCTGACTTGCAGTTCTTTTGAAACAATAGGAGACGTGGAAATGGAGGGGAAAGGGAGATGGAAGAATCCTCCGTTGCCCATTTGGTTGTTGTCAGCAGTGCCACTTGGGGGAAACTGAGCATTCAGGCTGATGATTTAACTATCCAGGCTTGAGAAGGAAAACTGTTTGGTTTCTTTTGCCAGCTATACATCTAATATCTAGATATTAGAACTATAAACCATGAGGTGACAGTACTCTTGCAGAAATGTAATTTCTTTTTGCTTGTCACTCCTCCCTTGTGACTTTATAGCCCTTGCAGCTGCAGAGGGCCATGGGAGGATTAAGTCATGGTTTGCCAGTCTTTGACACAAACTAAAATGTATGCAAAGGCTTTTGGGACTGAGTCTTACAGGATATCATGCCAGGACATGCCAAAGAAGCTCTAGGAAGATGGAAACACTTGTGGTTTTATTAAGAAATGTAAGGAATGTGGAATATTTCACTTCAATAAATGTCAGTCTCTAGCTTCTGGCCCACTACTGCTGAGACAATTTCCTCTTACTTGAGCAGAGGTCTGGAAGGATAACAACCGAGCTAGAAAATGTTGGCTTTCAGCCTCTGTCATGAAATGGAGGAAAATAACATATTGACCTTTTCTTTCCACCAATTCCATCATCTTTGACATATTGACACAGGAGTAGAAATCCTGGTTAGACTGGATGATCTCTAGAGGTCCCTTCCAACCCCAGTTATTCTGGGATTCTGTGAAAATACTTGGAGAAGAGGCGAAGGGAATAGAGGGAAGAAGGAGAGACAGAAGGATAGCACTGAAGTGTCTGACAAGCTGAATTCCTCCCCCATTTTCAGCCACAGCGCTGAGTACTTTTTCCTGAAATAGTTGTGTCTACCCAAGAGGTATTTCCCTAGGTCAGGATGTCCTTCCCCAGCTCCTCCCTGCGAAGTTGTCTGTATTTGTCATCCATGGCCAGAACTAAGTGGCAGAATCATAGAATATCCTGAGCTGGAAGGGACCCACAGGGATCCTCACATCCAGCTCCTGAGTCTTCTCTGGCCTCTTGCTGGCACAGCCGAGTGCCTCCAGTATGTTTACCTGACTGGTGACGGGAACTCACCAGCAGCCACCACATGTAGCAGAAGCTGCTGCCCAATAGAAGTGTTTGGGGTTTTGGCCTTCCCTGCAGTCAATTGGAATTTGCAGCTCTGTGGCCAAACAGGACTCAGGCAGTGAAGGACATTTTAATACCAAATGGACGAACAAATCAATTTACTGCAGTAAAGCTACTTAAGGGGCCCATCTGGTAGCTGCTAATTTACAGACTGGGCCATCTGCCACTATCACAAGCTGGGAAGACTGGAAAAGTTACCCAACATAGCCAACAGTTTAGCTTTGTTTTCTGTTTTTTCCCCCCTCAATGCTCTGTTTTGTTTCCCCGATAAGTGACAGCAAGGCAGTGGTTTCTGCTCTGAAGTCCACGTTTCTCAAGCCTTGGATAATCTCGTGCTGCTGCTGTGACTCAGCAGTTGTTCCTGGGTATGTTTATGCAGCAGAGAAGCTGCTGAGAGCAGGATGGTTTGGGAAGCTGCGTTTCTAACCCAGCACCTGCATATTTTACGTTGGTATGACAGGATAAGACCTATTTGAAATACATGTTTGCAGATGATGTGGCAAAGCTGAGCTAAATGGCTGGAGCTGTGTCAGGGCAGGGTTGGGCTGGATCTCAGGAAAAGGTCCTTCCCCAAAGGGTGGTGGGCACTGACCAGGCTCCCCTGGGCAGTGGGCACAGCCTCGAGGCTGCCAGAGCTCCAGGAGGGTTTGGACAACGGGACAGGGACAGGGTGGGATTGTTGGGGTGTCTGAACAGGGCCAGGAGCTGGACTGGATGGTCCTTGTGGGTCCCTTCCTGCTCAGGGTATTCTATGACTCTCTGATAAATGTCTTACTACAGTAGAAAATTCCAGCTAGCCTTAGTCTGAATGTAGTTTTCCTTTGAGAATTTTGCCCTTCAAAAAGGGTTGGAATTTAATCCCCAGTTTTTTTCTGTGCTAACTGGATAATGTTCCAGGCACCTGAGCAGTGGAAGTGGTGGAATATGGGATTTACATATTCTTCAGCAGATGGTGAAAACCGAATTGGGGCAACAGACCCAACACTGATCTTCCAAAGGTTTGACCTCGAGGACTCCTTTGGGCTTCCCGGGATTAAGATGGCAGGTCATCCCAAAAGGGCGAAAATTCAGTATCAACAAAGCCCTGCAAACCCAGCTTTCTGATGCCAGGGCCAGAGCCAGAGCCAGAGCCTTTCCTTCCTTCATGAGACTGGTGGTAATCTGCTCACCGGGACAAAGGCTTTCCACTGGAAATTTGGGGCTGGAATTTCTTTTTCATCTGAGCGGACTTGTCCTCACTTAGTGTGATTGAATGTGTTATCCTTAGGGGGCACTTTAATTGAATTCTCTATCAGCCTCTGCTTTAAGAACCAGGAGGGCCCAGAGGACAGATTACCAACAGGGGGCCTGTGGATAAGGTGATTAAAAATTATTTGGCTGCAGAAGAGAGAATGTTGTTGTTCTCCATTGTGTTTCTCTGCACAGAGATAACACTGAGACTGACTACAGAGGTGACAGGTCACACATGTTTAATTCCAACAGCTATAAAAAGAAATTTGCAATAGCGCTGCTCATTGGGAATTAATTAAATAAAAGTTATTACCACAGCTCAGTGTAATCCCAAGGATATCTCTTCATGTCCTCTTCTTGGAACACAAGCTAACAGAAATCATGTTAGGAAGTTGTCGTGTTAAAAACAGATTAAATCTGAAAGGCAGAATTGTTTGGTTTGTTTTTTTTTTAATAATGGAATTTGGGTGCTGAGCACTGATTTGGTTTTTGCTCACAAAGCTCATATGTCAGTGAATCATGAAATCATGGGATATCCTGAGCAGGAAGGGACCCACAAGGACCACCCAATCCAGCTCCTGGCCCTGCACAGACACCCCAGCAATCCCACCCTATCCCTGTCCCGTTGTCCAAACCCTCCTGGAGCTCTGGCAGCCTTGGGGCCGTGCCCACTGTCCTGGGGAGCCTGGTCAGTGCCCACCACCCTTTGGGGAAGGACCTTTTCCTGAGATCCAGCCCAGCCCTGCCCTAGCACAGCCCCAGCTATTTCCTCAGGCCCCAGACTGCTGTTAGACTATTCCACAGATGGGGACTAGAGGCTCCAATGAAACAACCCACCCAAGGTTGCCCCAGGTCCCCTTGCCATGGCTGTGATGGGTGCTATGTTTGTCCAGCTCCCATTATCTCTTGGCTCTTCCCTGCTGGAGCCCTAGTGAACATCATGGCTCTTTGTGCTACTGGAGAGACCCCCCAGGTGCAGCTATTTGGGGGAAGGCAGCTGTGAGGACACAGGCTCTGCCCCAGCTGTGTCTCGTTCCCCACAGAGCTATAAAACGAGGCTGAAAGGGGGCCCAGGGCTGTGCTTGGGGTAGGGATATGGAGGGAAGAGAGGAAAGCTATATGTTCGGAAACATGGAGGGGGTCTTTTTATGCCTTTGTTTTCTTCCTGTGCTGCCCAGGAGTCTGAAGATGGGTTTCCTGTGCTTGCTGTTGCAGGGTGATACCGGGGGCACCTCTGGATTCCAGGCTCCCTTGGTCTCTGTGCTGTTGGGAGAGCCAAAGGGCTCCAGGCTTTTGTGATGATCCGCTGGCCCTCCTGGAAGTTGCTTTAGTACTTCTCCTTGAGCCCTGAGTGTGCATGCAGACAGAAAGGCAGGTACGTGTCTCGCTGAGAGCCTCGCTGCTGCAGGGCTGCAGAATGCCTTGGAGGGGCTCAATCTGTTTTATTGAAGTCTGGTTGGTTTTGTCTGCTTTGGTCAGGAATGCCCTCCTGGGAGAGTCCTTGCACCTCCTGCAGCGTTGGAACCTGAACGAATTGGCCACAGTATTGGGAGTTGGGATTTTCTTCTGTGATCCAACAGCTTTTCCACCCCTGTCCACTGTGAGTATGGCATTGCTGGAATGAGAACACCTGATGGAAACAGCTCTTTAATCAGCCCACTGGGGGCAAGAGTTGGATGTAGATACCATGATGGGCTTTCTGTTTCTGAAATGAAGTTAAATAATTACCCATTGCTTTACCATGTGTGTAATTTGGAAATGATGGTGAGAGGACCCTTTTGTGAGGGTTGTTCTGCTGGCATTCCACAGTGAGAATTGACCAATATAAGCTCCTTACATTTCTTGCTCTGGAACATACTGCACAGGCAAACAAAGTTCTTTTGTCTTTTGAATCAGTTAATCACTGACTAGTATTGTGGTTAATCCTTTCCTTATTGGAAGTTTCTTTGGTCAGTAAAGTTTCAGGTGTGCCTTTCACCTGTAACTTCAAAGCTTTGTTTCCTTGTTTATGGCAGGAGCGAAATCTTTCCCCGTGTCAAGTAGCCTGAAAACTCTTGAGTAGAGATATATTCAAATGCAGCTTTAGCTTCCAAGCTACAGAGAGGGGTAAAGACCCCTGCAAGAAGTGAACTGTACCTTTAAAAACTGCTTAAGAGAATGAGCAATTTCCTCATGCTGAGTCTAGACCTCTCTCTTTGTTTTTGGAGAATTACTGCTGCCTGGGTGTTTCAGCTTGTAAAATAATCACATGGGAACGCAGGGCATTGGCAGTGCAATAATCTAACGAGTTTTAATAACATGTCTTTGCGTTGGCCATTGATTTTTCACTTTGCTAGTGTCTTTGATGTGGAGAAGAGCCAGGTGCCAGCTGGCACTGCTTGGCCTTTGGGTGCCTGGAATGTTCCACTAGAGCTGGCCTTAGGGAATAGGTTTAAGTGAGTCTAATGAAGAATTCCAGGATCATCCTGAGCCCAAAAAAACCCCTGGGTTGGATTTGTATTTCTGTGATCAGAAGTGGGTGTTTTGGAGGCAAGAATGTCCAGTGGATTTAGAGACTGTGGTATTGTCATGCTGTTACTACTGGGCAGGAAATTGCAGGGCTCAGCTGGAGAGCCAGGTTGGGAAGTTGTCAGATAATGTTACGACGTGGCTTTTCCAGAGCCCTAAACAGAGCCCTGTATTGGGGGTGCCAAGACTTTGTTGTTCAGGGGCTGTGAGCACTGAGCTCTGAATTGCGGGTGTGTTTACCGGTTAGGGGACACTTCTCTCAAGCTTAGTCAAGTCATGCATAGCCAACCTTCTTCTTTTGGCCTTCCATCCTTTCCCAGCAAGGTGTTTTGTCACATCCTAGAGGGGCAGCTGTAGCTCTTATGTATTTGAGCTCAACTGGCATGAGTTTGGGAGTCTGATTAAAGGTTTAACTTGGTCCTTGCTGAATAATCCATCCTTGTTGGGGCATTCACTTGACAGTGAACCCATCTTGCTGTTGAGGGTAATCTGTTCCAGTGCTCTACAACCCTCAGTGTTATGTCCTGGATGCCATTAAGAATTTGGATTTATGATGCTTACGTAGGAGTTGTGAATAGGTATCCTCTCTGATGGCAGATTGGTGCTGTCAGGCCTTTGGCTTGGTCACACAGTAGGAGGGGAGGCATCTGGCGACAGCAAGAGTCACTTTTTCTGCTCTTTATAATTAAGCTTTTGTTTAACTTGAGTTTCCTGATGTAATACTAGTTCAATTTTTGTGTTCTTACATCTTCCCTAGGGGCAAAGTGGGTTTAAAGTGTGATTTAAATAAAATCAAATTATTTTTTTACTCAACTGTCAGCTAGCTGACTGCATTTTGGGACTATGTGGTGAGCACTTTTAATTTCAACTCCCAGTAAATGGGGATGTTTTTGTGCTGCTTCTATTCAACTTAAAAAGAGGAGCTCAGTGAGCTTCACTGACTCAAGGTGTGCAGTGACTGGTGTGAAAATGCAGCACTTGAATGGTCAAAGCTACTGGTCAGGATTTGTAAGATGAGACTGGTGAAACAAAGCCAGCCCCTGTGGAGGTATCAGATGGTGTCCCCTGCACCAGGCAATTAAGGAAGCTGCAGTTACGTCAGGTGCTGAGCTCACTTGCTGTGGCACCTGGCGTGGATCCAGCATTGCTGAGCTGAAGAACTGAGCCAGCCACAGGCAGCATTTGGAAAGAAATAGGAGTGAGAAAGGGTGGGTTTTTTCAGGTACATCAGATCTTCCTTCTTCAAACAGGGACGTGTTCATGCCCAGGGTCTGTTCTGGCCCTTTAATCAGATTTTTTATTGAGCCACTGTGCAGCATTGTCTCTGTTGCCCATGCACGCATGTCCAGAGCTGATCCAGATGTTGCTCAAAGCAAGCTGACTTATGCCTTTTCCCCAGCTCTTTGGGGAGGGATGTGCTGGAGCTCTGAGAAATGCACATCACAAGTTACAGACAAATCAACATACTGGTCCAGTGAGGAGGAGAAGACAAACTCCATGTTACTAGTATTTCCAGCCCCAGAAAAGGCTGGGTGAGGTTTACCAGCTGTTCCCTGCTGTCCCAGCATTCTCTGCCTCTTTTCATATGAAACATACTCCAGTTCCTTCCTCATTTCTTGGATCCTGCACTGGATTTACTCCCATATACCTCTATCTTGTACAGGGGAGCCCACAATAAACAGTTCTGCAGGTGTAGCCTCACTGGTACTGAATAGAGAGGAAGGATCAGCTCCCTCTGCCTCCTTCAGTCTCTTCAGAAAAGGAATCAAATTGTACCTTTCACTTACAGCCATGGCAATCCTTAGGGGGATGATAAGGGAAAAAAACCCGAACTCCAGTCATGTAAAAAGCATTACTTGCAAAGTGTCTTGGGTGTGGTGTTAAGTGTGTTTTCATGCATCAAGACAGCCTTCTTGTATTGGAACAATACATGCAGAGAGAGCAAACTACAGAGTGTGGGGTTTGTGAGTGGTGTGTGGTCCAATGGTTGGTTGTTGGGGAGCAGAATGCATTTGTGTTCTGAGGAAATAGCCAGGGGAAGACAGCAGGGAAGAGGCATGCTGGATCAATTAATGGGAACCAAGAATGGTCAAGTCAGATACTGGAGAGGTGGGGATTTGTTCTGGCTAAATAAGTGGCTGGAAAATACTGTTGTCCAGAACTCTGAACTCAAGTATTGCCATTTTTAAAGTCATTATTCCCATTTGGGTTTTTTTGGAGGGGTTATTTTGACTGTAGTGGTCTGAAGGTGTGAATTTTGTAGCTGTCTAAGTTGTGGCAGTCAAACTTCATTGTGGAGCTGTACTTGGAGACCAGCATCCAGGTCTTAAGGGTCAGGTAAAGTTTTTGCCCTATACCTCAGTTCAGACCTGTGACCAGACTCCAGTGTAGAGCATTGGAGAGCTCACAGACCTGGGGGAAATGGAGAGTAGGTTTTAAAAAAGCCCTGGGAGAGTCAGCACTGCTGTGTTTTTCCTCATCAGAAATGGGGGCGGGGGGGAAATGATGTTGGCAAGGGTTGGGCAGATAAGCTGTGACTGCCCCTGGATCCCTGGAAGTGTCCAAGGCCAGGTTGGACAGGGCTTGGAGCAACCTGGGGTGGTGGAAGGTGTCCCTGCCCATGGCTTTAAGGATGGGCTTTAAGGTTCCTTCCAACCCAAACTATTCTGAGTCTCTGAAATGTGATGTGGTGGCCTTGATGAGAGAGTGTGAGCTCTGCAGAACATCCAGCACACATGTGGGAGCAGAGCTGTGGGTGCTCTGTGCTGTGTCCTTCTCCTGCTGCTCACCCCATGGACCCTTGCACAGGGCTGGCAGTGCAGCAGGGGCAGCTGGGCTGGCTCCTTGTGCTCTCCAATTGCTCTTGCTCATCCCAGCAAGTGCTTATTGACTATTCCATCCACGGGACATATTTACTGATTCTGACTGTGTTTCAGCCAAAGAGCTTTAACTGAGGAGTCCCCTATCTCAAACCCACCATCTGAAAGCAGTGTTATATTTAGCTGTTTTTTATTACCGGCAACTTCAGCAGCTGAAATTGGACCTTAGGGCTTCAAAGCAGCTGCTTGGTTAAGGAAGCATCGCTGAATAAAAGCTCCCTGCCCCGCTCCCCTCCCCCTGCTTTACTGCACTCCCAGCTGTGTGAGCCCAGCAGCAAGGAAGGCGAGCTGGCCTTGAAGTGAATCTAAAGAGGGAAGAGAGGAGAGGAGGGGCCAGCCGCGGAGATGCAATAGCAGCCCGCGGCGTGGGAAGATGAGAAAGCAGCAGCAAAGAGCCTGGCGCTTGGATCGCGGTGCGGGGGAGACCGCGGAGCAAGGGCTGAGTGGAGGGGAGGAACGCAGGGATTGCACTGCTCTCTCCTTCTGGAGTAACAAAGGGAAAAGGCATGGGGGACAAGGACGAAGCGAGCGAAATCGGTGCCAAATGCCGCTTAAAATATGAGCCTTCAATAAACAAGGGGCTGTGAAACCTGGAGGACACCCTGAGGTTTCTTCTCTTTGCAGGAAATAACAATAAAGAGGTGTATGAGAATCCTGTAGGCATGGTGATCTTATTTCACTGTATTCTCATTTTGGTTGTGTAACTCTGCTCTGAGCTGTCCCTGGCAATTCCTGTTTTAATCCTTACTGCAGCCCGAGTGTTACTTTCATACAGTGAAATACTCTAACTGGCCAATACCATTTCTTTCCTTGTTTAGCTTTTTTTAAAGGTATTAGCAGAAACCTGGAGACAATAGGATGGCATTTACTTTCTATAGGTCTTCTGCCTTCAATAGTGAACAGGGTGGCTTTTAGCCAAGTCTAACAATCAAGTTGGACTCTGCATATTTTAGGCAGCTTGAGGTAAATAAATCAGAGTCTTAAAGGCACTGAGCAAAAGTATTCAGGCTCAGGTCACTTTGAACTGCTGTGAGTGACTTGACTGGGACTTTGAAATTAAGATCCTGGGGGGAAAGCTTCGTTCATGTCTCTTAGGGCAGTGCAGTAGCTACTGGGCAGTCCCACCACCTGTCAGACTGCTGTGGGTGCTGATGCAGTTGCTGATGGCTCTTACCTTTGTGCAAGGGATTATTTCTCCCTCCCTCTGAACCACAAGAAGATGGAGCACAGAAGTGCCTGGCTCAGCTCTTCTGTGGTGCCAGAAGTGGGTCCTGTGGCCCAGCAGCATCTTATCACAGACATGGCTCTTAGTGAGACCTGGGCTGGGGTTGAGTGGCTGGTCAGACAGGGGGGCCAGTTTTGTGGCTGGTTTTGTGCTATGCTGCAGTGCAGCCACATCTCCCCTTGGTTACTAAACCCACTGTTCTTTAGGGAGTACTGGGGACCAGCAGCATTTTGCTCACCTGTTCTTTCCTTTGGCCATGGTAACAGACCAGTGACTCAGTAGAGAAGACAAAACTTTCTTCCAAGGGGCTTCAGAATTTAATGTGCCTCTGGATTTCCTTCTGCCAGCTAAGAACTGCTAAGCTGTTACTAGGAAAGGGCTGAATCTCTTTCTCTGTGCCAGTTTTCTGGTTTTTTCACTGAGGGCTGGAGAAAGACAAGGCTGGTGTTTAGAAAGCCAAGGTATGGGGCTATTTGTGTTGGTGTAGCTGTGGAGTGTCGTATCATGTTGGGAGAAGGGTCCTGGCTTTTTAGCTGCCCCCAAGTGTACAAATGACTGGTTGGTAAGATCTGAGGAGGGACTAAGAGTTGGTACTGGGAACTTGAATGCAGACCAGTGAAGCTGCCAGCTGGAGAAAAGGGGCACCCATGGAATCCCAGGAGGGTTTGGGTTGGAGAGACCTCAAAGCTCAGCTTGTTTCGTGCTCTGCTATGGGCAGGGACACCTTCCCCTAGCCCAGGTTGCTCCAAGCCCTGTCCAGGCTGGCCTTGGACATTTTCAGGGATAGGGCAGCCACAGCTTCTCTGGACACCCTCACAGCCAGGTATTCCTTCCCAATATCCCGTCTAACCCTGCTCTCTGTCAAGCTGTCCTTGTCCTCTCACTCACCAGCACCTCAAGTTCTTCTTGGGGCTGTTCTCTATCTGTTCATCCCCATCCTGGATTAATCACAGGGGCTGCCCTGCTGCAGGTGCAGCACTAGCACTTGGCCTTGTTAAACCTCCTGAGGTTCCCATGGACTCACTGCTGGAGCTTGTCCAGGTGCCTCTGGATGGCCCTGTCCTTCAGGTGTCACCTGCACCCTCAGGTTGGTGTCATCTCCATGGTCCTGATGAGATGATGCTGTTGTGTAGTCTGGCTGCAGCTTCATGTTTTTCCCTTTTGGATGGTCAGCTCTATTTTCAGGAAGACTTGTTGTTCATCATGATCACTCTGTAGGCACAGGGAGTCCACACACAGCACTCTCTCCTTGCCTCTTGGAGCCTCTCTGTAGTAGGTCCACTCTGAGTAGAGCAGCAAAGGGGCTGTAAGAGCAGCTCTCACCGTCCTGCAATTTCAGGCTTAATGTCCACGTGGCTGGCAGCTTTCTTTGGACTGTGTCTTGTGGCAGAATGCCAGGCTCCCCCAGCCCCCTGCTGGGCTTGTGGTGGTTGCTGAATGATGGCATAAGTGCATTTTCCCCCCCTCTCCTTCCTCGCTCTCACTTGAGGGACTTGTGCAAGCACTGCTCTCTGAAAGGCTTGTTGGAAGCCTTAAAATGCATAAGACTATCAAAGTGTGACCTGAGAGAATAATCTACGTAATCAGATTTTTGGCTTTATCTGGGCTTTTTGTACAGAAAAGGCCATGTAAGACATGTTCAGTGCTGAAATCTCGGCTGTGACCTCCTCTTTCTCCCCTTTTTCTGCTTATTTAGCATGTAACAATTGTCTCTCTTTTGGTCTAATTGGCATGGAAAAAGTATTGGAGGCTGGAGGAGAATTTGAAATGGCTCTTCACATTGCAAAGGCCCAAAATAAGAGATAGGTTTTCTGCGCTTGCAAAGAGGTACTAAATGGGAAATGGTGATTAACTGAGGTTTCAGGAACGATGGGTCAGGTGAGTCTGGATTGGATGTTTGGGCTATTTCTTGTGGCTTTGTATTCACATGATGCCATGGAAAGCAAACAACGGGTAGGCTGGGTGGAATATGCAGGTCATAATGGACATTATCCAGTGCCATTTAAAGTTTTTGATGGATTGGGCTTCATGGCAGGTGGACTGACCAAGGATACAGAGCTCTGAAACGTGTTCTCTTTGCAGTGTTCCTGGAAGTGATGGCCAGGACAGTGAAGTGCTGCCTCTCCTGGAGGTATCAGTAGCAAGGAAGTACATTTTGTGCTGGAGGATTTCAAATTTGCTGCAACCCAGTGAGTTGCAGCTGAGACTGGGACTTGCATTGACTTGCCCTGGGGGTCTGAGAGCAGATGGTGAGAAGGTGAAAAGGTGATTCTGAGCACAACAGGGGTTGGCAGCCTTTGAGATGAATTTTTTTGAACAAACAACAGCATGAAGGGGCACAGAATTCAGGATGCCATGATGGTTTGTGCCATCTGTGACCCATTAGGTGATAATAGTGATGAGAACAACTAATGTTTGATAACTCATTGCCTCGGACAGCCTGGGGAAGGGTAAATGCAGAGCCATCCATCTGTGCTTTGCTGGAGCTGCCCTTGGGAAGGATCCTGGAAGCTGTGTCCTTTGAGGGAGCAAGGAATGAATATACAATGACTGCTCTAGCTGAACTTGTTTGTGAAGTGATGGCTTTTCCCAGGAAAACACATGTAAAAATAGCAGTCAGCCCCTTCTAGCCATGGAGCATATGGCTGAAGGCTCAGCTTTGAAGTTCACCAGTTGCTGTAGCTTCTCCAAAGAGGTTAAAATGCTTCTGTAGTAGGAGTGACCTCAGAAATCAGTCTCCTTGCTGCATTCCCCCACCTGTAGGCTCAGTGAAGTCCAAGGCATTTAAATGAGTTGTTCCAAATGGAGTCCTTAACTCCTCCAGTGCCTCTGATGCCAGTGTGGGAGAGCTCAGCTGTGCTTCCCATGCAGGCTTTGTGTTCCCAATGAGCAGATCCTCACAGCCTGAGCTGTGTGAAGCCCCCTGAGCCCTGCACCCACTTTCCCACACCCCCTCTCCTCTAACTCCTCAGGCCACTTTATGTGTCATGTCTAGAAAGGGAGCCACCTCTCACCTCTGCCAGCTTTTGCTTCAGCTGAAAGAATTACATTTACTGTTCAGCTCTGCTGGGCTGAATGTTTTCTTCAGCAATGTGGAATGACTCCTGCTTTTGGCTGAGGTCTGTGTTAGACCATTATAGAAATTAGGCAGCTGCCCAAAAGTCTGCCAAGGGGCAAAACCTACTTGCCATTAAAGCTTTTAACAAATGAGATTGGTAGGTAAGTCCATGACCACCTGGGCCCCAGGATTCGATTCATGTGGCTGTCAAAATCCTGCCTGAGTTCAGCTTCCCCTGAACTAGTCTGATGTTTTAGAAGTGACCTACTTGAAAATACAGCCAGTAATGTAATTATCATCAGGAAACAACTCACCTTCTGTTGCTTAATTATATTTTCCTTGTATATTTAGTCCTTTTCAAAGAAGCTGTCTTGGATGGCACACAGGGTTTCCCCTTAATTACTGCTGTATGGTAATTGCCTTGTAATTATGCTGTTATGAATATAATGCGCATGTATTATTGTGGGGCAGTGATTTATGGCATGTAAGAATATTTTAGAAGTGCTATAGATGTTCTTCACACAGGACTGTGAAGCCCTTTAATGACAGGAGTCTCTCACAGCTATCCAGTGTTTTAACTTCCCTCTGTTTAAGGTCTCCTGTAAAAATGCTGCTTCATCATCCAGTCAATATTCTGAGAATTACTCTGGTTGCTTGTGGTGAGGTATTTAATGATCCTCATCAGAATTGCAAAATTTGCTAGTGCAGAAATTAATTGAGCATCATGGCAGGACAAGGGGGAATGACTTGAAGATGAAGAAGGGTAGATTTAGATGGGATATTGGGAAGGATTTCCTGGGTGTGAGGGTGGGCAGGCCCTGGCACAGGGTATCCAGAGAAGCTGTGGCTGCCCCTGGATCCCTGGGAGTGTCCAAGGCCAGGTTGGATGGGGCTTGGAGCAACCTGGGCTAGTGGAAGGTGTCCTTGCCCGTGGCAGGGGGTGGAATGGGATGAGCTTTCTAGTCCCTTCCAACCCAGTTCTGGGATTCTCTGATACTGACAAACAGGTTGAAGGACTTCCAGGAACTTCAAGATGCTAAGTGTGCCCTGGTTAAAGAAAGGGCTGGTCAGGACTGAGAGGCTGGAGGTTCAGTGTTGGCACCTTGCTGTGTATGTAGGAGCTATGACTTTGTAATCCTTCCCCCACCAATAGCTTTGCCAGGGCACTTAGGAAAATCAAATTTACCCTAAAAGGACAAAGTATCTCTGGAGATTACCTTTGTATTAATTACTTTCATAAACAGCCAGAGGACCCTGGCTGAGAAAATAAGCTCAAAGAGGAGATGCACCCACTTGGCAAGACCTTGTGCAACAAGTCCTGCATGATCAGTGGTTGTACGTTGCCTGAGAAAGGTTTTTGGAGTAGGACAGTTCTTGGAATTAGGATTATTTTGATCCTTCTGGATTTCCATGGCACATGTTCTACAAATGAAAGCTGTATCAGGAAAAATAAGTCTCTGCTTTTGTGCTTGTGCTGATGCACAAATTGTATTCTTGCCATAAATTCCCAAATTTAGTAAAATTGAGGTGACAGGACAGAACTCGAGTGCGTCTGTCTGTCTCCAACGGAACCAAACATCATGCAATGAAGTCTGACTAAACCATGCAGGCAAACACACTTTTATTCTGGATTAAATTTGTCTGTGGGCTTTGGTTCACTGCTCTGCACAAAGACTGAAACTGGCTGTGAAGAGGACAAAGGGCTCATCACAGACGCAGGGAATTGCTCTGACACTGCACTGCCAGGGCAGTGGCTCTGCTCAGACTTGGCTGCCACTGAGAGCGTTTTTGGTCTGCTTCTATTCACAGCCCGGGCACCAGGCAGATAATGCCATGCGAGTCCCCTTCTCAGTGTCCTGGAGGCTGTTTGGAGCAGGGCAGTTGATAGCTAGGGGTCCTTGGGCGCTATTTTCCTGCGTTTTACCCTTGTTGGGCCAGCTACTCACTGTTTGCCATTTTCCCTGTACCTTGATTTTTGTCTGTCAGAAATGAGACAGCAAGGCTTAGTAACTTTATCCTTTTCTTTTAATCTTTTGGGTTTTGGGGTTTTTTTGAGCCTTGTGTTTCCTGGTGTGGGATTGTGCCCCAGGATATGCACATAGCTGGTCTGTGGCTGTTGGCACAGCTCAGCACTTTGCTAGCCCAGCATCTCTTGTGCAAGTCTTGCAGGAGAGATGAGCCCTGTAGGATGCTGAGCTGCCAGCACAGCCAGGGACTTCCCCCAAGGCTGGGAAAGCAGTTGCTTTATGTTTAGCCAAACTCTTCTCTTGTGCAGGGAGCTGCCCTTTGAGCAGGAGTGGGTAATCCCTTACAGATGCAGGAGCAGTGCCCAGTTCACTGACAGCCCAATGGACCAGCCAGCTTCCTCCAAGCTGAGCATCGTGCAAAATATCTGATTTCTGATCGCCTACAGCCTCCTTTTCACCTGGCCTGGATGAACATTGGCTGGACACGAGATGCCCACCAAGCCATTCACTCTCCTTCCTCAGCAGGACATGGGAGAAATCAAGGGGAAAACCTGTGGGTTCAGATAAGGGCAAGGGAGATCCCTCACCAGTCAGTCACGGGCAAAAGAGATTGGGCTTGGGGGAGATGAATTTGTTGCTTGTTAAAAATAGAGTAACATAGTAACCAACTCAATTTTTGCCCCCACTTCCCATTTAGAAACTGAGGAAAGAGTTTGTCCTTTTTTTTTCCTCCAGCTAACAACCAGAACACATGAGGCTCTTTCCCAATACCTGAATAAACCAATCATCTCCATTTTTTATCACTCCTCTCCTACCCCTGTTGCTAAGCTACCAGCCTGAAGTGTGAAATGCTGCTAGGAGGGCTCATTGACACTAGCTGGGGCCTGTAATGGCCACAATTAATTACAGCTGGTTACCAGAAGTGGCTTTTAAAAAACAGCGTCTTTCTGGTGAAGAGCACTTTGAGCCTGTGGGAGCACCTTGTGCCTGTGGCTTCATTTCCTTTTATCTGAGAAGGGATCACCTCTCCCCGTCTGTCTCTGCGGAGTGGGTGTTGTGGCAGTGATGGGACAGTGGCAGGTTCTCCAATGCCTTCTCTGTGCTATGATTATGTCAGGCTGTGTGGGAGTGGCAGAGAGCAGCAGTGATTTAACACGGACCATCCACTCAGTGGTGTCCTCAGGCTGATGGAGAAAGGGAGTTTTCACCCAGGGAGGAAACTGGTGGGAAGAGGGGGTAGATAGCATTTCCCAAACAATCACTTGTCTGTTCCCTCTGGAAACTGAAGGCTCGATTCCAACAGCAGCCCTCCCACAGCATATTTGCTGTAGTAACTGCAGTACTGTGAGCAGCAATGCCTTCAGAGAGGGTTGGGAAATGCTGCAGAGATGGCAGGGGCTGGGCTGTTCTGGGCAGCTGTCCTTGGACAGGGCCCCAGCCTGTGGTGCTCCTTTCTGTCATTCAGCATCTTCTCTTTAAAGTACGAGCTCGCCGTCGTGGGAGGAGAAATAAAGAGGAGAGGAGCAAGAAACAAACAGCTGTTGGCCTTGTGCTTCGGCTCATTTTGTTCCTTGCATCCTGCCGTTTGTTAGCATTCCACCTCCTGCCTCCAATACACGGATCAAGCTTTCCCAAATTCACTTATGCAGGTTGTTCGTGTAAACTTTCCACATAATTTGTAAATAATATTGGTGTGAACCTATTAAGCAAGAGCTTTTTTTTTTACCTCCTCTTAATTGCATGTTGCAGTAGTTTATATCAGTGTAATACTATGCAGCTCTAGGATTGCACCTTTCTGACCTCGGGAAATGATCCCTGGAGGCCTTCCCTATGGGAGTGATGCAGTTCTATCTCCACAATTGCAGTGTTTGGCCTGACTGCTTTGTTAGTATCTAAAACACCAAGCAGCTTTCTTTCAGGAAAGTGCTGGTGCACCAACATAATCTGTGTTGGCATGACAAATATCTCAGCCGTGGAAACAGTGTGATGGTTTGCAATGCAATAATTGCAAAGATAAGGTTCCATATGGACTTTTATCATCAGGGAGAGAACCTGAGTGGTCTGATCTTTATGGGTGCCCTAGGCCTGTCTGTCTGCTGTGGTGGTGTTGGAAATGGTGGTTCTACAAGTCCTCCCCAGTTGTTCCTGCACAGATGTCTCACTGTGGTCTGGGATGACTTCCACATCTCTCTGTATGTAGCTCCTTATCTGCAGGCTGAGCAGCCCCTTTGAGTCAGGCCCGTGTCTCCTTGTGCCTGCTGGTGTGTGCTCTGTGGTCCTCACCAATGTGTTTATCTTTCAGCATCTCTGCAGCAACGAGGCTGCAGTTCAAAGCTTAACTTTCCTGGCAATGTGTGCCATGAAATGCTCTACTCTGTGGCTGTTTTTCCAGGAAGTGCCAGGCACTGACTTGGCCCAGAGCTCCTTTGGCATGGAGTATCTTTGCCATGTTATGGGAGATTCAGCCAGAGAGAACAAACTGGCCTCACTACTTTTTTTAATCCCTGCTTTTGCCTGATATAAAATACCAAAAATCAATTCTGTTTTGAGCATCTGAAGAGCCCCTTCCATGTTTGGGATAAAGGGGTGTCTATCAGCTGTAGTATCACCTACATTCTGGTCCTAAATATTAAAATATTAAATAGGTCATGTGCAGCTGAATCAAGCAATTTGTGTAAGCCTTCAATTGGGATTGAAGCTGAGCACCTTTGAAACAGATTTCTGTTCCTCCCCCCTCACTTTCCTCCAGTCGTTTGCAATTCCTATGGCACCCTGCTGATGAGTCTGCAAGTGTTACTCAGAAATCATTGGAATACTAAAAGAGAGCTTGGGTTTCTGTTTTGCCCCAGAACTGTTTCTGTTTTATGAGCTCGGAACAGAAGCTGCTGATGGAATGAATTTGAAAACTAGGTCTTGTTCCATTCCCAGGGATTTGCTCCCTGGAGGTGAGTTGGTTTTGAAGCAGGATAAGTGTGTATTTGACATTAAAATAGGGTAGGCTTGTTTTTTGCTTCCTCTTGCTCTCGAAAATAATTAGTGTTTCCCCAAAAGGTTTCAACTGACAATATAACTTAACTGAGTGGGGTTCTTCTCAGGCTGGCAGAAAACAAAAGTGGAAGGTGCCCATGGTCTTTGAGGTCCCTTCTAAACCAAGCCATTCTATGATCCCATGGAGAGGTCTGATGATAACTCTGTCTTAATGACATGCCTGTGGAAGAACAGTGATCTGAAGCAGTTTAAAATTTCAGGTTAATGCAGCTCAATTAGAGTTGTGGGAATGTTTTTTTCTTTAATTGAGAATGGGAAAGAGGAGCTCACAATGAATCCTTCAACAAAAAGCATTATCCTTAAGCTATGTATCTAGACAAGAGATTTATACAATAAGATATACACAGAATTTATGATCTGATGTACAGGATTTGTCAGCAAAAGTAGCTGCACTTTCCCTTTGTCCCTCCATGCCTTGTCCCAAGTCCCTCTCCAGCATTCTTGGAGCCCCTTTAGGCTCTGAAGTGAGATGCCTGTACCTTTATGGGCACTGCGAACCCAAACAAGAGTAGCTGTCTCACTGCACTACACCCCAAATCACTGCCAGCTCCTAGTTTTTTGTTTGTGTGTTTTTTGTTTGAATCCCAAATAATCTACCTTAGCTGACAGTGTGGTAACAGGCACATCATTGAATTGGCCCCAACAAGCTGTTTGTATAAGGGGTACAAGCACTTGATTTAAATACAAGTTGCAAGTATTGACCAAACCTCATCCAGTGTGCCCAGTAGTCTCATTAATTGTATCCACTAAGTGGATTTTAAATCAGAATCGTCAGGTCAACAAGAAAGGTTGAGGCTTTCATTTTTCAACACTGAATTCAAGTACGCCTTTCCCTGTTGGGATGTAATTATTGGATTTTGTGCTGGTTTTCTAAGTCCTTATGTTTTGCTCAGTTAAACTTATGGCCATTATATTGTGAACCCTCACTAACCCTTTGCTAAACCTAGAGACTGACTTCCAGCTGGCTTAGGAGGATTTGGCCAGCGCTGGCACAGCTCAGATTTGGAGTTCAGTACTGAAATACTTTAAGCCCTGTGTCAGATGTGTTTTGAGCAGGGCTCAGTAGTGTACTACTTAACCTCTGCACCCAGACAAGCATAAACTCTCTTTTTTAACTTTTATGGGCCTGAATTGTTATAAATAATGGTGGCCAAGCTGGGCTTACCCCCCCCCCATGCACTAATGGTTAATAAAGGAGGCAGGGACAGTGAGCTCTGAGTAGTGCTGTGCCCAAGCCTGAGAGAAGGGGAGACTTTTAATCTGCTTTTAGACATGAAAGCCTTTCCCTGTTATACATTGGACACAATCCCTTAGCCTGCAGAGAGGGAGTGGAGTGTTCAGTGGGACTCTGATATGTGGCTACATAAGAAAAAAAGGGGGGAAAAGGAGAAGGAAAAAAGGGGAAAACCAAGCTCTGTTCTGCCCATCCTGTGCTCAGCACTGATCATACCCAGTGAACTTCAGCACAGGCAATTGCTGGACCTGTTGTAGCCTCTGTCCAACTCTGTTCCTAGGATTTCAGTGGGTCCCTTTCTGTGAATAGGAATGAACTGTCAGTCTCAGTGCATTTTTCCATGGGAGGGGAGACTGAGTTTAGCTCCTCACTTGAGCCAGAGCACATGATATGACAACTACACCAAGCTTTCTGGTCTGTTTTGGCCCTCTCTAGCAGCAATAACAAAACTGCTCTTGGTGGAATGACTGGAGCCAGTGGCATTCTGGAGGAGCTGGGCCACTGCCATGCTGGCTTGCATCAGGTTTTGTTTTTAGTGGCTACGACAGTGACAAAATATGACAACTTGCTTTGGGTCCAGGCTCTGCCTCTTGCTCCTCCTCGTGAGCTGCTGCTTGGGCTCACAGCTGAAGTGCTGGGGGACTTCTGTCCTGCATTGGTGCAGGTTTGCCACCTTGATTCCTGTCTCTTACCAGGTGTAGATGTTTAGCAGTTAGAGCAGAAAGCTCCAACATGCTGAAGTGAAGGGGTTTGAGGTGTTTTTACTCTTCCTTTCTACACTTCTCCCGGGGAGCTGTGAGAAGGGAGGTCCTGCTTCCAGCTGGGTAAGCTGTTTGGGCAGTGGTGTCCATCTGGTGACACGTGTCCTCCAAAAGGCTAAGAATAAAACAAAAGATTAGAAGGAAATCCAAGTGGTTCCTCAAACAGATTGAGACTTTCATTTGGTGTTCCTGGGATGCACAAAGAAAAGGTTAATTGGATTTCCAAGGAAGGCAGAGGATAAGGAAAGCAAAGGAAGCTGTCTGGGGGGGGAGAATCTGCTGTGGTGTTACATCACAAGGAGGTGCTGGAGGCAGTACAGGTGGAGACACAAAGGGGTTGATTCTCTTTTGAACAGCCCTGACTTGGTGTTGGAGACCTGGAAAGTAAGCCTCTTTCTAGGTGGAAATGATTGTTCTGGACCGGAAAGCTTAGGCTGATCTCAGTGGAGAAGAACATCTCTTTCTACATTAAAAAAACTCTTATGCAGTGGCTTCTGATGAGGATTCATTGGCAGGTTCTGAATTCAAGCAGTAGGCACTCTGCCACAGGTGATGACTTGCTCCTCCTCAAGGCATGGACTGATCTTGGAGCTCTTTCCCTGCCTTAGTGATTTGATGGTTCTGTGTGACACTGTTTAGCTAAAGCTGGGAAAAGACTGACTGAAACAGGGACTTGGTGAAGGAGAACCAAGGTAATGCCAGCTGTGGGGCAAACAGGATGAGAACCAGCACAGGCTGATCTGTGTGAGGAGTTTGTGCCTGCCTGGCACTGGGATGTGATGGTGTGTGTGCTGGGCTCTGTTACAGCCTCAGAGAGACTCTGAAGGCCGGCCTGACCCACTGACAGATGGTCATGTTCAATAGCTCCAAGCCTAAAAGCCCTTATTTCCAGACTGAGAGACCATCTGTGGCTGGGAATGTCCTCTGCCTCTAAACCTTGGTGGGCTAAGTGCCACTGGAAGCTTCATGATTGCAGCAAAGTGCAAGTACTTGATGGGTGTAGGTCCTCCTAGGCTGAGGATGCCAGTGACTTGCCAGGTAGTGAGAAATGAAGGGAGATATCCAAGAGCAGATCTGATGCACCTGGGCTTCTGAGGCGCCCTGGCAGTGTGCTGTGCCTTGCCCTGTGGAGGAAGGTCTCTGGAAGGATGGCAGAACAGGACAGATTTTTAAATTCCCATTTCTACACTTGTGCAATGGCACAAAATTGGGCTTTAAAGCATCATCATTTTTGCAAGCCTGGAATGTAACCAGTAGATTTCAACTTGTAGTGTTTCCAAAGCAAATGGGCAGATAGTAACATAGCGTGATGGTTTTAAATTGCCAGAGGACAGGGTTAGATGGGATATTGGGAAGGAATCCTTCCCTGTGAGGGTGGGCAGGCCCTGGCACAGGGTGCCCAGAGAAG
>JAWWTY010000002.1:5068947-5127687 GCA_035222235.1 Margarornis squamiger
GCAGGCCCTGGCACAGGTTGGGCAGAGAAGCTGTGGCTGCCCCTGGATCCCTGGAAGTGTCCAAGGCCGGGTTGGACAGGGCTTGGAGCACCCTGGGCTGGTGGAAGGTGTCCCTGCCCATGGCAGGGGGCGGCACTGGATGAGCTTGAAGGTCCCTTCCAACCCAAACTAGTCTGTGACTCTGTGATTCCATGGACCCAGATCTAACCCCTCTGGGATGCTGAGCTGTGTTGTTGTGATGGAGTATGGCAGGGACAGCCCAGGCTGCTCCCTAGCTGGGTGCCAGTTTCCCTTAAGCTTAATCCTCTTTTTATTGTCAGTCCTCACTCAAGTCTCTCCATAGCATGTTGTCTGCTTTGTGTTCTACAGAAAGAATTGTGCTTCCTCCCTCTGAAGTATGGTGAGTGTGCTGGCAGCAGCACGTCAGCTGGTTTGTAGCTGGGCTTTGTTAAACCTGGGCTCTAATATCCTTTGGTTCATCTCTGACTCCAGTGAGAGGCATCAAACAGCAGGTGCTGGAGCTCTGCCCTGGATTTGTTTGTAAATGTAGACACTTAATGGTGAAAAAAGGTATGCCAGCACTTCCCAGCCCAGAGAGAGCAGCTAAACCTGTGCCCTCAGCACTTTGAAACCATAATTAAGAGTTTCAGGCGTGTTTGCCTGAGGAAGCCTGTCAGTTTGGCAGGGGAGGGGGATTGTGTTCCCTGCCATGTCCAAGATTGAGCCCTAATTACCTGGTTGAACACTTGGTGTCCTGTGAATGCAGAGGCTGCATATACATTTTCACTTTGGGGTTTGCTGTCATTGCTTGGCCGGGGATGTTCCTGGTCTTGTCAGGTTTTACTGCAGGGACACATTCTGGTCCTGGAGATCCTGATGTTTCCCCTGCAGCTTGGGAGGGAAATGAAGAGCAAAGCTGCTTGTTTCTCAGATTGCTGGGCTGTGTGGCTGCTGCAGTAATCCCAGTGCCCTCCCAGCAAGGTGTGACGTGACTGAGGAATATGTCACATGCTGTTTGTCCCTCTGTCCTCTTCTGAGGGGTGAGTGCTGCACTGTGGCCTTGCTTTACATGTACACATTTAACTGTGTGTTAAAGCCAGGAGGGCCACAGATGAGGAGGTTCACTGGGACAAAGCTGCTGAGGAACAGGGATGAACACACTGAATAGTGATGCTGTTGGAAGGGGGGTAACTATGTGGCTACAGGTTAATTTGGCTTAGGTTTGGTCTGTAGTGCAGAGGTGTGTTGAATCTGATGGGAAAGGAAGGGTATAGTTCAAGAGCTCATGATAAAATTTGGGGGGGTGAAAGAGTCCCACTGCAGTGGGCTCTGCTTCACTGTAGTCCTTGAAAGCCCTCCTCTGTTGCCTGCTGCCAGATAGCCTTGGACAAGCCTCAAACTTAACCTGTTGGAGCCATTCCTGGCATGTTCCCTCTCACTTCACAACCCTTCCACTAGTGGGAAGGGAAGACATGAAGGGAAATCCCTGCTGGGCTGGCAGGCTGCCTGCCAGCTGACCCAAGCCAGGAGGAGTGCTGCTCCAGGGATTTAGCTGGCTGGTGCACCAGAGTGTCTGTCAGGGGAGATTCATCACTGAGCTGGAGAATTCAGCAGTAAGAAGGTCCCACAAAGGCATGTGAAAGCAGCCTCACTCTGCTCCCTTCAGGAGCTACAGTACTTCCCAGGAACTGTGCTTTGGAATCAGCCATTAAGGTTGGAAGAAACCTTTCAGTGTGACCATCAAGCCGGCACCATTACCATGTTGGCCACTGATCATGTTATCAAGTGCCATGTCCGCATGTGTTTTGAACACTTCCAGGGATGGCAATGCCACTGCTCTGGGCAGCACGTTCCAGTGCTTTACAACCCTTTCCTTAAGAAGCAATCCTGAGCTCTTGGCCCCATCAGCCCCTCAACAACACCTGTGGAGAGGGGGTCAGCCAGGATCCGTGTTTTTCAGATGGAAATGATGCTTCCAGCCTTTGGCAAATGGAAGGGTTTCATTTAGGGGTGGTCTGCAGATGAAGTCAGACAGGGCTGGAGTTAGAGACAATGTGGGTCCAAAAGGCTCATCCAAGAGATGTGCTGGAGACAGGTACTCCTTTGCTCCCTCCAGGGATGTGTTCTAGTGTGAGTGGAGATCCTGGTCTGTGGGTGGATGTCCCGGGTGGGGCTGCTCAGGCCAAAGAGGGCTGACACTGTGCTAAATGCTCAGCCTTTTCTGGTTGCTGAACCTCCCCCAGGGTGAGGAAGGTGGCTGCTGCTGGTCCCTGCTGCTGTGTCAATTCTTTAGGGACAGTCTGATTCCCAAGGGGGCAGTAGAGAAGCACTGCCATGCAGGGGAATCTCTGCTGCAGTGAGCTGGACAAATCAGTGCTAAAGATTAGTGATTTTTTTTTTTCTAAAAAAATAATTGTTTTCTGAAGTGAATTTTTTTGAGTGCTGTTGTCCCAATAATCATTTGGAAAGCTCAGGAATTAAATATAAGAGTTATGATGGGACTAGAGTGGCTTTTTTTAAAGGATATAAAAGGAAGGTAATGATGCCTGCCTTACTGTACTAGTTTGGATAGGATGGAGTTAATTTTCTTTAGGGCAACCTGTATGCTGCTGTGTTTGGGATTTGTGACTGATGTAGTGTTGATAAGACAGGGGTGTTTTGGCTACTGCTGAGCTGTGCTGGGTGAGGAACAGGGACAAGGCACAGCCAGGACACCTGACCTGAACCAGCCTGAGGCATATTCCATGCTGGATGAGGGTTATATCAGGTTGCCCAGAGAAGCTGTGGCTGCCCCATCCTTGGAAGTGTCCAAGCCCAGACTGGATGGGGCTTGGAGCAACCTGGGCTAGTGGAAGGTGTCCCTGCCCATGGCAGGGGGTGGAACTGGATGAACTTTGAGTTCTCTTCCAACCTGAACAACTCTTGGGGTTCTGTGATACTGTGCTTATGGAAAGCAGGAGGAAGGATGGGATGTTCATGTAAAATTCACTTTCATGGGGAACAATGTGAAACCTTACATCTAAAAACCTGTACAGTTCCATGGTACTTCTTTGATACCAGAGAAAAATAGAGGTGGAATTACCTGCTGTAGGTCCCTTCAGCTGCTTTCAGCTGTGCTAATGAACATCTCCCAGAGCCTGACCTCGGGTACAGCTACATTGCTGTGTGAATGTTTGCTGTAAACAATGTGCTTGTTATCAGGGAAGTTAAAAGGAGTCATGTTAGAGACTGAAGGGAACGAGCATTTGCCAAAAGATAAACACACAGCAGTAGCTGCTTCCCCTTCCTAGGCTGAGGGAGAAGCACTGCTGCATCAGGACATCAGCTGGTACGTGGGAATGACTTGAGGCAGTGACATGCAGGGGCTGTGTGTGGCTCTTCCTCCGGCTGTTTGGAGGCTTGGTTGGTATGCTGTCCACAGCTACCCAGGGCATCTGCAGAATTCCAAATCCTTGAAATGCAGCTGCACTGCTGAACCCTTAACTCTGTGTGAGAACTACTTCTTCTGACAGTAAATTAAACAAAGGAAGAGAGAAAAAGTGGACAAAAAAGCGAAGATGAAAAGGATTGTCATAAAAGTGAGTGGCTTATTAAGAGGCTCAGGAGGAAGAGTAAGAAGCAATTATTTCATGGGGGAATTTGTATGGACTACTTAGGGGAGAGAATAACCCCAGGGCTGGGAGGTTGACTCTGTTGGGTGTTTCCTTTTCATTTGGGGAAATAGGAGTTGCTACAGTGGCTGGACCAGTGTTAGACACTGGACAGTGTTGGGGAAACGTTTGTGGGGCAGCAGATGACAGGCAGGACATGTGACACTTGTGGAATGTGTGTCTGTAGCTCAGTCTGTTGTAAATGGTACCCCTCTGTCTCAGTCTCAAAACTGCAGGCCGGACCACACTCGTGGTCTTTGACCATGCGAGGATGGACTTGCCTTTGGGAGCAAAGAAGCCCCCTTATACCAGATGGCTCTTGCTTTTTATACTGTTTTGGTGGAGAGTCTCATCCTTGCGGGTCTCTGCTCAAAGCAGCAAATCAAGATTGCTCCCCCAGCAGTGTGTGGGGTTGTGCCTCTCCCTTGCTCATATCTGCTTACATTTTTTTCCCCTGCCTGAGAAGGCAGCCCAGCAAATTAAAGCAGTCAGTAGGCGTTATGCTGCTGTTAATCACGTCGGGGCCCAGATGTCATTCACAGCAGTAAAAGGAAAAGTACCAAAGCAAAGGCAGCAGAACTGAACAGACAAATTAAGGCCTCAGCTCCAGAATGCAGCTGAACTTGCAAGTGGATGCTGGACACTGTGTGGGGGTCCAGGCTTCCCTGAGCAGTCCCCAGGCTTTATCTGGTATGTGCATTTTAGGATTCAAGCTGTATTTGCACTGTTGCTCTGTGACACTTGGGTTATCACCTTCTATGTGTTACTTAAAGCCTGGTTTTTAATTCTAGGTGAGGTCTGTGTGTGCTAGTTGGTTTCTGTTGAGGATTATTTGGCTGATGGCACTGAGAGAGCCACCTGTACAGCCCCACTGCACAGCCATGGCACTCTGGGCAGTTCTTTCCTTGCTCTGTTTTGTGGCTGAGACCCACAGCAGAGAGAACGGCCTGGACACAGTCTTGGGGTAACTTCATCTTCACTACGGCAGTGCCTGCTGGGATTTTTGAACATGAGGGCTCTGCAGTGGCACGTACATCACATTTACATTGGAGAGTAGGAAGAAGGGATACTGGGAGTGTGTGTTTGCTGTAGCTGGCTTGACAGAAAACCCTGGTGTTTTTGTTTGTGATAGAGGAATCCATTTCCTTCTTTATCACGGATGAGACCTGTAGTGTTCCCGTTAGTAACCTGGGTTAGAGCTGTAACTTCAGCCAGCAATGCCAGGATCTCATTTGAGTCCAGGTGCTTTAGGTAAATGTGAAAGGGCCAAAATTTCTGGCAAATCTAGGCAGGTCCTGAGTTGCTTCTCATTCTTGTACAGGACAGACCCCCAGACATGTTCAGTCATCCAGTGTCTGGATCTGGTCAGACATCCCAAAAGCCAACTTCTTAGTGTTAAGTCTGCTTTGACTTTTTCTTCTCTCCTGTAACTTCTGAGCTTGAAAAACATATGTTCTAATAGTGTTTGCCTTAGATATCCTGATATAAGTGTACATATCTGAACAGATAACTGCATGTTCATATCTTTCTAGAAATAGCACAAAAAGATGCACCCTGGATGGGGGAACACCCCTGTGTCTATTTTAATCAGACTTACTGGATCTTTTCCCATGCAGTTTTTTCAATAATGAGGGAAAGATTCCCCCTGTTCATCTAAGACTGAATGCGCCACAGGACAAAAATGTCATTAATATTGCAAATGCATGTTTTGCCAGAGGATGGCAGTGTGAAAGGGTTTGCGTTGCTCTGGGAATGCCTTTATCTCGGCTGGGGAGGAAAGTGCTGTCTGCTTTCACAGGCGAGGCAGCGCATGCACTCAGACAGCTCCACCTTCAGCCAGGCTGGAAAAGTAAGGCTGGGGACTGGTGGCTTACATGGAATCGAGCTTAAGGACTGCCAAACCAGTGGCCTCCCCCGACAGTGCTGTCTTAAAAGAGAGAATAAGCTATTGAAGAAATTAGTTATTTGCTAAAATACTGAGTGTATGCTTGTGGTGGGACAGTTAAATGTATGTAAAACACCTGGGGAGCTGGAGCACGTATTTAAATAACACTATTCCCAAGAGGTCAAGTAGCAATCTGTGGGCCTCTTGTACTAATTCTTGAGGAAGTAATAATGCAAAATGTGGCTTTTTCTATTTGTGTTTCATCAGATTGTGTTGGTACAACCTTGAGAATATGTATGACAATATTCATTGCCAGCTTGCAGAGGAGACAGAATTGAAATATATTCAGTCTTCTCTTAATACGAAATTCTGTCTGCAAGACGTTGATTTGGTGCTTACAGATGGTTCCATGTGCAGTTCAAGCAAACCCAGCCAGTTCTCAAGGAGCTGTCCTGCACCCTGGTGTTGGAGCTCCACATGTTGGCCAGTCCCCTGTCACTTGCTCTTACAGAGTCCCACGGGGAATTTGGATGGGCAGGCTGTTCCCAGGGCTGGGTTTGTCTGGCTGTCCCAGATCCATTGGCTTTGGAACAGCAAATACATGAGGTGTCTCCAAGGGCAGTGGTCGGTGACACCCGTGCACACCCTGCACAGGGGGGTGTGTGGAGTGAACAGGCTTGCATTTTCACAGGGAGCTGCTGCAGTCACCTGGGTGGTGCCTGAGGGGGGGAAGGGGGCCAAATCCTGCCTCCAGCTGAGTCCCAGTGGGAGGATTGCTGTGGCTCTCCAAAGAGCAGGAGTAGCAGGAAGAGGAGGCAGTGGGATACCGCAAGCTGCTCTAGAGGGATTGTACAATAAAACAAAGCTTGAGGGACTTAACAGAAGTGCTTAGCAGGGGCTTCCTAGTGCTGGTAGCCAAGTGAGACCTCTTTCCTGTCCTTTGGGAGCCTGACTTCTCTGAAGGCTCGTTCCTGTGAACTATGTCTTGGAAACTTCTGAGCAGCCAAGGCACTTATGGCTGTTAAATACAGCAGCCAGTGTCCTGTGCTATCCATCCACTGGGACAGCCACTAAATGCCTTCAACACCACCAGGACCATGGTTATGACATTTGAGGTCCCTTCCTCTTTTCCTCAGGCCTGTGAGGATGCAGCAGCAGAGCTGGGTGCAGGCAGCAGTGTTGATGGGAAGCCCCACACCCAGTGAGGGGCTGGCCCAGGATCCAGCCAGGGGTCCAGCAGGAGCAGCACGAGTTGGGGCTGTAGGAAGGTTGCAGAAAAGATGAGGGGCCACCTGAGAGACAGGCCTGACTCCAGCCCTCTTTATCTTCTATCTCAGCCCAGGACTGGGTGCCCAGCCAGGAGCTGGAAGGGACCCTCTGGGCAGGGCTGCAGGTAGTGGCCCTTGAGGAGGCTGCTCAGGGGCTGTTGTGGCCATGGGGGTCTTCCTGGTGTGCAGTGAGTGGGGTTTTGTGGCTCCGCACTCCACCAGCCTCCCCTTCCAGCTCTGTGTTCACTGATTTTTTTCCCATGTGCTGATGCCACCTGGAACATGTGCTCCCTGAGCTTGTAAGAACAGGAAATGTTTTCACAGACAAATATTGATCAGGTGATGAATCCCAGCTTCTGGCTTTCCACATCTGAGCAGTGTTCCCAGTGTCACTTGGAAAATCAAGGACAAACACAACAGGTGAACAGGCAGCCTTTTCTGTGGCTTACATAGATCAGCACCCCAGCTGAGTGAAGCTGGAGAATTTCTCTGAGCTTAGCTGTGTTTGGACAGTCCTGAGGGCAAAGCTCCTGAGGTGAAGGTGCTGCTGAGTTGATCTGCTGTGGCTGAAGAAAATTGTTGCAGAAATAAATCCAGGTTTACCAAGGGAATTGTACTGTGTCATTTGGCATCTGTCAGCTGAGTCCTGGGCCAAAGTCACTTCCTTGGTCTCTTTCTCATCTTTGTCCTTAGCTGGTCACTTCTTATAATTAGATCAAGCAGACAGAATGCACAAATCAGAGCTGAGACCAAATTCCAGCTTGACAAGAGATCACAGCAGCCTGTTCTCACACACTGCCAGGCTTGTTAGCTGGACACTTGTGGTGCTTTCCATGTGCTGCACTGCACAGCTCTGTGCCTGGAGAGGAGACACCTTGAGAGCAACAATAAGCATTCTCAGAACTCAGAGAGGCTTTGTGCTCATAAATAAAATATCCCCTTCCTTGGTTTATTTATGGGGCTTGTATCTTGAGACATGAGTGGTGACAGAAAATCAGGAAACTGTTCTGAGAAATAAAAATAGGGTTTATTTATGTGGCTGTCAAATGGTTGGTGTCCACACTGGGCTGAAATCTTGTCCTCCTTGTAGCAGAAAATATGTTGCACTTGGGGCTGTGCCAGGAGTGGATGTAATCCTGTTACCTTTTGACAGGCTGAGCAGTTCAAGTCAGGCTTCAGAAGTTTCCAGTGTCATGGGAGTAAGGGAAGTCATCATGGTGGATGAGGAAAGACCATGGGAAAGGGACTGGTCACTGTGATTAAGGCTTATTGTAGAGCAGGGTCTTGGAGGGGCAACAAAAGGAAGGTGAAGGACTGGTGGAAGGTCTAGAGTCAGTCCTATGAGGAGCAGCTGGAGGGGCTCAGCTGGAGAAAAGGAGGCTCAGGGGGGACCTTCTGGCTCTGCAACTCCCTGACAGGAGGGGGGAGCTGGGGGAGGTTGGGCTCTGCTCCCAGGGAACAGGGACAGCAGGAGAGGGAATGGCCTCAGGCTGGGCCAGGGCAGGGGCAGATGGAACATCAGGAGGAAATTCTGCCTGGAAAGGGTGGTCAGGTCTTGGAAGGTGCCCAAGGCAGGACTAGCTGTGACACTCAGTGGTCTGGGCTGGGGGACAAAGTGGGCATTGGGCACAGGGTGGGCTCTGTGGGCTGGGAGGGCTTTTCCAGCTTCAGGGATTCTGTGACTCTGGACCATTTGTGTCTTTCCACAAACCTTCTGCTCATCATTCAGGATGGATTCCCAGTGCTGCAATCTTGCTTTTCTTGTTCTCTTTGCTGCTTCAGGTCTTTGATTAGTGTGACATCTGAAGTCCACCACATCAGGAAGGAGGCATATCAGTGATGAAATTAGGCATGCAGCCATCTCAGCTACATCCCCTGCAGTCAGAAGCAGCCCTGACACAGGCAATATTTTCAAAGATAATGCTTTCAAAATGCCTCTTCCTTCTCCCCAGGGTCTTGAGGAAGGTGGAAAGGGGCAGGCACCTTGCAGGGAATGAGGTGCAGGGTAAGCAGCAGTTTAGGGTTTCTCTTTCCCTTTTCATAGTGCATCAGGAAGTTCTTGTGCAGCTCCCACCTCTGGCTAACTGCAGGAACACCAGTTATTTTCTTGTAGGGAAATCTTCTTTTACCTCGAGTGACTGAAATGGGACCATACCTTATATACATGGGGCCAGCTCAGCATTCAGCATGTGGCTTGGTGCCCTGTTTGATGCTCCACCACCTGCAGTTCCCAGCATCTAAAGGGACATAAGATTATCTATACTATTTTCTCCTCAGAATGTTAGGTGAAGTAAGTAGTTTTTAAGTGATACCTGACAGTTTATTTTAATGTTGAAGTAAACACCAACAGAAGTGTCCTGATGGGGGAAGTACCTTCCCTATGTGCTTCCCTGCTGGACTTGTATTATAGTTAAAATTTACAGAACTAAAGCATAGAAACAACTTAAATATAGGATTAACCTCTAATACACCACAAAAATGACAGTGAAATGAATATATGAATACAACAAGAATCTTTTGTTGATTTTTTCCAAAATTTGAGAAAACTTTTACTGAGTTGAATAATAACTTAAGAGTTCAAAGCAGCTCGAATGAGCACCCAAATTAGCTCACAGCTTTCTCATCTGGATTCTCCTCTTACTTGTGGGACATCTAGTGGTGGAAAGGAGTCTGGGTCTTGGAATACAAAGATATTGTAAAGCATGGTTCTTGGTGATTTTCTTTCTTTTTTTTTGAAAAAGACAAAAAAAAAAAAACAACACCAAAAAACTCCCCTAAAAAACCCCACTCAAACTTTTTCTCTCTTCATGTTGGTTTGAGGCTGAAAGAATTATTGGGTTTTTTTAAACACTGACATTTAAAACCAGTTTGGGCTCTTAGCCACAAAGGCAGGTTGTGTGGAAGCAGCAGGGACAAACTGCAGCTTGCTTTGGGTGGTGCTGCTCTGCTGAGGAACAGCTTCAAGAGAAGTTTTACCTGGGTAAGACTGTTCTGTCTCAGCTGACCTGGGTCTCTTTTTTGATACCCAACTGCTCCTTCAAGCAGCTTTGAGTTGTTCTTAATGGTGTTTCTCTGCCCAGTGTATCCTGCTGGTCCTGTTGACCTCAGAGCAGGTGTGGGGCTCCTCAGCCTGGCTGTCAGCCAGGAATTCCCAAAATGTGGGAATACAGGTGACTAGGGAAGTAGGGAGCAGGAAGCCATGTTTTGTGCTTTGGTCTTGCTACACCTGCAGGACGTTTGGTGTATCTGCTGGGATTGCAGAAAGAAGCTCAGGCTTTTAACAGGTATGAATTGGATGGGATGGCTCCCTTTTCCCTTGTGTTTTCCTCTCTCTAGGCCAGGGGAAGTGCAACACAGTCCAAATAATAGACACAAGAGGTGTTTGCTGAAGGACAGCAGCTCTGGGCTCTGTGGGGCAGTGAATTTGCACAGCAAGAGCTTCTCTGGGCATATTTCTGCTGTCCCATTCCACTGGCTCTATAAAAATAACTGTGGAAATAGAATGTTCTTTGTTTTTCTTTCTTTTTTTTCCTTTAAACTTTCCCCTCTTCTTGGCAAAGCCCATGCAAACCTTCTTTGATGGAGTTGAAGAGCTAATGTGAACTTCTGTAACAGCCTTGGATATTTCATAACAGAATCAGATCTGTAGAGAAAATGCACCTGCCTTTCAATCTCTGCTTTAATGGTGTGGGTTTTATCACCTTTCTAGTACCTGACCTGTTGGAGGGCTTTTCTCTTTTTGTTTCCATTATGTGCTGTAGCCTTAAGGGTACAGAATCCATTTAAAAAGCAAATTGATATTCCTCTGACCCTAAGTTTTGGGGGGTTGTGTAGCAGGGCCTTAATGGAGAGATTAGCTGCAGTGTCTGAGCTCTGTCAGTAGATTTCTGCACTTCAGAGTCTGCAGAAGGTCATGGCTCTGCCCTTGGCAACCAGCCTGTGCCTGGTAACACCTGAGCTCCTGGGTGCTGGGTGGCATCTTCAGAGAGCATAGAAGACCTGGGAGCCCAGGGATGCTCTCTCGTGGCACTACCCCTGACTCTCTCTGTCCCCCAGCAGAATGGGGAACAAAACAGAAAAGACACAAAGATTCCTTTTGTTTCTCTTGGCTGAGCATGGTGCTGAATTGTGTGGACTATCCCTTTGGTCAGGTGTACTGCTTCTGAGGTGACCAGCCACTCCAGGTGGATGTGGTCCAAGGTTCACTACTGTCACAGGTTGCAAAACTGTGCAGGAGCAAGGTGGGAGGTTCTGGAGCTGTGCCAGGCAGGATGCCTATGTGTGAAGCTGTCTCCAGCCTAATTCAAGGCTATTTGCCACCTAAGAGAAGCTGGAACAACAATTCTTGTGACTCTTTTCCACTTCTGTAAGAGGGGACTTGGAAAGAGCAATTGCAGGATGTGAGCAGGGGTTGTCTGAGGTGGAAGAGAGGGAACAGCACATGGAAAAGGGATGTGCCTGGGGGCAGCAGGCTTGTAGGAGCCAGGATTGGCTGGGGCTCAGTGGGTGACACCACCTCCTTGGTCTTCCTTGTGCTTGCAGACTTTGCTCCATGCTTAGCTGGGAAAGTGCATCAGGAATGGCAGCTGTTTTACATCCTGGTGGGAAAATGTTGGCTTGAGTCAGTGTAATTGGTGGTGGTGCAAAGGGGTGTGTGTGTGACACTTTTATCCCTGGATAACCCAGGCCTGGTGCAGCGCAGCTGCTCTGCTCCAAGCCTGGGGAGGTTGAGATGTGAACTCCAAGCTACTGTGGTGCACCCTAAACTAGGAAAAAACCAGCCTTCTCCCCCCTGAAGCCTGTGGCTGTGCCTCCCCTCTGGGGTGGTGCACAGGGAATGGTGGCAGACTCAGGTTCCACACGTTGTTTTGGTATGGATCACTTTTGGTAATTGAAAGACTAAAGACTTGAATGATTTTAAGAGGTGTTGTGCCCCTCTGAGCATCCTCCTGTTGTCCAATGTGCTGATAACCAAGCTGTGCTTGAAAACAAGGCCAAGTGTGGTTGTGAAGCTTCATTTGAAAATGAGCTCCTAAATGTGTGTATGCTGGGGCCAGTCTGAGTGGCACAAACACTGCATTTTGAGAGGGCAACTTTGACTTTCTGGTAGCTTATTCCATACCTGGAATCCAGGATATAAGTAAGGTTATAAGTAAGGATGTAAGTAACTGGTTGTTACACGAATGGTGGAGACAACAGGAAAGGGTGAGGGAACTGGTGGTGTTGAGCCTGGAGAAGAGAAGCTTTGGTGTGACCTAATTGGCCCTCCCAGGACCTGAAGGGAGCCTGAAAGAAAGATGAAGAGAGAGTATGTACATGGGCCTGGAGTGCCAGGACAAGGGGGAATGGCTTCCCACTGCCAGAGGGCAAGGTTGAATGGGATACTGGGAAGGAATCCTTCCCTGTGAGAATGGGCAGGCCCTGGCACAGGGTGCCCAGAGAAGCTGTGGCTGCCCCTGGATCCCTGGAAGTGTCCAAGGGCAGGTTGGGGCAACCTGGGCTAGTGGGAGGTGTCCTTGCCCATGGCAGCAGGTGGCACTGGATGAGCTTTTAAGGTCCTTTCCATCCCAAACCATCCTGTGATGCCATGATCTATGGTCAGAGTAATGCACAAATGAGCCTGCTGAGCTCAAGGAATCCCTGGGCTAGAGAACAGCAGGATTTAGTGCAATAGCTTTGGTTTATTCTGGCTGTGACAGTGGTGCTCTTGGGCATCTGCTCAGCCTTACAGGTTCTGATGAAGGGACAGGTCTGTAGAGCAGCTTATGGGCTCAGTGAGGGGAGGAGCTGGTTGTTCTGGCCATAGAAATCCAAACTTCTCCTATTTCTCTTCTGCCAGTGTTTCTTTTCACAGAATCGTTTAGGTTGGAGAAGATCTCTGAGATTGAGTGCCTTTTCTGCATTCACATTGAGCCACAGGTGCAGGTACACTTGCTCCTGATTCTCCTCAATTACCCCTAAAACTGTGATACCTGGGCACCTGAGAAGGGGATTTTCCATGATGGACAGTGGGAGAGGCAGTGTAGTGAGCAAGAGGGATTTGGAGCTGATTGCTGGGAATGGATCCGAGTAGGATGTCTGGAGTGGACTTGGGCAACCAAAAGTCAGCAGAGCTCTTGCTGTGCTGAAAACTTGCTTTAGAGATGGACTTTATTTTCAGACACCAAGTGTTAAGCTGGTCCATTTAACCTCACCTTCTATGTGATGGAAAATTACTGCCCTCACATTCTCTCCCTGTCCTGTTGCAATCCTAAATACCCGGAGATGTTTATCCATGCTGTTAATGTGTAGTAATGGGATTGCTATTTTAAAAATCGATACAAGTCTCACACTAGAAAAGAAAGGCTTATAGATTAGTTTGTCAAGAGCTGTTTTAATAGATCTGTCTGACAATTGAGACACTTTCCCCAAAAGTACTCTTTCAGTTTCAAATTACTTCTTAAATGTTGCTGCCTGCAGATTCCAGGCCAAGCTGTCAGAGTGAAAACCTTTCTCTGCAGCTTCTGAGAAGCTGGAAATCACAAATGTTTTCATTATTTTTTTCAATTGATCAGGAATGCGTTCTCCCCTAAATTAGGGAGCAGCAGTTTCAAACACATGCTTTACTTTAGTGGTTTCAGCCATCTGGTAGGAGGGAGAAGCTGGAGAGTTGGGGATGATGGGCAAGTTTAGAACAGATCTTTCTAATACTGTCACTTGCAGTGTGAAAAGCTGAATGGTGCTGACTTGCTTAAGACTCCTTTTGAGATGCAAAAAATTGCTAGCAGATGGGATATGCATTCATAATCTCAGTATTTGAAGCTGGCTTTAATATCCTTTTTATATTTTAACAATATTGCTTACCCTTCTCATTTCCTTCCACAGCTCTGTGCAGAATGTCTCTGGTGCTCTCTCAGTGTACTCACAGCCTTTCTTCTGATTCTTAAAGACCTGTTAATTAGCACTAATTGCAGTAATTCATCAAATTCAGGGCCATGTCTTTAGGATGTGTGTTCTGGTGAGAGTTTAAGACCAAAAAATGTTACCAGTTCCAATAACTTGAAGACTTACAAGTCTTGGAAGAATTACTGCTGCTGCTGCTCTCTCAAAGACTTAGCACTGCTCAGAGAAGTGCAAGGGTTTGGTTTGGGGGTATGTTTGACTTTTCTCCATCCTAATCCCTGCTGCAGCTTCCACTGTGCAAACACGGAGGAACAAGGAACTGGCACAATGACTGTGCTCCCTGCAGAGCCCACAGCACCAGGGGCAAGCAGGGACATAAAGGGAGGATGGAAGGATGACAGACTTTCATTGCTGCAGCTGGGTGGTTCTTCTCTCCCCTGGAGGCTCTTGTTTGTGAGACACTTTGGGGTAGTGGCAAGAGTCCATTGAGTCTTGCAAAATTGAGCCATCTTTGAAAGATTTGCAGTTGCAAAGAAGGACCCTTACTCAGAAATATGTCTAAAATTAGTCCAGAGCTTTAACTTCTCTCTCATGTAACAAGTGACAGGACCAGAGGAGGACCAGAGGAAATGCCCTCAGGTTGCCCCGGAGAAGGTTTTGATTAGGTATTTACCAAAAGGCCAAGTCTGCCCTCAGGCAGGCCAAGGCCAAGGCTAAAGGCCTTAATGCTTGGTATTACAAGGAGAGAGGCTAATCCCTGCAAAGTTTTTGCCCCCGTTTTTCAATTTTTTTATTATTATTATATTTTTATTTTATAGCATGTTTTTCTACCACTTTTTGATGTTCCTCCTTTGCCCAGGTCTCCCCCAGTAGCTGCTATTTTGGGATGCACAGCATTTGTCTCATGCTGATCTTGCTGGAAGTGGTGCCTGTGGTCTCTGAGCAGGCCACCAGAGTCCCATCAATTAGTGGGACTGGTGAGGTTTGTCCCTTGTCAGTGTCTCCAGGATGGTTTTTGTCAGATCTGTGACTGTTTCTGGTGTCCCCTTTTCCCCTTGGATTGCCAACTGACAGGGTCCCCAGCCAGATAACCTCGCTGGATTAAACATTCTCACACTCTCACCTGTACTTCTGGCCCTGAGACTTTGTCTTCAGCCCTGTGAGTGGAGTGTCTTGGAGAAAGGAGGAGTGGGTGTTTTGTGCTGCTGATGTGCTGAGGATGTACTGGAGGAAAGGCAAGTAGGACCAGGCATGGAGAAAGTACTGACCTTACCAGAAATGTGTATTTTGTATGCAATACTAATGGGTTCTAGAGCAATTTACTGCCCCAATCAATGGTATTTATTCAGGTAGGGAGAGTGAGAGGGGTGTGTCTGGTCCCCTCTTTGCTGCTGGTTGTGTTTGCAGGTAGAGAATCCAGTTTTGGTGCAAGTGCTTCTCCTTGTCCTCCCCTCCTGACTGTGAAATTTGGGCGATGTCTCAGAAGCAGCAGTGCCTACAGAAGCTCTCCAGAAGTAACTCCAGGTAACTTGTGAACCCCCTTTTTGTGCCTGACCTTGGGCTTGTGCTGTTCTTCCCCTTAAAGTTGATCCAACCCACCCACCTCCCCAGACACCAATTTTTTGTGGGCTTGAGATAGCACTGAAATGTCTAAGTGAGCGGATCAAATTCATGGTTTACTCTAAATCACTTATCTTTCATTTTAATGTTGCATGATGGACATAAAATCAAATTGATAAACACCCCTTATAAAGAACGCACTGCTTAGTGGTTTTAAGCACATAGGCTTGACAGCAGCAGCTGATGAATTATTAAAATAATGGTCAATGAAAGAAATATACCTTTGCTAATCTATAATTACTTGGAAGCTTCTTCATACATTTTCCATGAGTCTCTTCCTTGTAAGAAACTGAAACAGTATAGTCAGTGTTTGTTTGCTTTCAGCTCTGGTTTTCAGCGGATATTGGCTGAAACTGTGTCTTAATCAGTCTGGCCTCGGCCTCCAGGGGACTTTTTTCCACTGGCTCCATCTCTTCCTCCTCGCCTCTCCCTGTGTGCTGAAATTCTTGTCAGAGCTGCTACCTTGGTCTATTAATGTTGCCTTTAGTGTTTCTTTTTTAAAGACTCTCTTTAGCTCAAAACTTTTCCTGAGTGTTCTGTCTTGAGGGGGGGCAGTTCTTGCTGACTGACCTGAGCTAAATTTCCTGGAAGCAGTTTCCCCTCATCCTCCTGCTTTTCTCAAACTGACTTTCCAGCAGCAGCTGTGCTGAGAACAAAGTATTAAGAAATGCAAAGCATTTTAGAGGCCTTGAGGAGTTGAGTCTTCTGTGTGAAGGCCACTCAAACTGATAATTCACTCAGGTTTTCCCACCTCAAGCCTGGAGTGTGGCCATTTTACCTTTTTCCTGGGAATTTGGCAGCAGTTTTTGTGCTGTGTTTGCTGTCCCTGCATTCCCTGACACCTACTATGTCATTGCTTCCTATTTCAGCAAGTTTTAATGAATCCAGCTTTTTTTAATTTCAAAATATGAAACTGTCCTTGGCCTCTCATAATTCTGTTTTCTAAAAACAAGTTGTTCAGAGTGATCTGGGCTGAGTGTCACAGCTGATTTGATTTCCACCCTCACTTTCCAGTTTCTCCTGGCACTCTCTCAATATTATTCCAGGGAATTGGTGATTGCTGCCCCTTTTTCTCCTGTGGCAGCAGGAAAACAGAAACAGAGCAACAGGGCTTGGACAAGTTGCCTCTGGCCAACCTGGTCAGGGATTTGGAGTAGGCAGCATATTCCTAAGAGCTGCCAGGTGTGCTCCTAGCTCAGCTAGAGGTTTGGAATTGTCTGATTGCATGTTTTTGGTTCCCCTCCCATATAGCCTGTCCCGGGTTAATAAAAATGTCCTAAATTGGAGCTGTGGGGTGAAGCTGAATGTGCCACACAGTTCCCTGGCAGCAAGAGGGCAATGATGTCTTGGGCTGTGCTGGAGAGAATCCCCCCACTATGGTATTTGAAGTCCCTTCCTGTTGGGGTATGCAGCTACACCGCGTGGAAAGGGAACAATGAAATGGATTAGTGGAGCCAAGTGACGAAGAAGGGGGGCTGGAGTGGGACTGTGTGTTCATGTTCTTATATTCTAAGACAGCATTTGGCTGTTACGGGTTCCCTGGCTGCTGTTTTAATGCGCAAGTTCTATGTTCCCTGTTTAATGTATTGAAAATCCCTTTGTTAAAATGGCGTCTTGTCCCTCATAAAATTCCGGCGTGCTGATTGGCTCGATTTTGCCACAGTGAAACTCTATATGGTTATCCCTGTCCCCTGATTGCTATAGATGGCTCAGACCTTCCCCTTCCTCTCCTTTTATGCACCAGGATTTGCTGCTCCCCAAGGCCCACCCTCCTTTAGAATGTTCTTTGCCAACCCCTATATGAGTGGGAGCCATGTGCTCAATGGATGCCATTCCACCTCAACCCCTACTTGGAGGGAGCCGTCCTTCCTTCATCCTCAAAGTGCTGTCCCTCACCTTCCAACCAAACTGCTCTGGGCTTCTCTGAAGGCAGGAAACAGCCATCAGCCTGAGGATGTTCAACCACAAGACAAGGGTCTGGTGAGGTGGTGGGATTTCTGTCCTTGGAGCTATTGAGCCACGTCCAGTTCAGTTCTGACTAACTTCCATCTCTGGAGGTACCTTCCCACTTACACATCTCTGACTCTGATTCCCATGGCTTTTACCTGAGATATATTTGGATACCTGGTGAAGTGCCCCCTTCTGTGGGGGGAAGTTGACCCACACGGGTACCCCAGGCAATGGTGTGAAATTGGAGTGAAGGTGGAAAGCTCGGTGTGGTACACTCAGTTCCCAAAGAACGGGGGTTGAGTAGGCCCAAGCATATGTTCATTTTCACTGAATATTGGATGAGTCTGACAGTGTTTCGGTACTAGGGCTCTGTGAAAACAGATGTACTTCTTCAATGGTGCAGTTTCTTTGGATTAAATTACAACTGGAGAGCACTTCCTTTGGTGTTACTGCTTGTCTTTGTGCCACACTGGTTTCTGTATATGATCTCAGGTGTGAAAAACAGGCATATGAATATTATGCATAAACTCCAAAACTAGAAAAATACATCATTTAGCATGGCTTCATTATGAACTTCATAACAGTGAGTGATACCAGTGGTTACTGAGGGTAATATTCTGAATCTGCAGTGGTATTACCATGAGCTTTAATTAATGAATCTGATATTTTTCTTAAATGTTCTGGGTGTATTCCAATATACTTGATTATTGAAGTATGTGTCCTTCCTTTTGAAGAAGGTGGGTTTGATGAAGCTTAGTTTTGATGTTAGTGTGAAAAGAATTTATTACTACTTGAAAATGCAATGTTTTTTAGTTTTGCCAGTTGTCATTGCTGAGTCCATATCTCCAAGGAGAGCTGTGTCAGTTCTGTCACTTCCCTGTGATCACCATCCATTGGATTCCTCTGGGTTAATGCACATTTTTATTTTAATTCTAGCTAAATTCCAAAAAATCCATTGAGCTGGAGCAAAGCTATGCATCAAAACTGGTGGGAGTGAGTCTCCAGTTCTAGTGTGTTGACTAGAGGCTTCTTCTTGTTCCTTTTTGTTTGGGTTTTGGTGTTGTTTTTTTTTCTTTTTTAATCTGATCTCAAGCATCCAAAGCTTTTCCTCTCCTCTCCCCTCCTCATTTTTAAAGCTTAATGAAACTTTCTCAGAACATTTCCATCAAATTAAGTGCATAAGAGCCTGAGGTGCCCAATTTCTAGTCACTCAACACTGATAAGCTGAAAATTACATAATTATTTTCGGTGGATTTCTTTTTTAAAAATTATTTTTAGGGCTTTTACAGAAAGAATCTGCCAGTGTTCTGTTCATACCTATTAATATTTCACACCAAAATGCACTTTTAAAGCTTTCTGGGCTGACATGCACATGGGAATGACTTCATTGTTCTTCAAATGCGATGCACTCTCACACTTAGAGGAAATCCAAGTGCCTGCATTTAGGAATGTAAATTGTTAAAAAGGGTTTTAAATGCTTGTGAACAGCAGGGTGGGTGATGAGAGAGGGCTGAACCAGAGCTCTCTGTTCTGTTGTAACCCAGCTTTCAAGGTCCCATAAGGTTAAGACTTTATCTCTGCAAGGTCAAACTTGTATTTGTCCAGGAGACTGTCCTCTTTCAGTGAGAGTAGCTCCACACTCAGACTAGTAAGAAGTGCTTCTAATAGAGTTAAATTCCATCAATAATCCTGTTTTGATCAGGTCAAATACCAGGAATTACCAAAATATTGCGATTTTGCATGCCCTTTTTGTGCCCCTTAGTGTGTCACTGTAGGCTGATGGAATATTCTGTTTCGTTCTTAGGCAAATGGCTAAAAATGACAAAATTGCTTTCAGTAATGAATCTGAAATCCCTGTGACTTGAGCAGCCAGGTAGAAATATGCCATTTTAAAAGGGTTTCCATTCACAATGAGTAGGAATTGCTGGTGCTGGGATCTTTTGTGAAACTTGGTTTATTCCCAGCAGTACACCTGCCTTCCTGAATACAGGAAAAAATGAGGAGTCCCAGTGTTCTCTGTTCACAGAACTGTGTCTCCTGAGCAGTTGTCTCCACAGAAAAGTGCTCTTTTCTAGGATGATTCGGGTTTTCAGAAAGTTGTGCTGTTTTTATTGCCAGAGTTGTGTTGTAAAGGGATTTAGCACACCTGTGCTTCGGATAGGAGCCTGCTAGAGTTTGATAACTTTATTGACATTTCTTGCAAAGAATACCTTCTGTTCCTCCTCATCTGAGCTTTGAAATGATCTAAGGCAACAAACTGCCTGTGTTAGCTGAGACTTATTTTGGTGGCTGGTATGTGTGTCCCAGTGGCCCACACACACAGAAACAGGAGTCAGGTATCGCATTGCCAAAAAAAGCTGGGTAAGTTTATCCTCATCCTGTTGCTTGAAGTTTCCCCTGCTTTCTCTCAGTGCTTTTGGGGGGTTTCTGTGGCTAGAATACTGACCTGCTGCATGCCACCTGTGTAGCAGCTTCATCTGTTCTTATGCAGAGCTGGGGAAGGGAAAGAGACAGCAAAGGGGAACTTTCCAGCTGGTCTCAGCCAAGATGAGCATTTAGGGAGCCAGGTGAGGTAGGAACACAAAGGCATGGAGTTGAAATGGCAGATAATTCTCTTTATTTCTCCCTGTTTGTTGTGCTCATTATGTTCAAGGTGCTTTTGAGGATGGGAAGTGCTCAAGTACTACCTTGTAGTTCCCATTTAATAATTTTCATTGCCTCCTCCCCTGCTTCTAATGCTATTGAGAAATGGAGTGTCTCAACTGGAAATGTGACAGAGCAGTTCTCCCCAGGGGTTATGAATCCAGAATCACAACAGGAAAAGGGTGAGGAGCCACACACAAGCTGTTCCCCTGTTCATGGTGACCTTCTGCAGTTTGGGTAAAAGGAGAAGTGGAATGGTACGTGAGCAACAAAGGGGGTACAGAAGGCAGGTCATGTGCAGCAAATGGATTCCTGTTTGCAGCTGCATCGGTGCCTGTTCCCTGCTCAGAACCAGGAGCAGTGGGAACAGCTTGCAGCCAGGGCAAAAGAAATCCAGAGGGATTTCTAGGATGGGAATGCTCCTTGTGAATCTATGCCATACTAAGTTTGAACTTCTGTGCTTAGTCAGTACCCTGGCTGTTTTAGGACAGTGCTTGACACTTTGTTCTCTCTGGTGATCCATGGGGAGAATTTAGATGAGGGCACGGTGGTGATTATTAGCACTCAGCAGAGGAAGTATTTCACTTTCTTGTCCATTTGATCCGTCACGGGATTAACCAATGGCTTCTGTGGAGCCTAAGCTTTGAAATCCCATATACAAATCTCCAGTAAGATGTGTTGAAACAGTGGGTTAATAATCACAGAATATCAGGATGGTTTGGGTTGGAAGGGACCAAAAACTCATCTCATTCCAGCCCCTGTCATGGGCAGGGACACCTTCCACTAGACCATGTTGTTATAAAATGTGTGGCTCACAGCTTAGCCAAAACAGCCTTGTTCCTAAAAAAGGATTTCATAGCCAGTAATAGTGATATTAATGCTGTCAGCCCATGACAGTTTCCTTGGCATTAAAAAATTTTCTTTGGTGAGGTGAACTGAGGCTAACTTAGTTTAAAAAAAAAAAAAACACACAACCACAAAAGGAACTTAACAGGAGAATTAATATATCTTACAGAGGCAGATAGTGACAGTGATAAGGGGATATGGTTTTAAACTAAGAGGAGAGATTTAGGTTAGATACTGGGGTAGAAAACTTTTCCCTTTGAGGGTGGGCAGGCCCTGGCACAGGTTGGGCAGAGAAGCTGTGGCTGCCCCATCCCTGGGAGTGTCCAAGGCCAGGCTGAAGGGGCTTGGAGCAACCTGGGCTGGTGGAAGGTGTCCCTGCCCATGGCAGGGGGTAGGACTGGGTAAGCTTTATGGTCCCTTCCAGCCCAAACCATCCTGGCATTCTGTGATATTATTGAACTTCAGAGAAGCACCATCAATTCTGCCTTCACCCACAAAAAGGTCCTCTTAAGCTCTCACAGGTCCTGGGATAGAAGGTGATTTTCTGCCAGCCATGGAATTAAATCCCATTGTACCTATTTTTCTGCACGGTGGGGGCTCAAATCCCTGTAGCTCTACAGGCACCATTTTCCTTAAATCTGTTTTCTGGCCTTGTGCTTTTTAAAAAATGATCATGAGGTTTATTCACATGTGGGAGCATCTTTCTTCCTTACAGTTTCTTGTCTGCTCTCAGTACAATGGAAAATGCTTTTATATCTACACGACTTTCCATTTCTTTGTAATAGAAGTGCTTGCTGCATTTTGATTCCTGCATTGATAATAACAATGCTGATGCTGAGAATGACAGCTTTTACTTCATTTATCATAGAAACAGCTCTTTGGCCAGGGTCCATAACAACTCCATTTGGTTGTTCACGGATACTTCTATGTAGTCCAAAACCAGAGTGATATAACTTCTGTGAACTGGAAAAGACAGGAAATGCTGTGCAGTTTGGTAAATTCTCACTGAAATATCTCTGCTGGGGTCAGACCTGATTTGCTGGAATACAGTAAATATTAGCATATTACTGCACAATTGGAATATCTGTGTATGGATTCTTAGACCAAGAATGCAGGAATGCTGGGAAGTGTCAGTTATTGCCCAAGGAGGAGTTCTTGTCTTTGGAAAATGCTGGTTATCTTGGCCCTAAAACCTTCCTGACATATTTAGAGAGAATTTCTGAATCATGCTTGGTTTGCCCAATTTCCTACTTGAGGTATGTGGGGATTTGCTATACTTGAAAACAATGAAGTGGCCCCAAAAGTGTCTGTTCTCCAGGCCTGCTCTGCCTAAGAGGTCCAGGCAGAAGGGTTTGTTCCCCTGCTTTGCTGCTACTTTTTTAGAGGGATAACTGAGCTCCTTATTTTATGTCCTCAGTAGCTTCTTTTTGTGAGATCTACTAGCCAGGCTGGTTTTACAGGGCAGCTGCTGAGGGAGTTGCTGCAGGTGTAAACCACGCTCAGGATTCATGTTCAGCACTTGAGCAATGTCCATGCATGACCATGGTGCTGCTGTCCATGACAACCCTGCTCTTGGGAAGCAGGGTGGCAGAGGAGGCACAGGAGCTCCCTGTCAGGTGTAGCTGCCAGCCTCTGGTACCTATGTGTTCTGCATGTGCCTCCAGGGCAGCTGATGTGAACTTTGGGCTGAACACACGTGGGAGGGAGTGTTGGATGCTGCTGTGTTGAAGTGAAGCCTCTTGTTGATAGTTGATGCAAACAGGGATGTGTATATGCCAAGGTAATGGGAGATTTAGGATTATAAACCTACACCCCATTACAGAAGGGAACATCATTCTGAGACTTAGAATCCAGCAATAGTTTTGGCTGGAAGGAATCTTACATCTCATCCAGTTGCACTCCCTGCCATGGGCAGGGACACTGTCCACTATCCCAGGTTGCTTCAAGCCCTGTCCAGCCTGGTCTAAAGTGGGTTCAAACTGGATGATTAAAAGGCTGTAGAAGGTTTTTTAGCAGCACGTGGTATAACTCTTTCTGCAAGGAGAGTGGACTGGGGATAATGTGTCTCTTGAAGGAGTCACTGAATATCACAGCAATAGAAATTGCTCTTACCAAGGTGAAAACTTTAAAGGCAGGGGAAAACCAGATGCCTCCTTGCTGAGTGTCAGACAGAAAACTAAGGCACTGACTACATTTTTGTTGAGTCAAAACATCACTTGCTTTAAAATCCTCTGCTGCACTCACCAGTGCTTCAACAACACTGTAGAAAATTAGATTAATAGGTGTCGATTTTACAACTGCTTCGTTGTCTTTTGCTACATTAAAATGTACTAAGTTATTCCCACAAGCATTTTCTTACCCCTCTGTGTTTTCGGCGGCGCTGTGGGTGACCAAGATGCTCCTGCAGTCCCTGGGCAGCAGGTGAGACAGCAGCGCTGATGCTCTGCCAGGTAACCCGCATCCCGCCGCCTTCGGGACTAATTGATGAGCAATCCTGCTGTGCCTCGCTCCTGACCCCTCCCTTCATCAAAAGGGAGGCGTGACACAGATAAAGGTGGGGCTTTGCAAGCTGAAGTATATCAAAACCTTCCTCTTGCAGCCATGATTTCAGTAGGATTGCTGGGGCATATCCTGGAGACTTTGGTAAGTCTGTGCGACGTGATTAAATGTTGCTTTTTATTTTTTTAATTTTTTTCCTCTCTCCTTAACAATATATACTTTGAATGTACTGGAAGGGAGGTAGCAGTGCAGCTGGAGTTTGGCAGAATCCTCTGCTTTCTGAGAGCTTTTGCACAGAGCCAAGTGCTGGGATTGTGTTAGCGCAAACAGTGGCTACCTTGTGGCTACCTTTATCTGGAAGCTTCCTGGGAATGGAAGGTGGTCTTGCTTTCTCAGTTGCGGACAAGTTTTTATAAGCCTATTTATGAGTCTCTTTAGAACTAGCTATTTTTTGGCATGTCTCTATTTCTAGTCACCTTCGAGCTGAAGATTTCCTTTTAATACGTTCCTTCCAGTGCTGTGGAAGTCATAGTATTAGTCTTAAGTTTTAGGGGATTATTATGGTGATTATCTAATGATTATTACTGTCAATATGTGTTATTAAAATAAAGTTACGCTTTGATGCGTTAAGTATATATTTAATGGGTTGGCCATGTGATAGAAAATGAACTGTTTGCCTGTTCTGTGGACTGCAGCTGTGTCACATCTCCTAAAGTACGTGTAATTGCCGTGTTATCTCTAACACTTGTGGAGTTAATGAGCGTCGCTCCCTGGTAGCAGCTAAACACTGCTTTCGGTGATGCTATTCGGAACTTAAATTTAAAATTAAATCCCACGTAACTTCGGGGTTCCTCCGTGCTCTCAAACTTTTATGTCTGTTTGCAGCACGTTCATTCTTATCAATTATTTACAAAAGCAGCGAGGCAAACTTGAAATCCTGTAGTGTTTGGAATTAATAATTTAATGTCCTTGTTTGCTTTTAATCTTCTCTCTACTGTTATGTCCACAGTCAGTTTCCTGGTGTTAAATATATTAAACAAACAATGTGAGTAAAAGTGTCCATAAATAAGTTGTATAGATCCAGACTGAAATGTGATTTCCCTCCATGGAGCTTTTATCCGGAATTACAGCTTTGAAAACATCTTTATGCTGAGCATTAATCACATGGAATGATAAGAATTGCTTTCTGGGTTATTAGGAAATACATCTCCCAGTGCACAGTTGCCAATGCCCTCCAACCTCAGCTTTCCATCCCTGTCAGCTGCCAAGCCTGTCTCCTGAGCTTTCTCCCGAACTGTGACTGCCAAGGTGTTTTTTCATGTCTGTCTCCACGATGCTTCATTGTAGGTTGGAATCTGTTCTGTGTACAGCTCTCCTCTTTTCCTTAGTGTCCCGTTTGACAAGCCTGCCCCTTTGGATAACGTGTCTGGAATACACCTTCCCACACTGCACATGGCCTTCGGTCTCGCTTCCTGTGGCTGACCAGGTTTGGGGCTGATCTCTCTCTCCTTGTGCTCTGTCAGGTTTTCCTCCTCAGCCACTTTTGGCTCAGTTTTGAACAGGTTATCCACCAGTGGGGCTCAAAGGGCAGGGCACTGCTGCTGTGTCTCTGGGCTGAGAATCCCAAATACCTCTGGCGGGGTTCTGTGGAAGGTGATTTCATCCCTTCTCTGGGCGGCTCTGCCAGTGCTAGACAGTCCTTTCCATCAAGAAATTTGCCCTGCTGTCCCACCGGGCCTGGCCCAGCTGGAGGCCGTTCCCTCTGCTCCTGTTCCCCGGGAGCAGAGCCCGACTCCCCCCCCCGCTCTCCCCTCCTGTCAGGGAGTTGCAGAACCAGAAGGTCCCCCCTGAGCCTCCTTTTCCCCAGGCTGAGCCCCCCCAGCTCCTTCAGCTGCTCCAGCCCCTTCCCAGCTCTGTTCCCTTCCCTGGGCACTCTCCAGCTCCTCAGTGTCCCTCCTGTCTGAGGGTCCCAGAACTGCCCCAGGGCTGGAGGTGCCTCAGCAGTGCCAGCACAGGGCCAGTCTCTGCCCTGGGGCTGTGACACCCCCTGGCTGGCACAGCCCAGGGACCATTGGCCTCCTGCACACCTGGGCACACCTGGGCTCATGTCCAGCTGCTGTCACAGCACCCCCAGGGCCTTTCCAGCTTTCCAGCCCCTCTGCCCCCAGCCTGGAGCACTCCATGGGATTGGTGTGACTGGAGGGCAGGACCTGGCACTTGGCCCTGTTGCCCCTCACACCATCAGCCCCTGGATCCAAGCCTGTCCAGCTTGCTCTGCAGAGCTTCCCACCCTCCAGCACATCAACATCCTGCCCAGTTTGGTGTCATCTGTAACTTCCTGAGGCTGCCCTTGATCCCCTCGTTCAAATCATCAATAAAGATATGTTCAAATCATCAATAAAGATACAGACAGGTCTGTCCCCAATACCGAGCCTTGGTGGACACCACTAGTGTCTGGCCCCAGCCACGTTTAACTCCATTCCCCACCACTCTGGGCCTGTCCACCCGTTCACTTTCCAGCCTTTTGACTTTTATTGGGCTTAAATCATGCCTATGCTGTGCAGACGCTGGAAAGGATGAAGAGGGCTTTTTTCTGTGCTTTTCCATCACTTAGCAGGTACAGAGATCCCAGGCATGCTGCAGAATTTGGGGGAAGTAGTGAGGGCTTCTGTCATGCACAGTGAACAACGAGTCAGTCATGCTCCTCCTCAACACAAAATGTTTTTTAAAGGATTTTAGAAGTAACTATAAAATATAAATACATGTAGTTTTGTGCAAACTTGCCTCTTGGAGGTTGCTCACATCGCACTCCAGTCACTTTATTTACGACTGCAGCTTCCCACAGCCTGTGCCATTGCTGCTGTGTCAGGGTCTCCCCACACTTGCCAACTCTTGGCTGGAGGATGAGTATTCCTGTATCAGAGGGATGCTTTGTGCGATCCAGCAGCGGGAGCACCCCAGAGCACACAGCCAGAGGAAAAGGCAGGAGAGAGAATGGTGTTGGAAGGACTTGGTGGACTTTGTACTCATCGTGTTAGCCGGCTAACAGCTTTCCTTTCAGGAAAAGGCCTTTCCCAGTATTATTGAGAAAGCAACGTGAAGGGAATTGAAGCATTTGCAGTAGGATAAGTACAGTCTTGTTCTGTGCTATGCTGCGAGTGCAGTGATGGTCCTTCAGAGACTGACTTTAATACAGGGATGTGCTTTAGAGGGCAGCTCAAGCCAGTTTGCTCCCAAGGGTGATCCAGTACCCTTTGAATCCACTGACTCTTCGTGTCGACCGTGGTTCTTCCAGGCGTGGACAGACCTGCGGGTTCAGCTCCTGGGACACTGCCAGGCCAGGTGCTTCAACGCTGCATTTTGTTTTCTTTGTGCTTGAAATGTTTCTTTCCCCTTTTATTTGTAAATACCCAGGATGAGGTGCTAATGAATAGTCGGGTCCTGAGCTGCCCATGAGAGACAGTGGGCAGTGGGTTGAATGGAGTGGCATGTAAGGGGTGTTCGTCTCTGAGGATGTTGCTTTGGAGGTCTTTTGGAGTGGGGAAATAAACAAGATGATCTCTTTATGGTATGAAATAACAGAAAAGATTTCCTTGATGTTTTGCATTTGAAGGATGCATTTTAATTCTGTATGCTGGACTCAGATAACCTCTGCCTTGTCTTCCTGGGGTGCAAAGTGTCCTTGCTGATGTCTAGTGACCGAAATGTGCTCCTCCAGGTTTCCATGGGCACCATGAGACACCGGCGGAACGGCAATTTTGAGAGTTCCAGGCTCCTGTACTCCAGCATGTCCCGCAGCATAGACGTGGCGTGCAGCGATGCCGTGAGTACCCGGACCTCTGTCGTTTTGGGGGTGGGACACCATGGCTGTGAGCTGGGGCAGGGCAGCAGGAGGACCATGGGTTTGGCACTTTACCCTTTAGGGAGAAGCTTTTCCCAGCCAGTGCCCTTCAAGCAGTAGCAGTGATTTGCTGACACGGTCAAACTCTTAAGGATGTATTGCATTCCTTTTGATCCCTTGTATTGAATTCTTTATTGTACATCCTTAGTCCCTTCTGGTTTTAAAACTTTTGTCACGTTTCACGGAGACAAATTTTTCTGTACAAAGAACCGGGCCAACTTCTTGGCTCAAAGGCAAGGGCAAACAACATATAATTATGTTCAGCATCCCTTGGTGCCTGAAGGGTGTGCTGATGGCACCATTGCCTGGCAGATTCCGTGCCCCTGATGGGCTCGCAAGAGCTGTAGTGGCTGGTTCTCAGGGCTTTGGCAAGTGTCTCCCCCACCCTTTTGTTTGTTTGGTCCTGCACCATTGTGACTTCTCCTGGTTAAAATATGTTCCTTTCCGTTTTATTTGTTTTGGATGTTACACTTCTAATGTTTTTCCACTTGGAATAACTTCCTGTAACTGTTGTTGAACCGCAGGTGTTGTGTCAAATCGGTCAACTAAACTGTGTCTTTTTTCTGCCCCGAGCTAAATTTTGTCTTGCAAATCCAAGTTGTTCTTGAAAACAAAAAAAAAACCCCAACCATTTATCTACAAGTGCGAACTTCTTGCTTTGGTGGCTTGCAGAGGCAGTTTAAGGATGAATTTGCATTCCCCAAGTGTGAAAGCTTCCCCTGAGCTCCTGGAGTTTCCAGGTTAATGGGAGAGTTAATGGTTAAGCAAGCTGGAGAGGCTTTGTTTGCCACTGAGCTACCATAAAGCATGACTCGAAGTTGTTCAAGTCTCCTTCGGGGGGATCTTTGTGTGTTGCATTAAAATAGCCCCTACCCTGGAAAACGTGATGTCTTTTTCCCTTTATTTTTTTACTCTTGGGGAGAACCAGTGTTTGCCAGAGTGTTTTGCTTAAACTGTGCTGCTACTGAGGCTTCTTCTGTTTCGTGAGTTATCAGAAATAAACTTAAGAACTATTTTCTAGGATTTGGCCAACTTCATCCAAGAAAACTTTAAGAAGAGAGAATGTGTATTTTTTACAAAAGACACCAAGTCAATGTAAGGAGATGATTTTTTTATCTTGGTTTGCAAGGGTGGGGGTCTGGGAGCTGAAGGTGTTTGTGTCCTCTAAGGCAGGGAGCAAACAGTTGGGGTGTTTTTGGGGGTTTGTTTTTTAAGAAGTGAATTTAGCAGTGCAACCACACCTGGGTCTGGCTTGTCCGAGTTGCACCACAAAGAACTTGATGCAAAACTAGGGGTCTGACTTTGCAGCAGCTCTGTCACAGGGTTTAATATCAAATTCCCTCTTTGAAGTATAACTGTGGCAATACACAGGTCTTTTTAAGGATGCAGTAATACTATTGGTGTGTAACAATGCATGTATTTTTTTGCATAATTTAAATTTTCCTTTTAAAGCCAATCACAAATTTAATGCCTAAGCCTTTGCAGCAGAGACAGACACTAGGTTTTGCTCAGCCTGATGTTCTCTTGAGAGAGGATATTATGCTGGCTCCATTTTCAGCCACAAGTACCTGTGCAGTGTAAGTTTGGGGACCATAATGTTGCTTATAGTTTTTTGGAGTTTCTTTTTTAGTCTCAAGTGAAAAATGATCAAAATAATCCATCTGCAGAAGTCCTAATACACAGCTCTGAGGGCTCTCTAACCTCTTTCTCTGAAGCTAGGAGGAAAAATGCCTTAGAGAGGGTGGGAAATTAGTCTCATTTCAGAAAGTCTTACTTTGGGTCCTTCTGTGCCACCTGAAATGGGATGTCTGGCAAAGGACCAGCGAAGGATGTAGGAGCTGGTTGCTCTCAGCTTCTCTTTCTCCAAGCCCATGAGGGAAGGATTGCAGAACTTGCTGAGTTATTTTGTCTAGGTATTTTTAAAGTAAGCTGGTTCGATTTGCAAGTTGCAGTAGAGGAAACCTCCCTGAAGGAGAGATGCAGTGACTCCTTTTCTGTGCCTTCTGAGGAAGTAGGAATGCAGGCTATGCAGAACATCTCATGGATGGTGCTGCAGCTTTTCCCAGGAAAAGTTCTCATAGCTTTCCAACTAGTCCTGCACAACTGATGTGCAGATTCTTCCTCCCCTGTTGCAGCTGGTGTTGGAGAGGAGGGAACTGTCAGTGCCTGCACACCCTGACTGTGCCCAGGGAAGGGGTGCTGGCCTGGGAAGAGTGCTAAGGAACAGAGCAAATTGCCTGGAAAACCTGCTCAGAGACCAGACATCCCTTCCCTCTTTGTGTGTCTTGGGTCTGCTTAGACAGGGGTTATGCCCTGGGTTTGCATGGGAAACAATTGCACTTAATAATCATAGAATCACAGGATTTTTTTTAAGTCAGAGAGGACCTTTAAGGTCATCAAGTTGAAGTATCATCTCCTTGTTCACCACTAACACATGTCCTCAGGTGCCACATTCACATGATTTTTCAACACTTCCAGTGATCAGTGCCTGACCTCTCTTTTAGTGAAGAAATTTTTCCTAAGATCCAATCTAACCCTCCCTGGTGCAACTGAGGCAATTTCCTCATGCCCTGTCCATTGTTACCTGGGAGAAGAGACTCAGTGAGCTCTTCCTGTCTGGTTAAGAGCACAAAAAGGAAAGAACCCACTTGTGCACCTCAGGTTTGCAGCAGGTGAGGTCACTGATGCTAAATTCTGGTTTACTTTCTTCATTTCACTGCACAGTTGTAGAGTTCAGCTGCTGGTGATGTGACTTGGTTTCTCACATAGGTAAGGCCCATCTGGAGGTGCCTGCTCATCCCTCAGCACAGGCTGGTTCAGAGCTGTATTCCACATCCCAGTGCTGGGCAGAAGCACCTTATGGGGTAGAAAGCAGGATTAGGTGCTGCTCTACTTTGTCAGTCCACAAATGCCAGTAGTTGCAACTGGTTGTGTAGCTCCACCTGCTGCTTCCCTTGCTGCCAGAGCTCACTTCTATGCTCAGGGTAACTGTGGCTTCGTGTCTCTTCACTCTTCTTTCAGGGGAAACTTATGTAAGTGTGGGTACCCTGAAAATCAACACATGGAGGGCACTCAGGTTAACACCAGTGAAAAATGGAACTACAAGAAGCACACGAGGGAACTTCCTACAGATGCCTTTGGGGACATTCAGTTTGAAAACTTGGGAAAAAGAGGCAAGGTAAGTGGGTGTATTAAGGGTGTTCATGGGGCTCCCATTGGGTGCCATTGGAGGCTCCAGAAAAGCAAGAAAGGTGAAGTTGAAGTGGGTTTTATTCTAGTAGAATGAGTTAGGTTACAAAGGAGACCAGCTGGATTCTCAAGGCCTGAAAGAAAGGTAATCAAGAATAATTTCTTCTGTGCCATGTGTTGCCTAGGCTGGTGATGGGAGTGAAAAGACGTTGTCTGTTTCTAAGTATGGCAGGAGAATGGGTGAATGAGGGTGATGCTCAAGTATTATTTTACATTCACATGGACAGCTTGCTGGACAGCTTGCTCAGGCCTGTAACCAGTTGAAAACTGAGTATTTCCCAGGGTGGGGTTCTGACAGGAACAATAAATTCTGGAAGGATGTAAGATATCAGTGGAACTTGAGAGGTTTTGGTCTGTTTGTTGGGGTTTTTTTTCCTTGTGTTTTTGCTTGGAGTGGGGACAGTGGAGGGGTGGAAAGGAGAAAATAGCTGGTGTTGTTGTTTCTGGTGACTTATACTGATACTGTGTGAGGAGTCACATGTGGCTGAGCTCATCTGCCTCCTCTAAATGATCCTTACCACCAGTGCAGCTTGCTTGAGACACTCAAAATAAATGAAGAAAATCAGAGTCTGCTATGTAAGTTAATTGGGTTTGTTTTAGGCAAAGTAGCAGAAATGAGATGCATTTCAGTGGGAAGTAAGACTGAATGTTTTGAATCACAGACAGAACTGAACATTTCACATATTTCTTGATATGCATGTTTTAGCTTCATACTACTGTGTTGTAAGCTGCTGTGTGACTTTACTGGAAGAAGAAATGCATTGCTCTATTGCAATATTTCAGAGTTCTCAAAGCTTAAATGTTCTTTCCTTGGGTTGCATCCCCCCTTCCAACCTTTGAAATCAGTTTGTGTGCACGCGGTTGTTTCATGAGGACTCTCAAGGCCACTGTGCACGTTTCAGAGCATACTTCATTCAAATCCTGTGTTGAAGTCTCATCCATCCCATCAGCATGTTGGCTGCAGTAATATTCCCTGTTTTTATTCCCTACACAGTAAGGCATCTGCTGCTCTTAGAAATGGCAAAGTATTTTTTGTTCATCTCATACACAGTGGGAAGAACTTCAACCCCAAGGTGACCTAAGAATTGCTGTCCTTTATCAGTGAGGGATGGGAAGTTTTATAACCTTATTGGTGGTACTTCTTAGGACAGATGTATCTTAAAAAATCCTGATCAGAAATCAGATGTTAAGAGATGCATAAAGAGGTTTGAGGACAGGCTGAGAATTGGGATTGTTCAGGCTGGAGAACAGAAGGCTCCAGGGAGACCTTAGAGGCCCTTCACAGTGCCTGAAGGGGGCTCCAGGAGAGCTGGAGAGGGACTGGGGACAAGGGATGGAGGGACAGGATAAGGGGGAATGGCTTCCCACTGCCAGAGGGCAGGGTCAGATGGGATATTGGGAAGGAGTTGTTGGCTGGGAGAGTGGGGAGGGACTGGCACAGGGTGCTCAGAGAAGCTGTGGCTGCCCCATCCCTGGGAGTGTCCAAGGCCAGGCTGGATGGGGCTCAAAGGAACCTGGGGTAGTGGAAGGTGTCCCTCCCCTTGGCAGGGGATGCGACTGGATGAGATTTAAGGTCCCTTCCAACTCAAACTATCCTGTGATTCTACAAAATCTCTGCCCTCTCTAAGTCCTGTTCTCAAGCTCTTTGTTCTTGCTCTGCTGCTCAGACCCTGTGACATGCAGGGACATCACAGCTGCTCTTGGTGTTCTGGGAGCTGTCAGGAAACAGAGGCTGTGTCGGGAGCACCTGCAGCACCAGGAGAGAGCACAGTTGTGCTGTGGAGAGGGGAACTGGCTGAGCTGAGGGGCTCTCAGGAGGTTTGCCCTGGGCATGCTTTACTAGCTCACCAGTTCCATTTACTGGTAGAGCCCCCTTTTCTGAAAAACACCCAAAGCTTCCTGTGGCTGAGGCTTCCTAGAGCAGAAGCTGTTAGAGTCCCGTGGCTCTCCTGTGTAGGTGCTGGACCCTGCCAGTCATCCTTGATGTTCTGTTCTGAGCCAAATGCCTTCTCTCCTCCTGGGAACCTGTCCTGGAACACAGATATGTTCTTTCATCTGAGTTCAGTGTCTCAGACAGGGACTTCTCTTCATCAAACCAGTCCTTTGGTTTTCCTCTCCTGTAAATGCTGGGCACTCTCTACAAAATCCTCCATGATTCAGGTCTAAGCTTCTGTCTTTTATCCCCTGATATGGGTTGTGTGGCCATGGCTGTTTTCCAAAAGTTCATCACACCAGTGATGGAACTGTGAAGAGGCTCTTGCCTAGCAAAGCCAGAGAGGCCTTTATAGAAATGCGAGCACTGTGTCTTTTTTGTTTTTTAAAGCCAGATTACCTCTGTGTGCTTTTTGGCATTCTCATATGGTGTTCAAGCTTTATGATGTGTTTGATATAGTTTCTGTGTTACACTTGAAATGCTGCTATGGGTGTGTGTTGTGACAGGGACATGGTGCGTGTGGAGCCTGCAATTTGTAGTTCATTAAAACTTTGATAGTGTAATCTAAATACAACTGTCATTATTATTAGTTCACCTGCAATGATGCTGGTGCTGGTTCATAATGTAAGCTATAAACAGTACTGTTACAGTGAAATTGTTGTCCTAGTGGTTCATGCTTGCGTGTTCCCCTGAACCCTGAGGTCAGTGCTTTTGTCTTCTCTAGAGGAAGGTGGATTGTGTTTCTGGTTGTGGGGGAAGGATAAAGGTGCTTTAGAGAAGGAAACAAGGATTTTATCCTCACTTTACCTCTTACCTGCTGGTTGTTGGAATGAGGCTGTCCCTGGTCTGTCCACAGCCATCACTATTTATTTATCCTGCTGTATTTGTTCTCCTGTTTTCCTCTCACCCAAGTACATCCGCCTGTCATGTGACACAGACTCTGAAACACTGTATGACCTCATGACCCAGCACTGGCACCTGAAAACCCCAAACCTTGTCATCTCTGTCACTGGGGGAGCCAAGAACTTCGCACTCAAGCCCCGGATGCGCAAGATATTCAGCAGGTTGATCTACATTGCCCAGTCTAAGGGTAAGGACCTGCTTTGGGGCCTGTGTTGTGGGATTGCTGCAGAGATTGCTGTTGGATTATGTTGGAGAGGCAGCAGCCCCAAGGGGGAGAAGGAAAGCAGAGCATCCTGTTTGCCTCTGTTTGGCTGCTGCATTTGGGACATGTGTGACCTCACGGTTTGGAAGCACCAGGGTTGAGAGTTAGTCATGGGGTGCTGTGGTAGAATAAGGTGAGTTGTCTAGCATATCTTCTGTGTTTAATTGGAAAATGAGCACCTCTGAGGGCACAGAAGGGGGCTGGGTTGTTGTATCTTGAGGCATTGCGAGGAGGGGTGTGTTGCTGTGTTCCCCAGGTCACTGGGTGTTGTTCCAGGGGCCTGGATTTTCACGGGCGGCACTCACTACGGGCTGATGAAGTACATTGGGGAGGTGGTCAGAGACAACACCATCAGCCGCAGCTCTGAGGAGAACGTGGTGGCCATTGGCATAGCAGCCTGGGGCATGATTTCCAACCGGGAGACCCTCATCCGTGCTCCTGACAGCGATGTAAGGAACGGGGAATCATGGGGTTGTTAAGGTTGGGAAAGACCTTTAAGGTTATAGAGTCCAACCACCAACCCAGCAGCACTGTGTTCACCACGTAACCATGTGCCTGAGTGCCACACAGAGGGGTTTGTGGGAAAAGAAAGAGGAGGTTTGGCCTCAATATCAGGTGCTCTTCCCAGAACAGGAGGGAACTAAAGTGTCCAAAATAGTCACACACATCAGGCCTGCTGGGGACGATTTCAACTGTACTAGATTTCAGCATGTCTGTGTGGAAATTCAGCGGCTCTAACTGTGTCTGCTGTTGCATTAGGGGATAACCTCCAGCTCCAAGAAAATCTCTGTGCACTCACCCACAGTGGGGATTCCCATGAGCTAAGACACCTTGTACCTGCTGCTGCTGTTAAGGATCTTGAGTGATACTGTCATCTGACTTTGCATAGCTCCCCCTGTTTCTTGCCCACCAGATGTTACAGAATGTGTCTAAAAAAGGCATCCTGTGAGATAAATAGTTTAGTTTGAGGGCTCTGAGAAGGTTTGAGTGTTGAACTGGATCATCTCAGGAGGGTCCCTTCCAACCTAAAAAGTCCTGTGAGGTGCTGAAATGGTGTGACTCGTGGGGATGGTCCTGTGCAGAGCCGAGAGTTGAACTCTGTGGTCTTTGTGGGTCCCTTCCAACTTGGTATACTTGGAGTTTATGTGAAAGTAAGTTTGCCACAGATCTAATGTTTCTGGTGGGTGAAGGAAGCGTGAATTTAACTGGATCTCTGAAAGGACTAAAGTGTTGCAAATAACTTCCCACTGTTCTGTTGGCTGAGGATCATCACAAATCAGGCAGCTCTCCTAAAGGAAAACTTTCTCTGCAAATATTTACACTGTTGTGTCAGTTTCTCTCACTGTGTTCTGCTGCTGTTGGTATTGCCAGTGAGCAGTGTCCTCAGTCAGGAAATTCAGACTCTGAACTAATGAGGAGTAATTGGTGGCTTGGGGTTTAGCTGTCACTGGCTTGTCATAGTCGTGGAATGGTTTGGGTTGGAAGGGGCTTAAAGCCCACCTCATCCCACTCCCTGCCATGGGCGGGGACACCTTCCACCAGCCCAGGTTGCTCCAAGCCCTGCCCAACCTGGCCTTGGACACTTCCAGGGATCCAGGGGGCAGCCACAGCTTCTCTGGGCACCCTGTGCCAGGGCCTGCCCACCCTCACAGTGAGGTGTGCCCTTGTCCTGGGAGGTTTGTGCATGCCCTGCCCTTGGGTCTCTGCTCAATGCTGCGGTTGTGGTCCTAGGGGAACTACTTGGCCCACTACATCATGGATGAGCTGAAGAGAGACCCCCTGTACTGCCTGGATAACAACCACACCCATCTCCTGCTGGTGGACAACGGTACCCACGGGCACCCCACTGTGGAGGCCAAAGTACGAACCCAGCTGGAGAAGTACATCTCGGAGCGGGTTATCCCAGGTTTGTATGGGAGTCAGGATAAGGACCTTCTCCTGCTCACCGTTGCATGCTGTGGGGCTGGTGCACAGTGATTTCCTGGGAACAACAAAGTACTGGCAGCATCCTGTAGATGTTGAGCTGGAAGGGATGGGTGTGTGGGAATTGTGTTGCATCTTAAGCACTTTCAGGAGCAGCCAGACCTTTTCAGAGCAACACCTCTCCTCGTATTCCTTTCTTTATGTCACAGCACATGCCCCATTCCAGCCCTACAGCCCTTCCCTCACTTCCTGATGGTAGCTGACACACATCCCACCTGGCACTGAATTTCAGGTAGCTGAAGAACAACTGCACAGGAGGAAAATTAGGGTTTTCCAAAAGTATTTATGTATGAGCATGATGGAGCCATCTGCAACCTGCTCCTAAATAATTTCTTTCACCCCTCTCTTTACCAAAATGGGAAAAAAAAAAAAAAGCCTTAGCAGCAAATTCCTAGAGTTTTTTGGTGTGGTGGTGTTTGGGTTTTGGGGGTTTTTTGGCATGTCTCTCAAACACTGGCTCCTGGAGTTATGGGATTCTTAGCTTTCCTTTAGAGCTGAAAATGTGGGCTCAGAGGATGTGTCTTGAATTTGTGATAGGAACCTTTCACTGAGACTGTAAATGGTCTAAACAGTAGGTAAATACAATACAATCGTTTTGGAGGCTTTGTGGCTAGGAAAAATTATGATTTCTAAAAAGAAAAACCTTCTATTGGAGAAGGGTGTCTGAAGCCAGTCATGCAGAATATTAGGGAAAACTGATTTTCCTTAAGAACAGGAAGAGCTGTTAACTGTGGCCAAATCAACATCAAACTAGTTTTTGCATGAGCTGTTTGGAAATTTTTTCATTGTACTCAGAAAAAAGATGGTTCAAACTGCATTTTATTCTTTCACTTCCTTTTTCTTTTGGCCTGTTTGACAGAATCTAATTATGGTGGGAAGATTCCAATTGTGTGTTTTGCCCAAGGTGGAGGCAAAGAGACTTTGAAAGTAAGTCCATTTCCTTTATTTATTTCCAGGAATGACAGTAGGGACATTGCTCTAATACTTAAGACATATTGTTCCACAAGCAACTTGATAAAGTGAGGGGATGTGGAGCCAGGCTGTGTGGGAAGGGAACACTAAGAGCAAGCACAAGGTCTAACAGCAGGAAGAGGAGCTGATTTGGCCTGGGCTGAAAGAGCTGGGAAAGGCTGAATTTTGCAGGGCAGTAGATGGTGATATCTGTCCCTCAGTTTTTGTGGGGCTCTTTACAGCCCTCTGTCATTAGATAGATGGGTGATGTTTTTAAGACTTGTCATTGGTCTTGTATGAGTGGATAGTAATAAAAATATTCTTCTGGACTGTGGGTTTCTGTGGTTCTTTAGGCTTTCTTGTTCAATAGCAGGCTCTAATAACACAGTTGTGTTATTAGAGTGATCCCCTCTCGCTCTCTGCCTCCCTAGTCCATCAACGTGGCCATCAAGAGCAAGATTCCCTGTGTGGTGGTGGAAGGTTCTGGCCGGATCGCCGATGTCATTGCGAGCTTGGTGGAGGCAGAAGGCACTCCTGCTTCTTCCTGTGTCAAGGAGAGCCTGCTCAGGTTCCTGCCCCGCACCATTTCCAGGCTCTCAGAAGAGGAGACTGAAAGCTGGATCAAGTGGGTGAGTGTGTGGGACCTGATGGGAGTTGAACGGGGATCCTGCCCTCTGGTGGTACTTGTGGGATGTTCAGGGCTCCTTGCCACGTTGTATCCATGTGGATTTAAAAAAGGAAAATTGCAACCTCTCATAGGGATTGGGATAACAGGAGGTGGAGGGCCACCATCTTTTGGAAAGTCAGCGTATGTCTAGTTCCAGGAGAGCTAAGGCCAGATGTTTTGTGGCTGTCTGCTCCTGGGTGCTTGTGATTGCTCTGGAGTGCTCACTGGCTGCTGGATGTGTCTCCTGGCTGATGAGCTGGTTGGGGTTGCAGTTCCAGAATTGCTCAGAGGGAAAGCTTGTTGCTGCTGTTCCACCGACTTTCAAATTGTAGTGATACTGCCTCTGGTTTCTCATTGCTTCCATAAGCTCTTATATTAAGGCATGTAGGAAGATAGGGGGCAGGAGGGATTTCCCACCAGGAGTGGGATGTTTAGGATGAGAGTCTTCCTTGGTTAGCCTTCCACACCACCTCCACTGGGACTTAATTAGGTTGACTTACTAGCTCTGTGTACATGAGATGCAGTTGAAGGCACAACACTGTACATACACCAAAAAGTTATTGTTTTGCCCTTCTTTGCCTCTTGGACCTGAGGAAGAGCCTTCAGGATGTAGTCACCATTGTGATCCCATATGTAACTGTTTATTACAAATGTTTTCTAGAGGCTGGGAAGACTGGGGAAGTGAGGAGAGCACCTGCTGCTTTGGGTTGCTTGGCCCAGTCTCAGGAGCCTGTTGTACTTTTGGTTACCTGCTGCTCAGGTGGACCTGTTCTTACACTTCTGCCCTCCTTAATAGAGACAGAAGAAAAGGCAGCTCCAGAAACATCTTAGTGTTCTGTTATTTTTCAGAAGACTTAGTGGCAAGGATGCCCCATCTGAGTGAACAGCCCATTAACTCGAGCTAATTGACTTTCTCATTTATCTGCCCAATGCTTGGTCTAATTCTGCTTTCCTGTCTTGGTTAATTATCTCCTGCCCAAACTCAGTGGGGAGTGATTGCAGCTCCAAAGCCCAGTCGAGGTTCAGAAGGGGGCATGGAAATTCTAAGGCACTTCTGAACTTGCCCTTCTTGCCCTGTGGGTCTGGGGCTGTGACATCCCCACTGAGGAAGAAGAACTGCCCCCTGAGCAGGAGGGGGAGCCTCTGGTTTCCAGAAGGATCTCTGTCCTGGGCTGTGTGGGGCTGCTGAAGGCACCTCCTTCTTCAGTCAGGAGTGGCCAAGATTCTGTCTTCTCTGTGCTAGAATGAAAGTAACTCCATGAAGCTTCATTATGTGAGAAATGTTTCTGACAAAGCACAAGGAGATGGAGACTGTTCTCTAATAAACTGTGGACATTTGTTGAGACTTCTGTCACAATCTTCTTTTTTACTTAAATACTTTCTGATTACTGGGATCTTTTTGGTTCTGCATAGGGGAATCGCAGGTGTTTGCTGCATGTTCAGAGGAAAATTAGTGTTGTACTTTGGTGGCTTTAAAATAAATCTCATCTATTTGGGTTTATTTAAATTTTATCTGTGGAAGTGGCACTGATGAGAAACAACTTTGCTCAATTTGGTGAGAAATTTCTTTTTAAAATGCTTTGGGAGATCAACTACTAAACATCCTTGTTTGCTTTGAAATGGAACTTTTTGTAGATCAAAGAAGTGCTTGAGAACCCTCATTTACTGACAGTGATCAAAATAGAAGAAGCTGGAGATGAAATTGTGAGCAATGCCATTTCCTTTGCTCTGTACAAAGGCAAGTAATGGCTTTTTCTGGGTTGAGTTTATTTGGGTTTTTTAAAATAAAAGGAGAAAGATGGTTTATTTTCTAGAACAGCTTTCCTTAGACCTGTGGCTTCTCTCTTAAGTCCTGCCACAGGGTAGAGCTTGTCTTTGTCTATGGTGGTGTGGGCAGCTTACAGAAACATTATGGGATCTGTTAGTGTGGGTGAGATCCAAACCAGGTACTTCGGAAGGGATTTAGGAAGGCTTTGGGAATGCTGGTGAGGCCCCTTTGGGAATCCTTTTGTGCAAAGGGTGCAGAACACCGAGGAGCATGAAGGAGACTCTTCCTTGTGTCCTGCACAACACTTAGGTTGATTCCTGGCAGCTCCTTTGTAGCCTGTGTTGGACCATAAATATGTACCTGAACCTTCAGCTTTCTCTAAAAGCCATTCAGGAAGATGGGAGAAGCAGAGATAAGTATGCTGGGTGGCTCTCTGGTCTTTACCTGGAGGTTGCTCCCCCTCTGCAGCTTTCAGCACCAACGAGCATGACAGGGATAACTGGAACGGGCAGCTGAAGCTGCTGCTGGAGTGGAACCAGTTGGACCTGGCCAGTGATGAGATCTTCACCAATGACCGGAACTGGGAGGTACAGACCCCTGCTGTGGGAGCACAGCTCCAGGAGCATTTCAACAGTGCTTTTAGGTGCAGAGGGGGATTGTTGGGGTGTCCTGGGCAGGGCTAAGGGATGGACTGCATGAGCCTTGTGGGTCCCTTCCAGCTCAGAATCCTGTGATTGGTCACCGGTTGCAAACGTGATCTGCCCATGCCAGAAGTGCTCTAGGCTGTCCAACAAAGGCAATTGCATGCAGAAAAACACTGGTTCTGGTGGAAATATGAGTTAGCCACATTTGAGGCCTTAGGTGAGCTTTGCATCTCTCATGTGCTCTCCAAAGTTTGCTTTCCCATTTCCTCCTAGTCTGCTGACCTACAGGACGTGATGTTCACAGCCTTGGTGAAAGACAGGCCCAAATTTGTCCAACTCTTCCTGGAAAATGGCTTGAATCTGCGGAAGTTCCTCACCACAGAGGTCCTGAGAGAGCTGTACACAAACAACTTCAGCAGCCTGGTGTTCAAGAACCTGCAGATTGCCAAGAACTCCTACAACGATGCCCTCCTCACCTTTGTGTGGAAGATGGTTGAGGACTTCCGAAGAGGGCTCAAGAGGGATTACAAAAACAGCAAGGATGAAATGGAGATACACCTCTCAGTAAGTGGTGGATCCCACTGTGGGTGAGGTTATCTCAACTGCCTTGGTGAAAGCAGGAAGTGATTTTGACCCAAATGTCCTTTAATGCCAACTTTAGGAAGAACAGAGAGACTGATTCTTCCATGTCAAGTATAAGGCTTTAGTATAAATACCAAATAAAACCTAACTCAGAGCAGTGTGTGACAAGTGGCAGGGAGCTGATAGAGGGGCTGTGGGCTGGCTGCAAGAGGAAGCAAATGTGTAAACAAGACAGTGGCAGGCTTGGATTTGTTCCAGTGGACAACAGATTTTGAGCTTAAGTCTGAGGCACTGTTGCTCTCTTTCAGGAGGAGTGTCCTATCACAAGGCACCCGTTACAAGCTCTGTTTATTTGGTCAGTTCTTCAGAACAAGAAAGAGTTGTCCAAAGTCATTTGGGAGCAAGTAAGTGAATTCTCCTTTATTCCTTACAGCGGGGTTCTGTGTCTTTGGTTTGTAGGCCTCTGAAGGCTCTGAATTCATCTTCAAACACAAGACCACAAGAGATAATTGCTAGATGACTCTACGTAGGTTTAGTATTACCCGTTTTGTATTTGGGTGTGGATTTCATGAAGTCACATGTTAGTCAGCAGACCAAGCCAGTTGTATGTTCTCATCTGTGCTCAAGCTTGGATGCTGAGTTCCCACCTGTTCCACAACATGAGTGGGTTCTGATTCCAGCTGTTTGATTGAAATCTGTTTCTAATTGGGACTACACAGTACATCTAATGATCACAGGATCAAATATGTATTTCTCAGGTTCTAAATGTGAGCCTGATGCAAGCAAAGCTAATGCATGTTCCTGCTCACATTGGTCTTGGTGTCTGAAATGGAGTTCTGCTTCCCTGCGTGGGTAGATGTTTTAAATGGGAGTGAACTGGGCAGTCCTGGGTACACCCAACTGGTCCAGAGTGGTGGACAGTGAGGTTGGCATGTGGCTCATGACAGAGCAGACCCTCCTGTGAATCTTCAGTCAGAGATGCAAAGCTGATGTCGCTGTTGAAACCAAGGCCTTTTCAGACTGGTCATGGAGCTGTTCTCAGTCCACCACACTGCTGGTTACTGTTCCTTTGGTGGATCTTCACTTCCCAGTCTTGACTGGAAACTGATAAACAGCAAAGAGGGGAGGTAATTTTTGAAGAATGTGTCATCTTTCATGTGGTCTGGTGGAAGGTGACCCTGCCTGTGGCAGGGGTTTGGGGCAAGATGGTTATGGTCCTTTCCAACCCAAACCGCTCTGGTTCTATGATTCTGTGACCATATTCCCTTCACAGAGGGATTTGCATGACTTTATTCTCTGTCCACAGACTAGAGGCTGCACTTTGGCAGCCCTTGGGGCAAGCAAGCTCCTGAAAAGCATGGCCAAGGTGAAGAATGATATAAATGCTGCTGGTGAGTCTGAGGAACTCGCTAATGAGTATGAGACCAGAGCAGTGGGTAAGTGTCTTCTCTTCAAGTCCTTTAGGAACTTAGTAGGAGAGGTCAGAGATCAGGGAATTGAAAACTAGATATTCAACACAATGTTTTTCTTTAATGTCAACATGTGTTTTTACTGCTTGGCAATCTCTTCCACACCATCTGTCCCCAGTAGAAACTCTGTCCTGTCTGAACAGCTTGCCTCCAGAGTTGTGGGGTGCTTTGGAGTAGAGAATTTCTTTCATAGGGAATAAAAGCTACTTTACTGTAATGGCAAGGCTGTATAATGGCAAGGCTGTAGAAGGGTGCCCACATACAGGAGGGACCATCTGGAAAAAAGGAAGCTTTCTACATGAGCACTGGTGTCATATTAAGGTTGGGAAAAGCCACCCTTCAAATTTGCAGAAGCCCTTTTAGGGAGTGAGAATAAATTGCAGGTAAATAGTAGATTGGATTCCTAAGTTCTGAACTGCAAAATCATACCCCCTTCCTTATTCTAAGATGACAGGATCCTGTGCTGCAGGATCTTGGCTCCTAAACTTGGGGGGTGATACAAGACAATGGTGTCTCTGCAGCTTGATTTGGGGTTATGACCTTGTTGTCTTGGCTGTGCAGAAAAGGGTGTGTCACCTCCCTAAGTCAGAGCAGGTGACAGATAAAGAGTAATAGAAATTAATGAGTGGAAAAATTAGGAAGGCTGAATAGGTGACCATAGAAACGTTGCTGGAAAGGGCTTCTGGAGGCCTCCAGAAGCCCATCTTCTCATTGAGGTGGTGTCACCACAGGGCTAAATCAGTTCAGTCATGGGCTTCTTTAGCCACATCTTGTAAATCTCCACAGATAGATGTTGTTTTAGGGCACTTGGGGGCATGGTTTGGTGGTGGGCTTGGCAGTGTTGGACTAATGGTTGGAGTTAATTATCTGAGAGACCTTTTCCAACCGAAATGCTTCTGTGATTCTATAAGGAGAGGCACAAGGCCACACTGAAAATATCTTGCTCATTATCAGAAAGAATCTCCTATTCCACAAGCGAAAACTGCATAAATGGACTTTCTTATAAGTGTCTCCATCCCTTAGGTCTGATGATTGAATAGGACAGTGAGGAGTGAACTGGGGAAGTGAGCAAAGCATTTCCCAGTGAAAAAGCATCAGATTCTGACTCTTTGAGCCCTTAACATGGGAGTGACTGCAGTTTATTAGGTCGGTGTCAAATGGAATTTAAGAGGATGAAATAGATACACTGAGCCACTTAAGGAGTTTGTATTTTTTACTAAATTTTTTAGTGTACATCTCAACTTAATGCTGTCTCTGTGGGAGCTGGTTTAGTATTCCAGTTCTCTATCCAGACATGAATTCTAACAGGTGCAAGTGGGGTTGTAAAGCAATGTGTGCACGTTGTTCCCCAATGATGAAAATGTGAAAAGAGTTCCTGTGTCTGCATGCTCTGATACTGCAAATGCTGTACTGAAGGCAGTTGCACCCAAGTTGGTGGGAAGGGGAAGCTGGAGCTCAGTGTGGGACTGCCTCTTCCCTCCAGAGCTGTTCACAGAGTGCTACAGCAATGATGAAGACCTGGCTGAGCAGCTGCTGACCTACTCCTGTGAAGCCTGGGGAGGGAGCAACTGTCTGAAACTGGCAGTGGAAGCCACGGACCAGCAGTTCATTGCCCAGCCAGGTGTGCAGGTAATGGCAGTGAAAAGAAGGTGCATGGATGACTCTAACTCCTGTGACCTGACAGGGTGTGTGGCTCCTTTTCTGGAAACAGGAGGTGGCTGATTTACCCACAAATGCTAAGTCAGGAGGGAAAAATCTTGATTTAAATTTGTAAATCATAATGAGCTGGATGGCAGGGACTGCCTGAAGTGATTTCTGCCTTGGCACAGCTCTGTGTGTGCCCGGTGTGGATTTAATGCCCAATGTGCATGGGCATTACATAAAAGGCAATGATTTATATGCATTTTATCAATCAGGTCAAGTCCTGCTCTCAGCCTCACTTTTAACTCCTCATCACATAGTTGGAGAATGGCTGGACTAAGGAGCCAGCACACAGTTACTGATGCAGAAAGCTTTCTGTATTGTTGACACAGAAATCTCAAGTATTTCAACTGAAATATCAAAGTTTGGTGTTTTTTTTAAACTAAATCACATGTTTCTTAATAGCATTCCTAGGTTGTGTTGTTGCTGTTAGAACAATTGAGGGTGTTTTCTTCCTCCCTGCAGAATTTCCTTTCCAAGCAGTGGTATGGAGAGATTTCAAGAGACACTAAGAACTGGAAGATCATATTGTGCCTGTTCTTTTTCCCTTTAATAGGCTGTGGTTTCATCTCATTCAGGTAATTCACTGGCTTCTCATTAGCAGGAAATAAGCAAGGCAGTTGTAGAATCACAGGACAGTTCAGGCTGGAAGGAGATGATCCAGTCCAGCCCTGTGCTCAAACTGCATCAGCTGGAGCAGGTTGCCCAGGGCTGTGTCCAATTGGGTTTTAAGTATCTCCAGGGATGGACACTTCAGTGCCCTCCTGGAGAACCTGTTCTAGTGTTCAATCAGTCTCAAAGTTATTAAAAGGCTGAATGAGCTTTTAACAGTTTGTGTCTTCACTCTGATCTTGGAGTTAAGACCATAAAATCCCAGACTGGTTTGGGTTGGAAGGGACCTTAAAGCTCATCTTGTTGCCCCCTCTACTCTGGGCAGGGACATCCTCCAGTAGACCAGGTTGCTCCAAGCCCCATCCAACCTGGCTTGGAAGATGTACCAGTTTCTTGGAGTGCCTGAGGTCAGTGGATGCAGGATGGCTTCACCTTTAAAGTAACATTCCCTGCTAGACTTTGCATCTTACTCTTTTTTTTTTCTTCACTTTGTAGAACTGAAAATGTTTCCAGGCACAAAAGCTGTGCTTTGAGACCTTTTCTATCTCTTCTAATCCCTCAGGAAAAAGCCAGTGGAGAGGAGTAAGAAGCTCTTGTTATATTATGTGTCTTTCTTCACCTCCCCCTTTGTGGTCTTCTCCTGGAATGTTATCTTCTACATCGCTTTCCTGTTGCTCTTCGCCTACGTGTTGCTTATGGATTTCCAGAAGGAACCTACTGCCCTGGAGATCATCCTTTACGTGCTGGTCTTCATTCTGCTTTGTGATGAAGTGAGACAAGTAGGCAGCGCTTGCAACCCAAAGGTGTTCAGTGTTAGAGCCAAGGCCCTGTGGTTTTTCCCCTCCCTGTAGTGTAAGACAGCACAGGCTGGTGCTCGGGACCGGGACACTTCTTGGGAGGGGTGTTCAGGCAGCTCAGGGCTCAAGGAATGTGGGTTTTTTCCCCTCTGATTTTTAATTCCTATTTGTGCCCCAGTAGCTGCACCGTGCACCAAGAGGACTGTGTGGGTAAGCTGATGCCAGTGGAAATATGTCTCAGAAATGCTTGGCTTGCCAAGGCAGTTGAGAATAAAGCAAAGAAAATTTAGCACACTTATCTGGGTGCATACCTCTAGATCAGGTGACTCCTGCTTCTCTTCTCTGCATCCCACCCCTTTAATTTTTGGTAAAAAGCCACATATTATGTATTTTGATTTAGCTTTTAATTATCTCTGCAATTTTACTAGATTAATGTAGTCCCAAGGGCCAGATTAGCTGTGCTGTGGGAACAACATGCAGGACAGTCTTTACAGCCAGCCACATACTTGTATCTTCTCACTTTGTATGTAAGGGGACACATGAAATTGTTGGGTTTTGGGCAAGCTGGTCTCTGCCAGTCCGTGTTCAGAGCAGTGGGAACATGCAGGGGAAATCACAAGAGTGGTGGGTGGGTGATTTTGGTGCAGTGCTATTTTCTGACTGTATTTCTGACTCTCCTGTAAGGCATGAGTGTTTGTGGGTGATCTGCTGCATCCTCTCACTTTTTTTACAAGAGCTCACATGATATTTGATGTTGATGTTATTGTGGTCTTTTCCCTTCCTAATAGTTAAGGTGGAACCTTGTTTATGTCAGCTTTACTTGCTGAGGAAAATGGGGGAGGAGAAGTACAAGACTCCTTTGCAATGAAAACACTAATGGAGTATTTGTTTCTGCTGATTTAGGTTCTTGTGTCTCTGGACCTGTCCTTGCACTTCCTGTGGGTACCCAGCAAAAGTTCTGGAGAAAAGCCTTAGGGATAGAAACTTTAAATTCCTACCAATTGTCCCTTTTTCTTGCTAGTCTGAGCAGGTAGAACAGCTACAGATCCCAGTAATCACATTAGTAACTGGTGTCTGGTTTGGCTGTGGGAGGGGAGGCATGTAAAGCTGACTTTATTGAAGATTTAAAGTTACCTCAAGCCAGTGTCCTGACTTTGAAGTGTTTTGCTGAGGAACAGAACACAGAAGTGTCCCAATCCTCTAAGCTTCTCAGGGAAATTTCTCCCTGGCTTCCTTCAAGATAAATTGTGTGTGGATTGGTCTAACTCTGCATCAAAATAGTATCTGTGTCCTTAATATTTAAAAAAAAAAGGCATATGTTAGATGTTTTCATGTCCAAGAAAAAGTAAGAGTAATGTTGGCTGGGCTGCTGCAGTTGGGTAAGCAGTTCTGGGGAGAAATCAGCCCTCTGGTTGGAGAGCAGAGTGGCTGTGGGAGTGACAGCTACTGGCCATGGTTCCACACTTGAAGCAGGAGGAATGAGCTCTATCTGAACCGTGAGCCACTGGCTCAGGCCTGTTGTCAGCTCTGCTGGTCCCAGAGGTCAGTAACTGGCTGGAGCTGCTTTCTCATATGGTGAAATCAGAGGGGCCTTTTCCCTGCTCTCTCTGTAGCCACATGGATTTGCCTCCAGTCAGGGGAGTGGGCACACTGCTGGGGTGGGCAGGAAAGCCCTGTTTCCTCAGGCAGAGGAGGAGTCCGGACAGAACCTCCGTGTACATGAACTCTCAGCAGTGGTAACTGCTTGGAATTTGAGGACTGACCTGCACTGCAGTCTCTGTTGTTCTGTTTGATTTAGGGAATTAATTACTGGGCAGAGACAACCCAACGTCATGGATGTCAGACATGCTGTCCCCATTCAGTGCTTGGCCTTTGGTGCCTTAAGTAATAAGAAAGGGGGGTGTGTCCCCCAGGGTGCTGAAATACTGCCTGGCATGAATTTCTAAGATATTTCTTGAGCCTGGCAGCTGCCACGCTGTGCATTTTAGCTGTGCATCCCACCACATGAAGGAAATGCAATTGTGCAATTGGACTAGTACAGAGGGGCTCTCTACTTGCAGCTTCTTCTCCACCTAGGAGAAAACACCCCTTGATCTGTGTCCCATGACAGTATTGAGAGCAGAATTGCTCTCCTTGGATATGCCAGTTAGAGATTCACTTACCCGTACTCTCCTAAGCTTTGATTATTTCAATGCAAATTAAAAAGAATTATGATCAGGGACACAGTTTATTTCTTTAGGCCTGGCAGAGCTTTCTCCTGGTTAAGCTTCTTGTCCTCATGAGTCACCTCTGAACTGACTCTGGAAGTTGGTTCTTGCACAAACTTTGGATCCAGGCTGCAGTACCAGTTAGTCTGGGAATGGGCAGAGTGTCTCACTAGACTTGCAATTCAGAAATAGAGAGCCAGGTAATTAAAGGAATAAATTGAATCTGCATCTTTGATCCAAAAGATGTGCGTGTGGCCAGGGACAGGTTCCTGCATGAGCTTTGTGAGAAGCCAGAATACATCAGCTACCCTTAAAGTGACCTCCCTGCTTCCCCCTAGTGTCTCATTGCTCTTACTGGGTCACACCAAGACTGAAAAACAGGTGGCCAGTAATTTCTGGCATTGCTGGATATATTAAACCCCCTCTTTTTGGGGAAACGAAAAGCAGTCTGAACTCTGGTGCACCTATTGTGTGACAGAAAAATAATTGAGCAAATTGTGCTGCGTGGGGGTTACTTTCTGCTCTTTTTCCTTCCCAGTGGTACATGAATGGCAGTAAGTATTTCTCAGATCTGTGGAATGTTATGGATACACTGGCAATCTTCTACTTCATAGCAGGGATTGTGTTCAGGTGAGTAGTACCTTCTCTTGTGGCTGTTTTATGGCTTTGCTTCCTTAGTGGGTTTTGACTACCACCTGTAAGATTTTTGGGGAACAACATGTTTTTGAAACTCCATGTTCTTGATGAAGGCTCCAAATACTTCCAAGCCTTGAGTCTAAAAAACACGTCAGGATATCTTTGTGATTTTTCCCTGGCTTCTCTTACTGACTGTTTAGTCTGGTGATCTGGACTCTTTGAGCTTCAGTGTGGTGTAATTCAAGGACTGTGATTGTCCCTGCAGCAGTCTGACAGTGTCACTACCTCCCAGAAGCTGTTTCACTTGGTGGGGTGAGTTAGCAGCCATGGCAAAGAAATGATGCATTTTTCCAGGCTAATTGTTCCATGAGCTCTAAGTTATTCCTTGTGCCTCAGTGCAGTGTCAGGTTGTTGCACTGTGGTGGTTTTGGAGGGCTGTGGGAGTAGCCAAAGGTACAAATTTCATTGCTGGTAACAGTTTTAAAGGCGAGAGGAGATGCGGGTGAGGCTGGAAGGGCATAAACCAGGTGTGCATTAACCACTTCTGTCACCTGCCCTCATTTGGAAGAGGGATTTGCTTTCCAGTTAACTCACTTTTCACTCTCCATTTCAATGTTTCCATGTGTTTCTACTTGATCTCTGCATGTTTCACCCAACACTTGTCTTCATTTTCTTTTACTGTCTCCATCAGGCTTCACTCTGATGAAGGCTCTTGGTATTCCGGGAGAGTCATTTTCTGTTTGGACTACATAGTTTTTACTCTGAAGCTGATCCATATTTTCACAGTTAGCAGGAATCTAGGACCCAAAATTATTATGCTGCAGAGGATGGTAAGATTCTGGCAGTTGTTCAAGAGAGTCTAAATAAATGATGTGACACCTTTTTTATTTTTATTTTTCTCCCTCAAGAGTGAAATCAGTGTTCTGATGATGGCAGCAAGTTAGCTCTGCTGAACAGGATGAATTAAGCTTTAAATAGGACTTGATTAAGAGCAGGGCTTTTTTCTGTGCCAGTGAAAGAGTAAGGATCAGGCTGAAGAACAGAAGGGATTTTGTTCCTGGTGTATTCCATGTCTCAGGTGTTTCAGTGGTGTTTCCCATCACCCCTGTTGCACATATGAGTGTTCCCCAAAAAAGACACTAATGCTTAATGGTAAAGAGTGAGGATTTTAGTCTTCCACTGCATCCATCACACAAGTATGTGGAGAAAGGGTGGTAAGGAGCCTCTCACAGTGGTTTTTTGAAGAAGGCTAATGATAGAGATGCTTGGGGCTAGCAGAAGGGCAGACCTGGAGATGGATCTGTAGGGACTGGGGAAGTTCAGCAGGGTTATTACCAGCCTTCAGTTCTCTGTGCATTGGTAAGAGCTCAGAATTCCTGAAACTGGGCTCTAAATGCTGCTTTAAGCCATCCAGAGTGGCATATCTTGGCTGCTTTTACCTGACATGGGGCTCCAGTGGCTGCACCACAGTTCTTGTGTGTGATTCTGGCTTTTGTGGAGCCTGTCTGATGCTGGGGGATATCCTGCATTCAAAACTGTGCCTTACCTTTATGGTTGGCTATACATTTTTTAAGTTCCCTGAGTGGGAATGGTTGGTTATTTGCATATGTGTGTTGGTGAAATTGGGAGCAAAAAGCCATGTGTGGTGTGCAACTGATGCTCATTTGTTCTTTTTCAGATGATAGACGTTTTCTTCTTCCTCTTCCTCTTTGCGGTGTGGATGGTGGCCTTTGGAGTGGCCAGGCAGGGCATCCTGAGGAAGAATGAGCACCGCTGGGAGTGGATCTTCCGATCGGTCATCTATGAGCCCTACCTGGCCATGTTTGGCCAGTACCCTGATGATGTTGATGGTATTTGTCTCCCAGGGGGATCTCTGCTGGGTGGGTGGAAGGCTCTGTCCTTCTAGAGGCTGTCCAGTCATGTGTTGAGCCTTTGCTTGTGGGTCTGATGGGGAGGCAGGGAGGGAGGAGGCTGCACAGATTGTGGTCAGAGCAGAACCCAGGAGAAAGAGGAGGAGAGGCCTCACAGTTTGCTCTCCCTTCTCACCCTCTGAGGTACCACATACAACTTTGACCGCTGCACCTTTTCTGGGAACGAGTCCAAGCCCCTGTGTGTGGAGCTGGATGCCAACAACCAGCCCCGCTTTCCCGAGTGGATCACCATTCCCCTTGTCTGCATTTACATGCTCTCAACTAACATCCTCCTCGTGAACCTGCTCGTGGCCATGTTTGGGTACGTAGTAAAGCAACGATCACTTCTGTTTGATCTCTGAACCCCAGTGTATCTCTGGTAAAGAGAATGGAGTCCTGGAAAACAGTAGGAAGCCAGCCCTCGGGCTCTGTGTTTCTCCTAGGAGTCTGATGGAAGCTGGTGCAGTGTCCTGGGGAGGGATTGCTGCCTGTCCTGTGCACAGTGGGCTTGGTACAAACCCCTGGGGTTCGTGTGAGGGGTGGTCTTGGGTCATTGCCTTACCAAGTGTGAGCTTCTGCCCAAATGACCTTGCTAGACTGAATAAAGGAGTTTCTGCTGGTTTTTTAGGACACAGGGGTTTTATTAACCAGAACTGTTGTGTGGTGAGGATGGGTCTGCTACTGCTCTGGTGGGTCTGCTGTTTATTGTTCAGACTTACACCACAGGCCATGGGCTGCCTCCCCTTGGGGCATACAAGAGGACTTTGTCTTGAAAAGTGTCATCACCTCTAGACCAGCCAGAGCAGGGAACATTTGCCTCAGCTTCTTTCAGAAATCTTTGTTTCTACAGCAAGATCTGATGCAGAATTGAGTTAATAATGGGAAATCCTTCATATCAGACCTGGGGGAGTGAGTGGCCCTCTTGTCTCACTTGAACATGCAGTTGGGTTGGTGCTGTGGCTCTGTTCTCCGTCCCAGCCCTGCTTCTTTTGTGCTTTATGCTCCCTTACTGCATAACAAAAGTGCTCACAGCTCCATGGCATCACTCTTGAAGACCACTAGGTTAATTTTTGTGTTCTGATGGTACCTTGGCAGGGATTTGCTTTGCCAACAAGAGTATTTACAGGAGCTGCTGAGGATTCTTGGTGTTCAAAAGGATCCCCCAGTGCAATAGAGCAATGCTATGTTCCTTGGCTCTGATGGGGCTCTCTGGTGAATATCTCATCCTGGGAGTGTTTTCTTTCCTCACCCATTAGTTACACAGTTGGATCAGTGCAAGAGAACAATGACCAGGTGTGGAAGTTCCAGCGTTACTTCCTGGTCCAAGAATACTGCAGTCGCTTGACTATCCCCTTCCCTTTCGTCATCTTCGCCTACATATTCATGGTGATGAGGAAATGTTTCAAGTGCTGCTATAAGAAGGAAAGCAAAGAGCCATCCATGTGTTGTGAGTTGGTTTTTTTTCCTTATTGCCCAGCATTCACCTCTGTGGCAGGTGCATTGCAATTTCTCCCTGGCATTCTCTGCCTAATCCAGGCAGTGGTTTCTTGGGAAATTTCCAAGGGCATTGTAGACTTTGGAGGAGGTGGTTGTACTGGAAAGGAGGAGCAGCTCATTCATGTTGTCTGCCAAATGCAAATCCACTTGCTGGCAATCTCTTCAGATTCAAATTCTCAAGTCAGAGTTATCCAGTGCTTTTTTGTGCCAGCTATTTTGAGGTAGGATTGCCCTGTGTGTGTAAATCAATTTAGACTTCAGATTCTTGTCCTGTCGGTTTAGGGCTGCCTGTGCTGCTTCCCAGTTTTGCATGGTTGTGGTTTGTGGTTTTTTAAATTGGTTCTATTTACTGCAGAGTGACTGAAAGAGAATAAAGAGTTTCCTGGCCTTCTGGCTGTGGCTGAATGGGCAAAGCACCTCAAAAGTGGCAAGTCAGTCCTTTAGCTATTTCTCCCTTATTTCTTCTGTCAGAGGGACAGATATGAATTGTTTGAACTAACTTTCCCCACACATAAATGGAGTGTTTTCTCTCTTTTTTTTCTTCATAAGTGCCATTCAGAAGCAACTTGGAGAGAATAAGCTGAATTAATTGTCAGACTTATTCCCATCCATCAGCAACCTGCCTGTTCCCTGCAGCACAGGCTGGATTTATTATTAGTTTGAGGAAGAGCCTGCTTTGGGGTATAAAATTCCTTTGCACTGACTCAGTCATTTTGACTGCCCAAATCACTGTGTGGTTCCCTTGCAGGGGAGGTTGATTGCAGATATTTCTGCTCAAGTGATGCACAGTTGATGTTGTTGTTCTGGAAGCAAATGAAAAGAGTTTATTAGAGCCGGAATATCCATCATGTTTTTGCTGATGGACAGGAGCTGAGACCTGCACGGAGAGGGCACATTATTGTATAGATTGCTGCAAAATCCTGCCTTCCCTACCTAACTCTTAGGCAAATGGTTCAGATTTGGGTGTTTAAATGCTTATTGGCATCTGGGAGAACAACTGAGGGCTGTGTGAGGTTGGGGAAAATGAAACTTTAGCCATTTTCCAGCTCTGGACTTCTTTTGTCTCAGTTAATTTTATTTTTTCATTCAAACCCATGTGATTTGTGCTGTTCTATTGGAACAGGAATAAGTGCTGGACTGTTTTCTTGGAGGACTTTGCTGCCTCAAGTGGCTTGCTCTGTGTCCCTCTTGATTTTACAGCGTAACCAGGAGATGCTTTTTAGAGAAGAAAATACTTCATCTTTATGAAATATTTCAGTTCAATAATGTCATGGTTCTTAACCTTTTTCACTCTTAACGATCCAATATGACATAATATAGAAACAAATGGAAAACTCAAATCTATCTACATAGGAACTTTCTGGAATGTCCTATGCCTGTTGATAGCAGTTGTACCTATGTTAAAGAAGACTCAAATCCAGAAAGACTTTTGGGGCTTGCAAGTGTGGTGGGTTTTGGGGGTTTTTCTCCATGTTTTCTTTTTTTAACCAGTTCTGGTTGCCAGTGAATTGCAGTAATGTTGTGCCTGCCAGAGCTGTGTCATGGGTGGGAAGTGTGGAAGGGAGGCCTTCACCTCTGCATGCGAACACTGACCCAGCATTTTTGCATCTTAGCATCAGAAAGGGAAACGTAACTGTTTTTCTTCTTCCAAATACATTTTCCAGGCTCAAGAAATGAGGATGATGAAATTCTGGCATGGGAAGCTGTCATGAAGGAAAATTACCTTGTCAAAATCAATACCAAAGCAAATGATTCATCAGAAGAGTACGTCTGCCCTTCTTTGTCTTCGTTCTCTTAATTTTCTGTTGAATAATTCTAGTGGAGGCAAGTTTTCAGCAGCTCTAAATGTTTACAGACTAATGAGTAAGTAAACAAACTAAATGTAAATGTGCTTTTTGTTTTCAATTTTTAAAATGGAATGATGGCTTTTTTATCTGCTGCAGAGAAGAAAATGTCTTCCCACAGTGTTTTGAGACCTCATTGTAGAAAGCAGTGCCATTGCTGACTGTTTTTATAACATTAGAGGTTCAGGCTGGATAGTAGGAAGAATTTCTTCAATGACAGGGTTGTGCAGCCCTGGCACAGCTGCCCAATAGGGGTGGAGTCCCCATCCCTGGGGGGATTTAAAAGCCATGTGGATGTGGCACTTGGGGACATGGTTTGGTAGTAGCCTTGGCAGTGCTGAGTTAAGGATTGAACATGATGACCTTTTTCAACCTAAATAATTCTATGCTTATACAGCTAGCAGAGAATACTTAGTATTACACCTGGAATATCAAACATTCCCTCAGGATTAATATATATGGAGAGCTGTACTCGCTACCATGAGTAGGAAAGACCACTGGGGAGGGGAAGATGCTCTTTGGAATGACAGTAGTGGAAGTTTGGGGACTTGGACTATGCTTCTTTGACTGCCAGCTCATGACACACTATCTTTGGGATCTGTTTCAGTGTTTCCAGAGTAATAGCATGAGATGTTAAAAATAGAAAAAAAGCTAGATAACAGGACAGTAACCTGCTTGGTGTGATGGTTTAACTTTGTTGCTAACTTCAAACAGCTTGAGTATTTCCCTAAATCAAATATAAGGGAAGAGTTGATAAGAATGGACAAGAAAGACCAGACTCTTCCATTGCTGCTCACAGATGAGTGATAACTGAGTTAAGACTACCCAGAGGCACCCAGCATTAGACAAGAAGCCAGACAAATACCAAAAAAATAGCTTCTTTTATTGGAAGCAGAAGTGTCTTAGGAAGAAATAGCATCCTACTAATAGTAGTTCATCTGTTCATTTGCTTGTAATACAAACCATACCAATCATCTGCAGCTCTGGCTCCTTGGGAGGAGGGTTGGAGGGTAGGAGTTAGCAAAGGTGTCTTGAATAGCTGGACTCAGCACTTTCCTCTGTGTGCTCCTTCTGGTTTCAGGATGGTGCATCGATTTAGACAACTGGATGCAAAGGTACTTGTGTTTCAAATTGCTTTGGGGAATGTGATTCTCTCTGGTAAAGCAGTGATGGGCCACAACAAAGAAAATGAGCATGAGAGTCATGTGCAGTCTTGATTATTGTCACCAGGAGCTCATTTTATTGGGATTTTTTAATGTGCTCCTTTGATTCCATATGTTAGAATGTAGGGAACATAGTGACCAGACAAGAGGGAATGGCTTTCCACTGCCAGAGGGCAGGGTTAGGTGGGATATTGGGAAGGAATCCTTCCCTGTGAGGGTGGGCAGGCCCTGGCACAGGGTGCCCAGAGAAGCTGTGGCTGCCCCTGGATCCCATGAAGTGTCCAAAGCTGGGTTGGGCAGGGCTTGGAGCAACGTGGGCTTGTGGAAGGTGTCCCTGACTGTGACAGGGGCTGGAACTGGGTGGGCTTTGAGGTCCCTCCCAACCCAAAGTGTTCTGTGATTCTCTGTAGCTTCATATCATGCTGAAAATGAAGTAGACCCTTTCCTGGCATTGGGGAAGTGTTTCTCAGTATTCCTTATTGGATGGAATAGAAGTGTCCCCTTCCCAAACATGGTTGTCATGTTTAGCTTCTTGTGCTGAAGGCATGAATTAATTAAGCAACATAAAGCTCTCAGTCCACTAGAGAGCACATCATTTGAATTGTCATACAGGTGTAAGTTTTATGGCTGTGATACTGAAAAGACCTTCACAAGGGGTTTTCTCTGAGGCTTGACTGAATTGTGTATTTAGCCTCTCAAGTAGGGAGTTGCTTTGGTGTGAAGAGCAGCCTTTTTCTAAGTCCAGGGGTGGAAAGACCCACATAATACTTCCAAATTCATATTTTGATTGCTGCCAAATAGTTTAGACTGCAAAATAATAGCTTGCTTTCTAGACTGAAGTGGAAATGGGGAGCAAGTCTGTGGCAGGTGATGCTCTTCTTGAAACTGAAAGGAGATCTGATAACCTTAATTTTCTACTGAAAAGTGATATCTATATTGTGCTTCCCTATTCTTGTTAACCAGTTGAAATGCACATGCATTAGGGCTTGCTGCACTGATTGCCCTGATGGACACTCTAATAGGAAGTGTCCTTTCAAATGCTGTTGCATTTGATGTAATATTTGGAGAGGCAACTTGTTCACATTACTCATTGGCATTGCTTTCTTTGAGCTAGACTGACTTTACATAAATAACATTTTTTTTTGGTGAAGCTCTCTGATTTGAAAGGCCTTCTGAAAGAGATTTCTAGCAAAATCAAGTGAATGCAGCTGAAATCCAAGAGCAGCTACCTGAGCAAGGTAAGCCCTCTGTAAATCCATTCTCTGGCTTGAATAAGTTATATAAGCATTTGTGATGTCAAATTGGTGTGTCTCTGGAAGAAGAGTTAGTATTAATTATGGATGCTTGTATTCATGTTGTCTACTATTGGCAAAGGAATACGAGCCAAATTCTCTTCCTTGTTTGTGTTTTTTTTTCTCCTGAAAATATAATTTGCCATCTGGTGTTTCTATCAATTTTTTGTACAGTTTTCAGTATCTTGTTTTGCTTCCTTGCCTTTCAAAAACTGCATAACCCAAGGTTGTATTAGTCATCTTTGTGCTGGAGGTCCTTTAGACAATTAGGAGCTGTTGTGCTGGATCCTTTACAGTTGGTACATTTTAACTCTGAAGAGCAGAATAACTAAATTTAACAGGCAGAATTGAGGGTGGGAATAGCTTTTTGTTATTGTCAAGTAGGGCATTACAGTGGATCACTGTAGCCTTGCTGTGTCCAGTAAAATGAGCTGTGGTGTGAAGGGTTGACCCAAAGTCTCCAGAGCTGTGTCTCATTAAAGAGCCTTGTGTCCTTTTACCTCATGTTTGAGGTAAGAACTGGTTTGGAGCCGAAAGAGCCAGTGGGGTGTGAAAGGCAGAATTGTGAGGGATGCAGAGTACTGTCATCTTTCAAGACTGCCGGTTAAGAAATGTAGCTGTTGATAAGGGTAACCTGGGACAATTTGATCAGCCTGAATGTTATTGTCTGTCTACTTCCACAGAGGGGTTTTCTTCAAGAGAACTCATACCTGTCCCAAACATTCCCGTCGGGCATCTCACCATTTTCTGGGGATAACTTTATATTCACTTGACCTGAAGTTCCATTTAGTTATGAATTTCTTGCAATGCATTAATAAAATGTACAGGGATCACCAGTTGTGGGGCTTTTTCTTGGCTACAGTGAGCTCCAAGCCACCCAGAGCTGTTCTGTAGTGGAACTCTGGAGGTTGTGTAGTCCAACCCTGCTCAAACAGCACTGGCTCAGAGCAAGTGGAGCTGCAGTTTGGCTGCAAAGCAGGTTGCAATTAGATACAGTGGGACAGCCTAGGAAATAGGATAGCTGTTTATGATGGAGCTTGTGGAAGCTCCTCAATTTAGACATTCCTCTCATTTTAGACCTTTCATTTTAGACAAGTACTTTGAAAAGAATCATAGAATCCCAGAATGGTTTGGGATGGAAGGGACCTTAAAGCTCATCCAGTTCCACCCCCTGCCATGGGCAGGGACACCTCCAACTAGCCCAGGTTGCTCCAAGCCCTGTCCACCCTGGCCTTGGACACTCCCAGGGATGGGGCAGCCACAGCTCCTCTGGGCAACCTGCAGGTGTTGCTTGTGCTTTCGCTTCTGGCAGTCAGGATCTCTGCTACTCCACCAAGACAAGAAGTGCTGAGTAGGTACTGCAAAGAGCTCTTTGAGCCCACATGTTGCACAAGGCATCCAGTTATCAGAGCTGGTGTCAGGAGGATGAAAGCAAAGATTTGAGGTAGGCCAGGGGCTCTGCTGTAACATTCTTTCTTTTGTTCACCCAGGTACCAGCTCATGAAGAATGATTCCTCTCAGCTGGTGGTAACCACCAAACAGATGGCAACTGAGTCACCACAGTGGCAATGTCTCAGCAGGAGTCACTATTGTTTAATTTTTTTGCTATTTCTATTTTCTTTGACCAAACAGTTTTTTCTGCTTGTTGCAAGGTGATGGTAAAGTATGGAATGACTGTTTATCTATTTGGAGGATTGCCATGTTACCCAAACTCTCCTTTTTCTCATCTTCCCTCAAGTCCAGTGGCTGCAATTAGTCCTTGTCAGCTGCTGTTACAAAGCACTCCGAATTCCCCGAGTTCTGCTGCTGTTGCCAAAATCACTCTGCTTTTCCATTTCACTCAGAGGGGCCTGTTCTTGGATTTCCTTTAGCCACTAATGCTTGTCATAATGAATCAATGTCCCTTCCCATTCCTTTGTGTAGTAGCCAGATGTAGCTTGTTCCTTGCATGCCCTGTCTGTCAGAGACCTGCTGAGGTCTGCAATACTGACTTGCCAGAATACAGTGGATTTTCAGCATCATCCCCCTGAGGAAAGCCTTTGGTCCAACCCTGCATTCACAAATTAGACTGTACATGAACACTGTGGACTTCTTCCTGCTCTGCCTGGGACTACAGCAGTGTAGGAGCTCAGCTTTTACAACCTTATATGGGAGAGATTTAATTCATCTAGGGAGTGTTTCCAAAGGCCTTGTGTGCAATCCTTGCTTGTTTCTGTAGTGGTAATTTGTATCCTGGGAGCATTGCAATTCATTTGACTTTTTCAAACATCTGTTTGCTGCTGTTTGCTTTTGGAAATGGAGAAGAGCTTGTGAGCCAGCTTTAGATATCGCAGTGCTTCAATGCTGAGATGGCTCTTTGTGTTTTCTGTCTAAAGTAGCATCTGAACTTTGTCTCATTTTGTGTAGTGTAACTGGGTGTACAACCAACTAAAGGCACTTCAAATGGCATTTATTTACCTGGAAAAGCATTGTATACATCTTCATTCCCAGTGTTCAGGAATTACAGAATATCCAGAATGGGAGGGGATTCACAAAGATCATCAACTCCGGCTCCTGGCCCTACCTAGTACATCCCAACAAATCCCATCCTGTCCTGTTGTCTTAACACTCCTGGAGCTCTGATAGCCTGGGGGCTGTGCCCACTGCCCTGGGGAGTCTGTTCAGTGCCCACCACCCTCTGGGGAAGAACCTTTCCCTGAGATCCAACCTAACCCTGCTCTGGCACAGCTCTAGCTGTGTTCCCTGGGTCCTGTCACCACTCACAAAAGTGTGTCCCTCTGCTTCCCATCAGGGAAGCTGCAGACCCCAGTGAGGTCTGACCTCAATCTCGTTTCTAGGCTGAACAAGTCACCTGACCTCAGCTGTTCCTTGTACAGCTTTCCCTCCTGTCCTTTCATCATCTTTAGGGCCCTTCTTTGGTTGCTCTCTAGTAACTTTATATCCTTATGATATCTTTGTCATATTGCCAGAAATGTTACTGCTGTCTTCCTCCTGCACCTCATGACCTGGCTGTACTCTGTGCTGTGCATCGCACGATCCCACAGCTCACAGCACTACCAATAGCAGTGTTACTTGTTTACATGTGATAATATTGGTGTTTTCCTGCTGAGAAGTTTCCAGAGGACCAGGCTTTCGTTGACTCCCATGGCAGTTAGCTTGCATCACAAATTCTTGAGATAAGTTTCCTTTCTAGGAAATATTTTTTCCATGTAATTTCTGTGCCTTGGATGTGTAAACTGTGCTTTTAGTTCATTCTGTTCTTCTATAAAACCTGCTGTGCATTTGCCCATAGCTCCAGTGGTGTGTTCTCCTGTGAATTGGGTGACTGTAGCTGTGAACTGTGTTCTATAAACTCTAAATCTGGGAGTATGCCCCTGCCTGCTGCTGCAGCCCCCTGTGGGGTTAGGGTTTGGTGGCTGCCCGAGGACTCACTGGAGGAAAAGCCAGCAGATGGAGCCAAGGTGGGATGGGATGTCCTTGGGTGTCCCCATGCACAGGGGACCTGGAGCCAGCCCCCCTGAGCTTG
>JAWWTY010000002.1:5142569-5156157 GCA_035222235.1 Margarornis squamiger
CAGCCTGGAGAAAAGGAGGCTCAGGGGGGACCTTCTGGCTCTGCAAGTCCCTGCCAGGAGGGGGGAGCTGGGGGGGGTCAGGCTCTTCTCCCAGGGAACAGGGACAGGAGGAGGGGGAACAGCCCCAGGCTGTGCCAGGGGAGGTTACATTGGATAGCAGAGGGAAAAAACCTCAATGAAAGGGTTGTAAACCTTCAGAACAAACTGCCCAGGGCAGTGGTGGGGTCACCATCCTGGAAGCTTTCAAAAAACCTGTGGATGTGGCACCTGAGGATGTGGTTTAGTGGTCAACAAGGCAGTGGTGCTGGGCCACGATGAGCTTTTCCAACCTTGGTGATTCTTCTGATTCTGTCTCCATGGCTTGGCAGAGACATGTTCCTGCCTGATGTTTCATGGAGCCTTTGGACCTTATCCCAAAATACCTTGACCTGGGGCCACGCAGCTTTATGGAGCAGAAACTGAAGGTGGTGTGAGCTGTCTGGGGGAACCACAGCACCTTTGTTGCAGACAGTCTGTGAAGGAGATGTTTGGAGCCCAATTAGTGGGAAGGATCATGGAAGACACCCATGATTTATTGGAGCTGGCAAGGCCTATCGTGCACAGCCCACCCTTGCTGACCTCCGTGTGGGAGCAGCCCTGATTGCTGCTGATGTTCTACCTGCCGTTTCAGGGAGTGAATCAAAAGGGGAGTGCTTTGAGAGAGGTTTGGCAATACAGAACAGAGCTGTTTTTTGGCATGCTAAACAGGTTGGAAAGCAGCTGGGAAAGGAAGTCAGTGCTGTGTCTTTGTGATCCAAAGGAATTCGAGCCCTGTTTGGGTGCAAGCCATCAGCAGGTCTCTGTCCCTGGAGAGTGCCAGGACTGAGTGCTCCATGTGTGTGGAGCTCAGCCCAAGCCTCCTGCGCTGGAGCCAGTTTGAGATGGAATTTAACACCCATGACTCACCAAAAACTAACACATGTTACTCATAAGCATATCCGTGGTAAAGCTCCGTGTGCTGCAGGAGAAGAACCCCCTGCTCTCCTAGAAACAGGATAGGGAAGGAAAACCCAGCCACTCAGCTCTGTTTGTACAAATGATTTCATTAAATCCATCTGCTATTTCAGTCCAGCCACTAAAGCCAATAAATAGGCTGTTTTCATCATTGCCTGTCTTCTTAGAGGAATCCTAGTGTTCCTTTGCACTTGGGAAGTGCCAGGTATCTTTCATTCTGTGGCTCTCAAGAGGAGCTATTCCCATTAAGCAGTGACACAAATGCTTTGTGTTCTTCTATCTAAGGTCTAACAAATCTCCAAGCCAAAAGCGAGCTGTAAAATCTTCTTGAAAGAGAAGGTGAAGTAAAAGAGGGGGAAATTTATGGTGCTTGAAATGCTGAGCAGCTCGAAATTTAATCCTTTCTGTCATTGATGGAGCTGTGTTTCATCCCAGTGTCCTGGGTTTTGGGCCTCTCAGAGGCAGATACACCACGAGATTGGGAGGGAATATCAAAACCCCTCTTGGTTTTATCCATTTGCTGGGATAAAGCTGTAAAGAGTGGGGAAAGCTCTTCTTGATTTCAGTTGTTTCCAGGATGAGGGGCTTTATCCCTGGGTTTAATTTGGAGCCACCCCCCTCCCCCCCAAAAATGATTGCACGTGCTTGAGGCCAGGGAATGTTATCACCAGCTCTTTTCCCTGGGTTTTGGCACTGATGTGATCCTGGCTGGAATTCTTCCAAGCCATACTGTGATGGCAGTGTTTGGTGGGGCATGGGAAAAGAGTGTTCTGAGATGGCAGCAGCTCAGCTGGCTTGGCTGAGCTGAGAATATTTTGGGGGAGGCTGGAGAAATAGCAATTTAATAATAGAAGACTTTCATCCCTTCCTCGAAGAGCCTGGTGCTGCCAGGCAAAGCTAGACAAGTTCAGGTAAGAAATGAAATGTGATTCTTTATTTTACACAACAGGATGGGGCACTGGCTGCTGCAAAAATTACTCAGGCAAGTGGTTGACAGAGTTTTTCATGCTGGATTTTACATTTTCTGAACCAGCTCTTCTCATCTTTTTGGCCACGGGAATTATTTCCGGGGAATTCTGCGCCTGGCTCTGTGCAAGGACCTGGCCTAAATGATCTCAGTGGTGCTTTGTAGCTCTTTTTACTCAGGAGGGTGTGCTAAATATTCAAGAGGAGGGGAAAAAATCAGTGCCATTGTTATATAAAGAACTTTTTTGTGTCTGTAGTTGTCAGACCCACCGGTCTGCTGGTGCCTGCAGGAGTCAGAAACTGCATGTGAACAACCCCAGCCATGATTAATGAGCTTATTTCAGTGACAAGCCCTAATCAGATTTTCTGGATTGATTTCCTAGGGCATCTCCAGAACTGGGGAGATCTAAAATTCTCACTGCACACCAGTCTTTCCAACAGAGGGCACGTGAGGGAGTGACAGGAGAAGGAGAGAAAGCTGCTGTACAAAAGTCCTTAGTGAGCTTGGCCAGGGATGTTCAGAGCTTGTGAGAGCACCAAAGGGCATGTTAGTGCTGGGGAATCTGCTCTGAAAAGATGCTGTTTAACACACACATAACATGGCAGGAGAGGCTCTTTGAGTGTGCACAGGACAAGGGATTTCTTCTGTTAAGGGGGAATCTGCTCAATGGTGCTCGTGGCTCTGAAGTGCAAAGAGCAGCCTAAAAATGGCTCAAACTCATCAGACGCCTCAAAAAGCCCAGAAAGCAAAGGGGTCCCAATGCTCTGCTCTTCCAAAACCACCTGCCTAGGGAAGTTCTTTTGTCCAGGAAAACACAGAAGCCACTTCCTGCCTTTGCAATACACGTGTGGATGGGAAATGCTGATTTTCTCTTACTTATCACACAAGGAAAGCGTTTGTGGGGTTTTTTTTAAACAGAAAATCAAATCCCTTCAGCATCGAGCCTGTGATTTCCCCCTGGAGTGTTCTCTGTTTTCCTTACAATTGCCCTCTGGCTGAGGTGTCTCTCACCTGGCACCCCTTGCTGCTGGCAGGGGTATGGTGGTGGTGGTTCTCAGCAGCAGCTTTGCAGATGCAGAAGGGAATAGATTGGCATCCTTGAATATTAGCTGGGGTTTTTTCTTCAATGGAAGAGTATCTGGCAGGGTTGGGCTTCTTTTCCTACCAAGAAATCCAGGATCCAACCTTCAGAGTGAAATGGATACTTGCCTATCTGTCTTCTATAAATACAATACCAGAGCAGGGTGAAAAGCCCTCTTGGGGCGTGGAAAAATGAGCTTTAATCCCCAATGTCCTCATTAAAGGAGCTCCTTGATTTTAGTTACAGTTTTATAGCCTCTCGTCTTTGGGGGTTTTTTCCCCCTCTCCCATTCACCCACCCACTTTCTTCAGTTCTCAGAAAGCAGCTTATTCCTTTCTGGGGGGGGGGAAAAATAGAAGAAAATAGAAGAAGCAGCAGAGGGGAGGAAAATCCCTGGGGAGTGGGATCCGTGGCAGAGCGAGCGCAAGCTCCGTGTCGGATCCGCTTTGGGAGTGAGAGCCGGAGCAATCCGTGGTTTGGGGAATGACAGGCTGCTCTTCAGTTCCTCCTGCCACCAGAGCCCGTGGGTGACAGCTGAGCCCTTGGTGGCACCTGGCAGCTGTGACACGCTGTGGCAGTGGGGACAGAGGCTTTCATCTCTCGGGGGCCAAGGAATGAGGGTGAAACAGAGCCAGGCAGGACCTTTCCTGCTGGGGAGGTCAGAAAGCGGCACGGGGATGAGGCAGAGCCTTTCCAGCAGAGAGGGGAATGGCTGGGACCATCTCCTGGGGCTGCTCTGAGCAAGCAGCAACCTCTGGCTTGCCCTTTGTCCTCCTCTCCTCAGTCTGTTTGGAAAGATCAGACCCCACAGGTGCACAGAGGGAATTGTCCCTGCTTCTGGAGGATGCACAGCTCGGGTGATCCCTTAGACCTCCCAATTCCACCTAAATCAAATTCCTGGAGAGAACCAACAGGGATTCCTTCACTGGAGGAGCAGAAAGGGCCCTCCCCTGCTGGAGGGAGGCTGGATTTTGGAAGCACTAGAAATGAGCTTGGTCAAAGGATGAGGCGGGTTGGGAAGGAGCCCCCAAAGCAAGGCCAGGATAGCCTGGGATGCAGCTCCCTCATCCTCTTTGGGCTCTGAAGGGGGGGGAGATGGTTTTTTTCCTTAAACCAAGCTGGAATGTCCCGTGTTCCCGCTGGTTCCCATTTCTTCTCCCTCCCTTGGTGCCCAGTGAGGAGCACAGGGGCTGGTCCTGGTCCTCAGGGCTGGGCAGGACCTGCCCAAACTGCTCTCTGAGGGTCACTCCGTTTGGTCCCTTCAGCCAGGATGGTCCTTCCTGGCCCGAATCTCTCCCTCGAATTTCACCCACCAAATTGCCTTACAGGAAAAATTTCAGGTTGCCATGGCGACCAACTTGCCAGAGACACAGTGTAGGCTTGGGGAAACATCACATGTTCCCTCTGAAAAACACATCTCCCCTTCCTGCTGCATATTGAAGCTCTTCATTCCGACCCATTGCAGAGCACACCCTGCCTCAGCTTCGAGCCCGCACCGTCTCTGCTTGTGAGACTTGACGTGTTCATTTGTGTCCCGTGGTACTTATTTCACTGCTGTTCATTTTTCTAACAATCTGATGCTTCTTTCCCCCCCCTCCTCCCCTCCTGTTTTCACTCCAATTAGCCACTGCCGTGACCTTTGTGCACATGGGAAGGGTTCTGCATGTGCGGGTTTCTTTTTGCGGGTTCCACATGGTGGGGCTCTGACGTTAAAAGCGAGTTAATAAGCAGCTCGAGGAAGCTGAACACACTTTCCCCCAGGGCTGTGGAGGTTTGGTTGGTTCTGTGAAGCACCAGGCAAATTTTCAGCTCTGATATTTCCCCTTCCTTGCTGTTTTTTTGAATTAGATTGGAGAATGAGGAGAATCAAAGATCCAGCATGGGAAGAAAGAACCTGATGTTTTGCCCGTCCTTTCTTTTCGTGAAAAACTCTTCTGCAACGAAGAGAAGTCTTTCCCCAAACTCAGTTTCTGCTGTGATGGCAACGGGATGAGCTCATGAGCTGCTAAATACACACTTGTCCATCGACAGCCCCTTCTGATGTGTGAGATCTCCCCGTGTCCAGGATATTTGTACCATCCCATAACGATGCTATTAAAAGCTCATTATTCCATCTGTTTGTTCTGCCTTGCTCTCTGGCTGCTTGTAATTTTCTGTAATGGTCTCAGCTAGTTATTGATTACTCAGACTAACAAACCCACTCAATTCCTTTTTTCCCCAGGGTGTAGCAGCCGTGGGAAAAGGTGACTTGCCACAAATCCAAGGGCTTGAGTTGTAGCCCACCAGGACTCGGGCTTTAATGGGTACTAATCTGGGGAGCTGAGGGATGCTGATGACGGTGATTTCCAGGTCCTAATGGCTTTTGGAAGGAGGCCAGGTTAGAGCAGACCTCTGATGTGTTCCTCTCTAGAGAAACAGGTCTTGCCCTCTCCATTCCATGCCCAGAGCCCGCCCTGCAGCTCCTTGGGAAGGGAAAGGTTACTGTGAAGTTTGGGGAGGGGGTTTTTTATTTAGATTTTTCATGCTCTCTCCGTTACGCGGCTCTCAAAATGAACTGATTGCTCTGTCAGCAGCCAGTTCAACTTCCCCAGCTGATTGCAGCTAGGTGACCTGATTTGCAGGAATTTCTATCCCAAAAGCATGGAAACACCAAGTCAGAGCCCTGGGTGGTCACCTGTAGCAGCAGCCAGGACCAGAAGGAGGAGGAAGGTGCTGATGAGGTGCAGAGGTCCCACAGAAGAAGGGGATGTCTTCCTTCTCCAGAGCGGTTTAGCTTTGCTTGGCTCAACAGGACTGGGAACAATCACCCTTCAAGGCCAGCTTGGAGCCACCTGGTCTAGTGGAAGGTGAGCAGAAAAACCTCCTGGGCTTCTCCTCGAGGACCTGGCTTTGCCTCCTGGGAAGGATAAGGAGGATTGACACATGGACCAGCTTCAGCTGGACTGGTACTCCTCCCTTTTTCACTCTTCCTCTTCCCAGTTCCTCTCAGGCAGCTCTCTTGGCCTAAAGGCAGCCATGCAGGGCCAGGAGTTGGATTCTGTGATCCTCGTGGGTCCCTTCCAACTTGGGATACTCTGTGATTCTACATTTTGCTGATAGATGATAATCAAATGTGTGCTTCTCTACCAAAAAAAAACCCTAAAAAACCCCTTTATTTTTCCCCCATCACAATGAGTTGCAGACACTTTATGCTCCTTGCTGCATGCATGCAAATTCCTTCACACCTAGAAGCTGATGTGGCATCTGCTGTGCAGATGTTTATCTGGCAGCAGGGAGTAATATTTCCTTTGTCTGCGTTCACTCCGGGCTTTCCTGGCCTCAAATCGCTGACTCAAGCACTTGATGCTCCAACATACCAGTGATAGTTGCTATGGATGTTCCCTCCCAACTCCCCTTGGTCTCTGTGCGAGCAGACCACGGGTTTGCTGGATGCAGTTTGCTCGGGCAGTGGAGATTTTTATGCAGCAAGGACAAGGGAGGGAGCTTTTCCCTGCACCCTTGCCTTGGGAGGAACGTGCAGAGTGGGAATTCTGCCCTCGCAGACTTTGAGGTTGTTCAGAAACTCTGAGGCAGCAGAAAAGACGAAGGAGGGAGGGCTGAAGGGAGGCACCAAAGCCTCGAGTGATGAGACTGGGTCTTGCTGTGCCTTTGTGGCACTTGGAGGGAATTATAGTCACCCTTCCGATGCAGAGCAGTGGCAGGGTGAGGAAAGAGGGGAGGATTGGCGTTGATTTGGACTTGTGTAATAATGTGGGGAAGGAGCAGGAGCAATTTCAGCCACCTGCAGTGGCAGGGGCAGTGGAGGACGCCTGGCGTGTCCTGCAGAGCTCCAGCACTGCAGGGTGTCCCTGGGGAAGGCTGGAAAGTGCTGACTTTTTGCTCTCTGGGAGCAGCAATAAAACCTGCATCCATGGCACAATCACTGCTTTTACCTGCATTTTCTCTGGCTTGGGTTTGGGGTTTTTTTGTACACCCCAACGCTTTTTATGCTGACGGTGACCGGGCAGGAATTCCCATGATGTGGGATGGATGAAGGACAAGAACCATCCAGTGATGCTGCAAAAAACCAGGCTCAGTTCCCCTTCTCGCCCTTTGGAAACACTGTGGGATTTGGATGTCACAGCATCTCATTTCCCAGACCCTCCTTTTGGCATCATACCAAGAATGGACACCCCTGGATCCCTGGAAGTGTCCCAGGCCAGGTTGGACAGGGCTTGGAGCCACCTGGGCTGGTGGGAGGTGTCCCTGCCCGTGGCAGGGGGTGGGATGGGATGAGCTTTAAGGTCCAGCCCAAAGCAGTTTGTGATTCAGTGCTCATTGCTGGGCACTGGTGTGGTTTGTGCCACCACAGGATTGGTACCAGTGCCTTGGCAGCCCTGTGGCCAATTCAGTTCATGTGGGAGCTGGGAATGGGCAGAATTATCAGCAGGGGAGAGGGGGGGCTCAGCCTAAAACATTCTGCAAAACATTCTGCAGCCTAAAACATTCTGCTCCATCAGCTGGATGGAGCCTGGCCCACGCTGGAGAGGAGGTTGTTGCTCATCCAGGAGGAACGTGGAGATTTCCTGGCACAGGCTCTGCTGTCAGCAACATCCTCCTGGCTTGCTCCTTGGGCCTGACCCCTGGATGATCCCCCCAAAACAGAGGAGAGCCCCTCATTGCCAAACCCACGTCCGGATTCAGAGATGCGGGATCGGGACCTGAGCGTTTCCCCATCCCACCTGAGCAGCTCTGCAGGACAGGATGGCTGCAAGTCCAGCACCAGGCTTGGGAGGGCTTTGGGGGGGCACAGCCGTGCCAGGGGTGGAGAACACCCTTGGAGGCCGAATCCATGAGCAGCTGATGCTCAGGGTGTTGGTGAGCCCGGCCACTGGAGGAGAATCCCACTAGATGGCAGAATTGAACAAATGCAAGGGCAGGCGGGATTACCAGCTCTCAAATTGATCCCATTTATTTTTTTTCCTTCGGATTTCTGGCCTGCTGTGCGATAGAATGACCTCTGGGCAAGGAGGATCTGCGTATTTAAATGGTGAAGGGAGCAGGGGCTGTGGAGGAGGAGACCAAAAATCCTGGCCAGGTTAAAGTGCTTGTTTTGCCCTTGGCAGCCCAGAGCTTAAATTCTGCTCCGGGCACAAAGATGGTTTTGCTTTTCACTCCATGGAGTTTTCCCTCTCCTGCATGACCAACTTATCCTTCTTGATAAAACAGCTTTAAATCAAATTTTAATCGAATTTTCCAGCCACCCCTCGCCTTGGCTGTAAAGTGCCTTCGGTAAGAGGAAAGGTAGAGGAATAAATGCTGGTTGTGGAGGGGGTTTAATTTTAGACTTGAAGTTTTCTACTTGCTCCCAGCTCCCATCTACTCCTCTTCTTCGGGAGCTCAGCTCATTCACTGCAGCTGGTTAACATTAGCAAGGGCATCCTAATGGTTCATAAAGATTAGATGTGCTAATTAATGCTTCCAAAACCAGCAAGAAACATGCTGCTGCCTGCCATTCGCTGCTGCCGCCGTGTGTGCTCCTTTCAGACCTTCTGCAGGCTGGAAAATCCTGATTGTTTTTTCCCCCCCCAGTTTCTCCAGGGGCAAATTGTTGCCTCAGCCTCATGGCACAGTGGGGACCCTCTGAAGGAAAAGGAGCACCAGCACTTGACCACCATCCTGTGGTGAAGGACTCTGAGAAGGTGGTGGTGATGCGTCCGTGGGCATTGCTTGTTCTCTGGGACAAACAGGGAGCCTGGGCTAGAAAAATCAGTGTTAGACCTGGAAAAGGGGAGCTTAAACCACAAAACTCGGCTCTTCCAAGGAAGCAAAGCTCCTGGAAGAGATCTAGATGTTCATTGGAGATTAAATCAGGGGGAGATTAAGCTGGGAGAAATGCAGCCCCAAGAAGGAAATCGGGATTTTTGTGTTGGCCTCCAGGCACCAAATCAGGGTAGGGCATAAGTTATCTGTGAGACTTGAAGGAAGAGACCACCAGGGAAAGCAGTGAGCCTGGCAGGATCCCAGGGATTACAGGCCGTGATTAATGGGGATTTAAAAAGAATCTTATGTGCTTTTGGAGAGGGAACCTTTTCCCGAGCAGTGGGAAGGTGGTGCTGGCTGAGCCTCCTGATCTGGGAGGAATAATGGAGAGGAGAAAATAACCCCATCCCAAGTGGAGGGCTGTGGATTTAAAGAGACAAAGAAAACCCATCCTCTCCTCAACAAGAGGTCCCGTGCAGAAGAAATGGGGCCAGAAACATTTAAACCTGGGGCTTCAATGACACCTCTGGGCTGCTGGGAGAGACTTATGGAAGCTTTTAGGTCGGAAAAGAGCCTTCAAATCATCGAGCCCAACTATCAACTTAACGAGGGGGCAGCAAAACCCCAGTCATTTTTTTTTCTGTGCGTGTTTCAAAGGTCTTTAATTGCCTTTTGTGTTTGAACACTGAAGGCAGGTCTTGTTCAACAGCGAGGAATCTCCACGCTAAGCAGGTTTTCAAGGTATTTTGGAAGTAGATAGAGAGGATTAAAAAAACCCCAACAAAGCAAAACCCAGAAAAGCCTGGGATGGTCTCTGATGCAGGGGCTGGTAAGGAATAATTTTAGACCTTTCCTCTTTATTGGCATGGGCTTGCAAGGTGTTTTGAGGGGAAGAAGTACTGACTATAGGAAATGGTTTAGGAATTGATTGCAAGAGCCTTTGACTTGTTTGGTTTCCTAAGCTGGTTAAAACCTGTTGTTTTATTCATTGCAAACTCGGAAAGAACAGGAGGAGACACTTGTCAATGGAATTGTTTTTCAGCTTCTTGAGCTCCTAAGTGCTTTTAAAGGATTCACAGGTCTTGGTGGTGAGTTTTCTGGCACACCTTTCCCAGCAGAGAGAAAAGGACTCAGATAGACGAGGCTTGTGCCTCAGGAAAGACCCCCTTTTCAAAGGGTTGGAGCAGCAGGTCTGTGCATCTGCAATGTGTTCAGTGAACCCAAACACGGCTTTTTGTCCAAAAATCCCCCCTTGCCAAAGCCTGCAAATAGACCTGCTGAAGGGAGGGTGTCTGGGAAAGACCAGAAGGGAAGGGTTGGGTTGCTGATGCTGTTTGAAGAGCGTCACAGACTTTAGTCCTTTCACCAAAAGGGATGGAACAAAAGCTTGGAGCTGAAAAATTAGGCCTTGATTTTCTGCCATGATTCTATGAGTGTATCTTCTTTAAGATGACTGTTCCTTGTGACTCTTTGCTCGTGACATGACTCTTCAGTCGCTGCCTGCTGTTGGGCAACAGGCTGTGTTCTGGCACTTCTGCATTTCTCATCCCCCCCCCGGCTGAGACAACTTGGCAAAAAAGTCGCCAATAATCCCCTTTCCCCCAAAACCCTATTTTTAGGAGGACTTACTGTTGACTGAGAAGGTTGCTTGGTCCCGCTGTGAGCGAGAGCACGGATTCTCGTGCCTGTCATCGACTGACATTTGCAGTGTTGGCTCTGCTGGGGAAGAGCAGCCCGGAGCAGAGGGCTGGAATTCCACAGGGACCTGCTGGAAGGCTGGAATCTGCCACGGCTTCAATGTGAATGCTGCTGGTGCAGGAGGCTCCATCTGTTCTGTGCTCAGAGCCCTGCTCTGCTGGGGCAGGGCTCTCTGCTTGCAGGGGCTCCCAAAGCCCCAGGGATCTGTGTGATCTTTGCAATCTGCCCGTCTGAGCAGCCACAGAAACTGCAAGGTTCGGGTCTGGGGTTTCAAACTCTCTTTTTACTCGGTGCCAGGGGCTGCTGATTCAAGGCTGAGGCATCACTGGGACCTGCTGTGGGTGGTTTTCCTTCCAACCCCAAGCACTCCCAGATCTGCCACCCTTTGCACCGCCCCAGTGCTGGAGGGAACTGGGTTTGTTTCGTCTCGAAGCTGCCAGAGCCAAAGGCCAATTTGGCAAAAGAGGAGGATTCTGGTGCTTGCGCCTCCTCTGCCATCCTAGAGAGAAGGAGAAACAGAAGACATCTGTGCAAGAGCTTGGCTTTTTTTGCCCAGGATTTGCCAAGGGCAGGAAATCCACCCTTTAGCAGCCCATGGCTCGGTCAAGGCTCAGCTCAAAGTGCTGGGAGTGCTTTCCTTCGTCCTTCTCTGGGTGTGTTCAGAGAGTGGTGGGACTCCTGTCCTGCAAACACACCTCCCCAGCCCCTCACATGTTAAAACCCACGGCAGCTGCTCCTTGCAGAGCTGATAAATGATGCTCTGAGTGGCTGAGCCCAGAACCCTGTGCCAGGTTCCCGGGCACAAATGCCAATTAGTGGAACCACAGGACGTGCTGCTGCAGGAACCCACATTGCTTTGCCGTGGTCAGGGACCTGTAGGTATTTGCTGGCATGGAGTGCTGCCCAACTTTGTGGTTATTTGCTCTTCAGAGTACACTTGTAGAGGAAAATTAAACAAGTCAGCCACCATCTGGCTCCAAGAGCCTGATCTTAGCAAAAAAACCCCAATCCTAAGAATTTATTCCCCTCGTTTGTCCCCCCTCATCCTGCTCTTCCCCACTCAGGGACAGGCGGTTCAAGTGTGCGAGGAACCCACGAGCTGGGAGCGTGGAAGGCAGGGAGACCAGGCAGCTCTGAAAGTAGGTTAGAGATGAAACAAGCCTGAAATTTGGCAGCTGCAGGCAAGGCTGGGTGGCCCAAGGGAAATGGCTCGAGATGATTGATGAGATAAATGATTAATGAAATGGTGTGATTAGCCCGGCGCGGGACGGCGTTTGTGTTTGGATCCCAAAGCCACAGCCCGAGAGGGGAAGGGTGGGATGTCAATGATGCAGAGCAACAAGTGCAAGGGCAGCATCTCCCAGAAGACAAGTACATCGCTCAAGTCAACCTCCTGCTGGCTTTATTGCACCCTGCAGGGTGTAAAATATGCCCCCTGTTTGGAGGATTGACTCATGCCGTGGTACAGGACTTGCCATCTGCACAGCTCTCTTTAGGCAGCTCACATAGAATGGCACTCGAATTTCATTTGACACGCGGGTTTTGGGTTTGCTTTTGCTGCAATCCCCGGTGCAGAGCAGGGTTTTTTTTGGTGTATCAGGAATCTTGGGTCTCCTGGGCTGTGGGTATGGGGGTAGCAGTAACCTTGGAGAGGGGTGTTCAGCTCTCATCCTGCTTCTTCCTGGCATGTAGTCCTTTCAGGGGAGCAGGATGCTGGGGTGAGCTGCTCAAACTGCAGCTACTCTGTCATGCTGATGGTCGTGCCAGTGGAGCCTAAACAAGACATCGATCTGTGTTCACACCCCCCACCAGCTTCTGGGAACATTCTGGAGCCGGGAGAGCGGCTTGGGGGAACTCTGGTGGCATCTGCCATCACGTTAATAGATCCAGACTTTCCAACAGACACGACTATGCCCTCGAGGGGGTTTATTTTGCCGGTTTAAAAGACAAACGCATCATTAGGTGATTCTGTGCCATCGCTGCCGCTCAGATCCAAACGCTCACAGCTCCCAATAGGGCCAATCAAACCTGTTCATTAGGAGCTGGCCTGAAGAACCAGCCTCTTTGGACCCAGCAGATGACTTCTGTCTTCCCAGGGGTTGGTTTGCCATGGCTGGTGTGTGGCTGCCTCCTCCAAACTAAAAAAGGGAAGTTTATAGCAAAAGCTGCCCCAGGAAGGTGCTGTTTCTCCCAGAAGTTGCAGCACCTCCTGGTTATTTAAGGCCAGCTGGCTGGAGACTAATGTGGATGGATATATAGATAGAAATGGGTCTTTAACATCTAGACTTTCTTCTCCCCCTTCACCATCCAGCTCTTCAGCTGCTGCTGCTGATTAGGAGGACACTGATTTATGGAAACCAGTATAGAAATACAAGTTTTCCTCAGCCTTCCCTTTGTGACATGAGTGACTGCTTCGAGCACAGCCTGGAAGCTGAGCTGATACTCCAAGCAACACCAGGCTGGGCTCTCTTCCTGCTTTTCCTCCTAAATGGAGAGGCAGGTGGCTTTGCAGCCTCCAGGAGCTGCACAGGGAGAACCAGCTCCATGTGAAGGTCGTTTATATCTCCAAGGACAATAAACTTACATGGGGTGGATTGGCAGAGGACTAAAAGCTGGATTTTTTAGCATTCTGTGCTGCCATAACTGTGTTGGTGGCTCTCTAGGCTGGGTGTAAGTTCTGGAGTGACTTCAGGAAAACAGAACCTTGCAGCTTTTCCTTTGCTGCAAAGGTAGCCCCGGGTATTTCCCTTGCACTGAGACCTCCAGGGCAGGGATGCCACCAAGACCAGCCACCTAACACTGGATTGCTGCTGAGGATGCTGGAGAGCCCTTGAGACCAAAGATCCCTAAGATGTGTCATCATCATGAGATGGAGGAGAAAGGGCTGTACAGGAGCCAAGTGCACTGGGCTGTGCTGGGGTGGTACCAGTAGGGATTTTGTGACACAAGGAAGTCATCTTTCTTATTTTCGAAGAATGCCAGGATGGTTTGAGTTGGAAGAACCTTAAAACCCATCTTGTTCCACGCCCCTGCCACGGGCAGGGACACCTCCCACTAGCCCAGGTTGCTCCAAGCCCCATCCAACCTGGCCTTGGACACTTCCAGGG
>JAWWTY010000002.1:5158020-5171593 GCA_035222235.1 Margarornis squamiger
CCAGCAATTCCTTCCCAATATCCCACCTATCCCTGCCCTCTGGCAGTGGGAAGCCCTTCCCCTTGTCCTGTCCCTCCATCCCTTGTAAACAGTCTCTCTCCATCTTTCTTGTAGAGTCCCTTCAGGTCCTGAAAGACCTCAGTTAGGTCACCCAAGAGCTTCTCTTCTTCTGGGCTGGGAAATCCCCCTTCTCTCAGCCTTTCCTCGTAGGAATGGTGCTCCATCCCTCTGATCAGCTTGGGGCCTGCTCTGGACTCGCTCCAACATCTCCATGTCCTTCCCGTCCTGGGAACCTCAGAGCTGGATGCAGCACTGCTGGTGGGATCTCACCAGCCTCCAGTGAGGTCCTGGGAGCTGAGAAGCCTCAGGAGAAATGTCCCAGCCCCATTCCTTGCTCTCAGGCTCCTCTACAACCATTCCCTGGCTTCTGCAAGGGCACATCCTGCAGTCTCACTGGGATGCTGGGAGTGCAGAAGGTAACGCTCATCCTTTCCTTCTGCTGGATGTGCCATTCCCACCTCAGGCTGTTGGGAATGCTGACAGTTCCCAAATCCTCTTCCAGAAGCCAGGCTCTGCTTGTGAGTTGAGGTGTCTTTGAGTCAAGCAAAGGCTAAAATGACAAATATTTTTCCTTTTTTTTAAAGATGGGATACAAGAAGAAAATGGTGCAGGACAAAATAAAATGGAATGCTGAGAGAGATTGACAGGGGGGTTTCATCAGCTGCTTTTTTATGCAGGAAAAGAAGCTTTTGCAAGTGAAAAATATCTTCAGAGCACCTTGCCTGCTGTCAGGGGGAGTGAAAGGCAGTGCTGGCTGTTCCCCTGCTCGTGGCAGTGAACAAGCCACTTCTGCTGCCAGCACATTCCCAGGTAAGAGGCTTTGTGCGGGTGCCAGAGGAGTGGCTCTGTCTCCAGGCTTGAAAATTCAGCTGTCATTGCTTTCACCTTAACATGAAATAAGATGGGAGGGGTGTGGAGAGGAGAGGACAGACACAGAGTGAACTCCAAGCCAAATTGGGTCTGCTCTGAAAGCAGTTCTCTGTTCCAGAGGACCCTTTCTCTCCACATGGGGTGGGTTGACCTTGGGCAGCTGCCAGAGCCCCTCCTGGATGTTCCCTCCCTGCTCCTCCTTGGCAGGACAGAGGGAGAAAATAGGGTGGAAAATCTCCTGGATGGAGATAAAGACAGGAGATCATTCATCAGTTACTTGCCTTGGGGGAAATTAATTTAACTCATTGCTGCAATTTGTGCAGCCTGGGGAAGAGGAGGCCGAGGGAAGAACTCACAGGAGTCTAAAACTTCCTCCCAAGGGGCAGCATCGATCTCTGCTCTGGTGAGCAGTGACAGGACCTGAGGGGATGGCTGGGGCTGTGCCAGGGGAGGTTTTGGTGGATCTCAGAAGGTCCTCCCCCCAGAGGGGGCACTGACCAGGGCAGTGGGCACAGCCCCGAGGCTGTCAGAGCTCCAGGAGGGTTGGGACAATGGGACAGGGACAGGGTGGGATTGTTGGCGTGTCTGTGCAGGGCCAGGAGTGGGACTGGATGGTGCTTGTGGGTCTCTTACACATTTTTTTTGGTGATATCTTTATGCTTTTATATTACCACAGGACTGTAGATAAGAACAACCCAAATGGCTACATACCTGTTTTGCTTTGCCAGCAAATTGTTCTAAAAGAAACCATATATCTCCATAAACACTGATCATCCAGCCTCAATTTACTTTAATTCACCCCAAGGGATTTATTGGCCAAGAACACAAGTTACTCCTGCCTTGTGGGTCAGGTTGTAACAGTCCCTTCCAACTGATGTGATTCTCTGATCAAAATACATTTGGATAGAGAGAACCAGAGACCAAAATTAAAGCAAGGCTTTCTGCTTTCTCTCCACCCCTCTTTTCCCAAGCACAGCTTCACTCCTTCATTCCCAGCTTCACTCCTTCATTCCCAGCCCTCCATCCCTGGCCCCTGAGGGACTGGGAATGGGTGTGACCAGCCCATAACACCTCCTTCCTCCTCCTCCTGCTTTCCCCGGGCAGAAACAACAGAGCAGCTACAGTGGAGGAAAACCTGGGCTGACACATCCAAATGGATTTATCCTTAGGGCTTTCCTTTCCAAATCCAGTGCAGGAAACAACCTTGACCTTCTCTGGTGGAATATTTGGGGTTCAATTCATAACTGTCCTATTTGAGGGTGTAACGACGTCGCTGAGGTATTTAAAATTCCCACTTCTCTGGTTTTTCCTGGCCTCGCAGAGCAATGTTTCATAAATCCTCTACAACACCGAGAATTAAAGGCCTCTTAATAGCTTGTCACTTGGAGTTTGTGTTATTTCAGCATTTGCATAACTGCATTCAGGGTTTTGGCACTTCACATGAAGCCAGCCAGCGCAGAAGTTTGAGCTCCTTGGCTCCCCCAGCAGCAGGAAGCAGCTTTGGGGGCAGATCACAAGGGTTCATTTTCTGTGGGAAGGGCAGGAATGTTCTGATAAAAATAGGCAGCTCCTCGTTGAGCCAGCCTGGTGCATCTGAAGCCTGTGGTCCTCCCACTTCTCCTCTTCTCTGGCAGCTACTCCAGCAGCAACAGCTGCTTCTTCAGCCCAGCCAGCTGAGATCTTCTGCCAGGACTGAGCAACCTGGGCCCAATCCATCATCCCTCTTAAATGCCTCCCCCCGAGTTGAGCAAAACCCCCAAATCCCTGGAAGCAGCTGGATCTCTGGAGTAAAGGACCTTTCTGCCCTTCTCCCAGCGTTGTCTTCCCCCAAGGAGCCATCCCATTTTCTCAGGGGAATGTGTTTTAAGAACCCAGCCTGCAACGTGTTGGAATTTGACCCAGCTTTTGGTTTCTTGCCCATGCCAGTCAGACCTGGCTGAGGTTCCTTTCCCAAAAGATTTGCAGGGTAACCACGGTTTTGTAGCTGAATTCCAAAGGCTGGGGCAGGAGTGCCACTGTCTCCCAGCATTCCAGGTGCTTTCTGCCTGCTCAGGGATGGGGAGATGGATGTTGAGCTCCTGTTTATATGGATTTTCTCATCTTTAACCAGCCTGGAATGGCATTTTTAAGCCAGCTTCTAATCCTTAAAGGAATCCCAGATTTCCCCAGACCCCTGGCTAGCTGGTCATGATCTTGTCCCCGTTCTCTCTTACTATGCTGGTGATGTATCAGGCCTCATATGTCAAAAAATCCCCACAAAACATGTTTACTCTGTCTATCAATGTGAATATCCAGGTACTTTCCTCTTGGAAGGTGGATTCCTGAAACTCTTTTTAGTTCCTGGCTTATTTCTAAGAAGTACCAGGTGTCCAGGCAGAAAAAAACCACCATTTGCAGCCTTGTTCTCTGGCAGTTTTCCCACCTTTGTAAAATCTTTCTGAGATCTCTTTTAAAAGTGTTCCTCCTATTTTTGGAGGCCCTTCAGTCGATTCTTGACCTCCAAAATATCGGAGTGAAGCGATATCAGATTCGATGCTCTGCAGGTTTGAGCCACGTGGAAAATTGCCTCTTCCAGCTATGCTAAAGGAGATTTCTCAGGATTGGGCAGGACAATTCTCCCTGCTAGTGTGTTAGGAGGGTGGTAACAGCTGCTGGGAGCTGGCAGTGCCCCTTGGATGCTCCTGGAGTTTGGAGAACCAGGGCAGAGCGAGACAAGGGAAGCTTAAACCAGTGGCTGGGGGAACGTGGGGAAGGAGAACAAGCTAAGAATACCCTTTAGTCATAGCCTTTAGTCATGCCAAATGTAAATGTGAGCATTCCCTATCGCTGGCATCCGAGTGAAAAGCAGCACAGAGCGAGCTAATGAGATGCTGGAATTAATGTGGTGTGTGAGAATGCCAGGGATCCTGAGGAGCTCAGGGAGCAGGGCTGGGAAGCAGAGGGAGGTTGAAGGGAGGTGATAGTTTCATTAACATCTCCCCCCTCCTCATCTTTTTGCACGCTCACAAAGCCTTTGCTGAATCAGAGGAGCTCGAAACGTGTCTCCTGTCTTCCATGGGAGCGTTTGCTGCTGTTTGTGCTCCCTGATTTTAAATTATTCAGGTGGAACGCAATAGCAGCTTGTTGGACAAGAAACCTGTTAGAGAGCGAGCCCTGTGCTTGGAAGAGGCAGAGGGAGAGTGCTGGTGGAGCTCTGGTGGCTTGCCTAAATTAGCTTTGATCCCAACCTGGAGGCAAAGACAGCGTGGCAAAGTGGAACATCCACATCCCTGGCTCAGTCTTTTGCCATTTGTCCCCCTTGCACAGCCAGGAAGGGTTCCTGTCTCCTGCCCCTGAGCGTGACTTCAGCAGACACTGAAATTCACCCCGTGGCTCAGAAAGCAGAGGAGGAAACGAGCTGAAACGTGGGTTTGAACTTTCCTCTGCTCTCGGGGCTGAGAAGCAAAATTTCTCTTGCTTGCTCGAGTCAGAAGTGGAGGAAAAGAACCTCTCTGCCCCTTCATCCTTCCCCAGCCGTCAGTGACAGCCTGGGAGTGTCACAGTGGGAACACTGGCATCTTCTGCCAGGGCTGCTGGGAGCCACATTTTGCAGCATTTAGCTCTTGGGTGACGGGTGGGATGGCAGAGGGTTTGCTGTGCCAGGGAGGGGACTCAGCCATCCAGCGGGAGCGGCTGACCTTGGCCACTCGTGGGCGTGGGATGTGCCTTTGGAGATGCTCTGGAAGCTCTGTGTTTGGACAAGTGCCACCTCGGGGGCAGTGGCAGATGGCAGTGAGCATCACTTGCTGGTCTCCAGTCACACAGGAGCAGCTTTTCCCATTCCTGTCCTTTTTCACACCAAATGTGGGCAGCCCCGGGTGGTCTCGGGGCTGACCTCCTGCATTCCCAAGGAGTTCATCCTTCATGGGATTAACAGGCTGTTGAGAGAGTGTCTGTGTCTCAGCTCTTTTTGGGAGGGGGTGTGGGAGATGCTCTCATGGAATCATTCAGGTTGGAAAAGACTTTTAAATTCCTCAAGGCCAACCATAAATAGTGTGACTTCAGTAAAGAGCTGGGACAGAGCTGGGCTCCATGCAAGGACACCACTAGAGCTGTCAAGCAGCCAGCTTGTCTGTCTCCAGCAACCTTCAGGGTTATTTTTGCCCCCAAATTAATGTTTATCTTGCTGTATGAATCTGTGGTGTCCTTAAAAAAGTGGACCTAGTCTGGGTCATGGCCCTCTGCCTTCACTCAAATCCTGGCAAGGCCAATACAGGTGGTTGTAGAATGGGGCAAAACATCACCTGCATCTGCCCGTCCCTCTTGACCTCCAGATGGAAACCTCCTCCAGGGAGGGCTCCCTGTTCTCCTGGCAGGAACCATCCTGTGAAGTGTGGAGATCCCAGGGAGCATGACCTCGCAGACATAAATTTCTGGCAGTTCCCATTCCACCCTTTCATTAACTTGCCTTCCAGGAGCGTTTTCAGCACAGACCAGTTAAAACTTACCGAACTTGGCTCCCTGCACGTCACGGGATGATTTAGGTTGGAAAACACCCCCAAGCTCAGGGAGTCCAACCCTGACATAAACCAAGAAATGCCCTGGCTTTGGAATGCAGCTCAGAGTGGTGCTGCTGTGGTGGTGGAGACCAAATCACACGCTGGTTTGGGTCGGAAGGGACCTTAAGGATCATTTCATTCCAATGGGCAGGGAATGCTGCTCTTCATTCCCATGGGCAAACCCAACAGCATCCTTTGCTGACATTCCTGGCTCATGTCCCTGGAGAATGAGTCAAGCCAGGCTCTAACAAGCTGTAGTACCTGTCATGCCTCTTATCTGGGAATGCCACTGAGAGGGGACTGTCACACGTCCTGTTTCACTCCCAGTGCCAACCACCCCTTCAGCTTTTTGGAAGCAAAGCACTTGGTATCACGTGTAGACTCTCTGTTTGGGGTTGTGTGACCCGTGCTGCTTTTCCACTAAGTCACAAAGAGGTGGAAGAAAAGCCACTCTGAAGTTTTACACCCCAAACTTGACTGCTGGTTCCAAAATCAGTCTCATCTTTGCTGCCTGTCCCTTCTCAGCCAAGGTGATAGAATGCCCTGGGACAAGGATTTTGAAGGCTTTCCTTGCAGCAGCAGTTGTGGGAGCTTGGATTCTGCGGGACCCACACGTCGAGCAGCTTGAAAGGAGTCTTGAAAACCCCTTTGACACGGTTTGCAGCAGCTTTCTGAGAGCCATCACATAGAAAGGAGCAAAATTCAGCCCCCCTGGTGCTCGTGGGGCCCTTTCAAACTATGTGACACCAAAATGATATTGTCTCCTGGTGACCTCAAGGCCGGGTGGGATGGGGTTTGGAGCAACCTGGGACAGTGGGACTGGATGGGCTTTAAGGTCCCTTCCAACCCAATCCCATTCCATGGCTGTGTGACATGATTCCTGACTCGGCTGGGATGAGACTGACCTGGGCACCCACCCACCCGTGTGCCTGGTTAGTGACCCCCCTGTCACCCGTGGAGCTGCTTTTCCACTCGTTTAACACTCTTGACTCGCTACTCAAATTAGACCTTCATATGAAGCACGCTGGTTATTAATTAACAGCAGCAACCATTGCATTGTAAGGCAATTATTTTGCCTAATAACAAAGCACTGGCCAGGAAGTCTCTGCTTCTCCAGCAGCTCTAACTTGCCCCTGGCTTTCAAAGCTGCCAGCTCTCGTGGCTTTGGAGAGGCTTTTCCTGGGAAGGCTTGTTGTCACACTGCTCCAAGGATTGTTCCCTGAGGGCCTTCCCCCCACCTCTTCACACTCTGTAGTTGTCAGCTATTTTAAATATACATAAGCTATTGCTGTATTTCTGGACCATTTATTTCCCACTTAACTGTCTGTTTTGTGATGGATTCCCCCCTCCCCACCTCTTTGTTCTCTTTTCATTTATTTATTATTACTATTATTTATTTGGAGGGTTGTGACATTCTCACTGGGGAAGTGCAAGTGGAGAGCAGAGCTGAATTCCGATTTCATCTCATTTAATCTCTGGCTTGATAGGTGAGCTCGAAGCATCTAACCTGGCTTGGGCTTGAAGCTGTGGCAACACACCCAGTGCTGTGGCAACACACTGCAAGGCACTAATTGAAAGCTCTTCCATTTGAAAAATCGATCCTGGGAGATGTTTTCCAGGCTCTTTCCTGCATTTGAACAGCAAGGCCGATGGGATGGACTTGATGGTCTTGGAAGTCTCTTCCAACCTGGCTGATTCTATGATGTCTGGCACCTTGCAGGAATAACTGGAAGATGTTCCTGGGTTGAAAATAAGAGGCAAACCCCTTTGTAATCTCCCCAAAATTGCAACTGGGAGTTGCCAGGGAAGGAGGGTCCAACGCATGGCAGATTCTTGCTTGGAGCTGAGAGCTCAGCTCTGGCCCTGCCTGCGTTTCTGTGCCGGTCCCTCTGCTGGGGTCTCCTCCCTTATCCAGGTGCCAAATGAGCACCTTCAGCTTATTTCTTGAAGCACTAGGAAGGGGGGTTATATTTTTTTACCCTTTTTTTTTTTTTGTAAATTATATTTCAAGCGTGCCTTTCCCACGTCTTCCAGCGGCAGAGCTTGCACGGGAGGAGCTGAAACGCAAACTCGGAGCTGCGGGCGTGGGTTTTGCTGCTCGGGACATCTGTCAGTGCCACGGGCAGGCTCTGGAACAGGCAGTGCTGCTGACAGCAGGCAGGAGGAGATCAGTCTGGACTGTGTTAATCCCTGTCTCTGGCAGCCTGGGTGTTGGGACCGAGCCCAGATGGCTGCCTGTTCTGCGGTGCCTTCTTCCAAGGAGCTGTAGCTTGGTGGTGGTTTGGGAATCCAGCTCCTTTTAGCACGTTTGATGGCTTGTGCTCTCAGGTTTTTTAGTGACACTCCGGTTTGATTGTCCCCACTGTGGGGCAGGATGCCCCTGTCCTTGTGGCTGCAACCATTGACAGGGCTTTGAGCAGAAGGGGTTAACCAGAGAAACGGGGCTCTCTGCGCTGGAATATCTCCTTTCATCCCAATCAAAACAGCGCGGAGAACTTGATTAGGAGGAAATGTCATGCAGATCATTGAGGAAAATAATCCTCCAGCAGCTTTGCATCTGGAAACCATCCTAGAAACACTATTGTTCACCGACGGCTGATTAACAGCACCTCGAGCAGGGTCATTAACATACCTGGCTGAGGCCTCTCTAATTATCAGCTGAGTTAATGCTTTCATCGGGGTGACACAGGGGACAAGTCCAATCTCAGGGGCTGTTTTCAGTGGCTCTGATGGCAGAAATGTGCCTGTGAAGGTCAGCGCTGCAGTTGCCTCTCCTGGCTCTCGGAGCTTCCCTGCTGCCCAGGATGAGGGTCCTGCAGAATTCCCACATCTCTGTCCTCCCTAATGAATGTTTTAATTCATTAGCACCTGATGGGACAACGCTTAATAACCCTTTATTCCTTCCCAGAGGGGTTTTAGCCCAACAGCTGCTCTTGGAATACATAAAACCCCAGAATCCCAGGCTGGTTTGGGTGGGAAGGGACCCTCAAGACCATTGCAGCAAATCCAGACAGATCATTCCTTTCATCCAACTCATCAAGTGGTTCATCAGTGCTGTGGGGTGATGGATAGCAGGGTGCAGATGTGCCCGTGCAGGGGGAGCTCCACTTTTGGGAGATGTGCTCCTTCACAGCAGGCTTGGAATGGAATTTGTTTCCTATACAGATTTTTAAGGAGTAGATTAATGAATCCAGCATTAACATGTTAGGCTGTATTAACTCTTAGAGTGGCAAAAAATAAATCAGATTTCTCAAGCAAATTCTGACCTCTGCAACACCGACGTAAATTGCTGAATTAATATCAGACTAAACAGGGGTAGAATTTATGCCTCTTAATTCGGGGGAGTTATTCTGAGTGTTGCCATCCTGGGTCATTTCTGTACAGATTGATAAGAAAAGGATATCTTAAGAAATCAAACTCTATGCGGTGAAGAGATCTGTGAAGGCAGAAAATAAACCATAGCAGGTGTTTGGTTGGGGTTTTTTTTCTTCCATGCAGTCAAATAATTGTGTTATTTTTTAAACACTACAACTCTATTCTGTTACTTTCTGGTTTTGATCATTTCCTTCATGAAATCCAGGATATCCAATCTTACAGAAGGTCCCGGGTGTTTCCAATGGACTCTCCACCCCACCAGCCACGGGTGGGGCATCTCTGCCAAAATGCTCTTTAAGGAGAGGCAAAGACCCCTGAGAGCTGTGGGAACTGGGCAATGGTTGGTCTGAAAAGCCATTATGAGTGGTCTCTGTGTGAGCAACTGGTGAAACCTCTTCCCAAAGGTGCTGCTCTGTGGAGGATGAGCCTCTTCCTTCTCTGCCAAGGTGGGGCTGTGCGTGGAAAGGGAAATTAAGTGGAGAGGCTCTGCTTGCTGATTAAAATCGGTGCCTATAAATAATCCTGATGTTAAACGCTGCCTGTGCCCTGCAGAGCTGTCAGGGGATGGTTTCTCTCAGTTCAGCACATCGTGGGGGTCTGGGGAGGGCTGTGTTTGAGGGGGGACTGACTCACTGCCTGGAGCCCCAGGGTATGGGGTAGTGCTGCTTGTGGTCCTTGTAAGTCCAGCTGAAGAGCAGGAAATATCCCTCCTGCTTAAAATTGGGGAGGGTTCAGGGTCAGATCCCTTGGTGGGGCTGCATTAGGTGCTGTGCAACCAGAAGAGCTCATTCCAGTGCTCCATGCCCATCTTCCATCAGGTGATGCTCTTTGGTGCTTCTCCTTGCAGTGAATACACTGAGAAGTTGCTCGAGGGGCCTCAAGGACTCTGCCAAGCACGGTAATTTGTGCTGGAATAAGGGGATCTCTTCTGGAAAGGGAGGGATGTGGGTTATTTTGGAGTGTGGTGTCTTTTTCCATTTGAAAGCATCGCTTTTGCAGGCAATTACCCCGTGCTAGCAGAACAAATTTCAGTGAACAGTTGATAAAATTCATAATTAATGAGCTTTGGCTACCACGATGCTGATTCTGTTCAAAATAAGCTCCCAGTCCCATGCTTCCTTTTCCAAATATAAGTGAATCTGCCTTTAGTGGAATCAAATGTCACTTCGACATATGTAGCCTAAGGGGGGAAAGAACATTCTTCAGCTGTTTGGTACCTGCCCCAGTCTGTTTGCAGGGATGTGTTGATTTTGGCCTTCTGGGCACAAAGGAAAGAGAATCAAAACTTTCTCCTCTATTCTATGTAAAATGCTGCCTGTGGGGCAGGATGAATTCGTGTTGGGTGGATGCTGAAAGCATGAACTGGGGGGAGAAGCCTCTGTGAGGTGTCTTTGGTATCCTTGTCTCCATCTCGCTGCCTTCCTCTCTCCTGGAGGGACATCCAAAGGGCTTCTCTGGGGCTTGTCTGGAGACAACCCTTAGCCAGATGGGCTTGGAGGATTCGAAAGGCTTTGAGCTCCCCATGGAAAGGGGGAGAGGAAATTTTAAGGAATCTTCACCAGAGAAGGGGGAGAGTCATTTGGAAGAGCTAAGGGGGAGATACCCACAGAACCACCAGGACACTGTAGATGTTTGGGCAGGTATTGAAGGACCTTACCTGTTATGGTGCTGTGTTGCCTCCTTCTCCCCTGTGTCCCTGGGTTGGAAAAACAGTCTCTGAAGTCTCTTCCAACCCAAACCATTCTGATTCTGTCATTGGTGGTGGGGCTTGGAGCAACCTGGCCTAGTGGGAAGGTGACTCTGCCTATGGTGGGGATGGAATGAGGGGGTCTTTAAGGTCCCTTCCAACCCAAACCACTCTGGGATTGTTCAGACCTGCACTGATGGACTCATTGCTTGCAGAAACCTGGAGAACATCATAAATTAGCTCTGGCTACTCAGGTAACCAGGAGAGTATTCACCCAACAATCAGAGCTGAGAAAAGGTGGTCTGGGGAAGCTTAATTGGAGGAAATGAAGGAAACCTCAGCTCAAGCAGGTCAAGAATTGCTGGGTGATTACATGAGCTTGCCTGCCAAGCCAGAGCAGGGGTTTTAATCTTCCACCCAGCCTTAGATTAGCTCTGCCCTGGCAGAGGTGCTGTAATTTATAATTTTTCCTCTAGTTGAGTGAGGTGCTTGCCTGAAGTGTGGTGGGAACATATCACCTGAGGACCTACTGGGAAGGCCAGAGTGTTTTCCCTGCTCTGGGATTTTGGAGTCTGGGTCTTGTAGGAAATTAATATATGTCTGAGGAGGCTTAATTTTTTCCCAATAAAAACCACTCCAAGGGGTTTTTTTTTCCCCTGCTGTCAGTCCTGTAGACAATGGCTGTGCAATTTGGTGTAGCTACCACTAAACTCAGGTGCTGGGACGTGTCCTGGGTGGGTTCCAGATGTCCTGGAGATGTCCATGGTCACTTAAAAGCTGGAACTTCCCCTTATGGTGAGGTGAGGTGGGGTCAGGCCAGGGACCCTCAGGAGATGCCACCCAAGGTGACACCAGAAAGGGGTGACCAACCTTTCAGGTGCAGAGGGTTCAGTGTGGGTGTGACCACCTGGTACCTCCCACAGATTTTGGGATGTTGGCAAAGGGTTTAACGTTCCTGCAGTATCCCAGCCCCTTTATGGTCTAATGCAGTTTGCAGGGCATGAAAGAAAATCCATCTTGGTGCCAGAATTCAAAGGGGGAAGAACAACTTGTGGTCTGTTTCGAATAATTAAACTACGCAGATCTTTAGTGATCTATCAAGGGATATGAGGGAGTAATAAGACACTCTGTCCAATTTGTTTTAGAGCTGGAGTTGGAGCAGTGTAGTATAAAATTATAACCTACAAATTAATCACCAGAATGTTCCCTGTATCTAGGTCAAATCCACACGTGAACCTCCACAAAACTTCGGCTTCATTCAGCTTCATTCAGCTTTTTCGTGATTATCTTTACTTTCTGGTGCCTCAAGGGAGGTAAAATCCCTTTGAATTTAAAAAGAAAAAAAAAGAAAAAGGCTATTGCCCTCCTCCCCCCCTCCCCAGTTTCTCTTAAACTTCTCCTTCCTGCCTCGTTTTTAAAGTAGGAAGCTTTTTCATTTTAAAAAAAGGGGAGGGTTTTTAATGCGTGTTTTTCACTGAGCGTTGCTCGAATTCAACCAGTCCTGTTGTGGCTCTGAAGGAGCCATCAAACTTCTGTGTAAAAGCAGCAATGAAACCAGTTTGAGTGTCCAAGGCTTGGTGTGGTGCTTTGAATCACCGTGTGCCTCTTTGCCATCCCTGTGTGGCTGCCACGTTCGGTTCCTTCTGGGACTGAAACCAATTAAAACCTTGATCAATTAAAGGTTCTGCTTCTGGCTTAGCTCTGAGTCTTGGCTTCCTGTGCCCCAGCATCCCTCTCTGCTGGTGGCTGGGAGGTTGGGTGTGCTCTTGTTCAGTCTGCCTTATGTGGAGAAGGAGCTCTGTGGTATCTGAGATTCTGATTTTAGCTGAAGGGTCGTCGTGGTTTGGGGGTTTGGGTGGCTTTTTTTTTCCTGTGATAGTCACTACTAAAGCATCATCTGGTGTTGACCCTGCCTTGGTGAGGTCCAGCCTCCTCCTCTTCAGGAACATGACCTCAAGGCCAGGTTGGATGAGCACCCTGGGCTAGTGGGAGTTGTCCCTGCCCGTGGCAGGGGGTGGAATGGGATGAACTTCGAGGTCCCTTCCAACCCAAACCATCGTGTGGTTCTATGAACACTGGGTAGGGAGACTTCCAGTGTGGTTTGGGGATTGGTGGCAATGCCTGGCAGTCCTTGCCTTCCCATTCCCAGCTCCAATACAGGCACAGCAGGTCTCTCTCCCTGCCCTAGAGAACAGTGGGATGAACCACATGGGGTGTAGTAAATGGGGTAAAGAAATCCTATTCCACTCTATACCTGCGATTGCTCTTCATTAGCAGCCCTTCAAAGAGCTTTAAAGATAAAGTGGCCAGAAAAACAAGAATCAAAACCTTCAGCTCCTATTTTCTCCTTTTGTGTTAAAGCCTTAACCTCAGATTCCTTGGAAAATGTAACAGCTCCTCGGGTTTGAGGCACTAGGAACAAACAGTTCCTCGGAATCCCGTGAAGAGAGCTGGAATTTGAGAGCATGGCTGGAATGTTTCAAGGCACTTTCCTGGTAAATGGTGTCTGGGATGTGCCAGGGTGGGAGGGTGACCTCCTGCACCCTGAAGCTGGGACAGGATCCCACCCACAGCAGCTCTTTGGTACCCTTGTTACCGTGAGGAGAAAATCAGGGTGCCTCAGTTTTGGGCACCCCACAGGTGGAACTTCCACATTGCTACCCCAAAAATTGCACTCCTAGGCATGTTTTATGGCAGGGTTTTTACTGAGCCGGGTACAGAGCCTGCTGCTGCATGTCACAGTGCTGTCACACTGCTGTCACACTGCTGTCACATGGCAGCAAGTGCATTCAGAGCTGCACAGCTGAGCTGGCACCAGCTCGGAGCAGGGGTCTGATCTCCAAAGCTATTCCAGCTCACACAAGCACAGAATGGGTTGGGAATGGGAAGGGACCTTAAAGCTCATCCAGTGCCACCCCCTGCCATGGGCAGGGACACCTCCCACCAGCCCAGGGTGCTCCAAGCTCCATCCAACCTGGCCTTGGACACTCCCAGGGATCCAGGGGCAGCCACAGCTTCTCTGGGAATTCCATCCCAGTCCCTC
>JAWWTY010000002.1:5193066-5205038 GCA_035222235.1 Margarornis squamiger
AGCCCTGCCCTCTGGCAGTGGGAAGCCATTCCCTGTGTCCTGTCCCTCCAGGCCTTGTCCCCAGTCCCTCTCCAGCTTTCCTGGAGCCCCTTTAGGCACTGCAAGGGGCTCTCAGGTGTCCCTGGAGCCTTCCCTTCTCCAGGTGACCCCCCCAGCTCTCCCAGCCTGTCCCTAGAGCAGAGGGGCTCCAGCCCTGGGACATCTCTGTGGCCTCCTCTGCACCGTCTCCAGCAGCTCCACATCCTTCCTGTGCTGCACCACTTCCAAAGTGGAGCATCCCCTCTTGGAACGCTCCCTGGGAGCAGGAGGGCACTTTGGGAAGGAGCTGTGGGATGGGATGGGGGGAAGCACAGCCTTTGAGTGCTGCCAGCAGAAAGGCAGATAACAGGGGCCCAGGCTGCCAGGGACAAGGACCATGATTCATGTGTGGGCAAAGGCTTGGTGAGATTCCAACTTCAGGCCAGGAAGAAAGACCTTTAAAAAATTATTTACCCGACACTGGGATGGAGAGGGAGGAAAAAAAAAAACAAACTGAAAACCAACCAAACCAAAAAACCCAACCAAACCAAAAAGAGCCCCGAAGAACAGGTTTAAACCCAGTATTTATGCTGCTAATTGTTTTTGCAATCCCACAGTAAGGAAGGTGCATGTTTTGCTCTGCTGAGGATCACATTCACGGGATGAATCCCAACAGTGCAGCTTGTCCATGTGCCCATCCGTGCAAACTCCACGGAGCTGCTGGCCATGACCTGCCTCTCTCCAGGGCTCAGGGATGCTCCCAACGCTGGCAGCTCTGCCATTGTCTGCTAACACAGCTCATCCCGTGCCAGGGAATGCTTTTCCTTCTGCCTCAGGGCTCGTGCTTCGGTCAGGGCGTTGCTCAGCCCTGCCTGGATGTGCCTTTTGTCAGAATATGTTTTCCTACAGGAAATACCTGCTGGTGTCTTTAACCCAATGCCAGCTTCTCCTGCACTTTGGGAGTGCCTGGGGGATGTTTCCTCTCCACCTCTGGCCACTCCAGCTGATTTCTGCTTGTCCTCAGGCACAGCAGGGCCAGGGTTTTCTCTGCAATCTTTTCCTGGCTCTCCAATGTGAGCTGGTGCAGAGAGTCTCTGTGAGCCCATAGCCTGCATATGTGGACCACGTGGTCCTGCCAAGGACTCTGTGTCACTGACCGAGCCTTTAGTGGCTACAATAATTACAGGGGAGCACTTGGACTTCAGGGGAGGCCTAACCTGGTCTAAGTTTGAGCTGCAAGAGGGTAGATTTAGGTTAGATATTGGGAAGGAATCCTTCCCTGGGAGGGTGGGCAGGCCCTGGCACGGGCTGGGCAGAGAACCTGTGGCTGCCCTTGGATCCCTGGAAGTGTCCAAGGCTAGGATGGAGCAACCTGGGCTGGTGGAAGGTGTCCCTGCCCATGGCAGGGGGTGGGACTGGATGGACTTGAAGGTCCCTCCCACCCTAAACCATCCTGGGATTCTCTGACTGTAGTGGTGGGCAGGTCTCTTCCTCTTTCCATTGCCATAATGGTGTTTGGTTAAAGCAGTGGGGGACCTGCAATGAATGGTTTGCTGCAGGAGGAGGTCTCACCATGTCTGTTTGTCCTCCCTGCCCTGGATTGACCACTTCTGGAAGGACTTTGGCAGACTCCAGGGAGTGCAAATGGTGCTCTCGGTAAATTTTCTGTCTGCTGGGACATGGTGGAGGAGAGAGCAGATGGTGGAAGATCCCTGGATGGGAACAGAAGAAACCAAGCCAGAGGCAGGGTGGGCAGAGTCACTCAGTGTTGTAATGAGGGGAATAAGGTGCTTTGCAGGCATGTCATTAATATTCCCCAAATCCAAAAGGTCACTGCTCTGCCCCAGCTGCTCTTTGCTGGTAGGAGCTGTTGGAAATCATGGAGTCCCACACTGGTTTGGGTTGAATGGACCTTAAAGCTCATCTTGTTCCACCCCCTGCCACGGGCAGGAACACCTTCCACTCTCCCAGCTTGCTCCAAGCCCCGTCCAACCTGGCCTTGGCTCCAAACTTAGGAGCTGTCCCGTGTGTGGTGGTGGCAGGCCATCCAAACCCGGGCTCCAGTGGCTGCCTGTGACAGCTGTGTAAGGTGTGAGCAGCTCTGCAGTCCCAAGAACAGGTCTCACAGATAAGCTCCTTCCATGGAGGAAATATTCCATTTATTTTTATCCTCGCTTCCTGCCTCTCAGCCCGTTAATTATCCCTCCGAGGACTTTCTCTCTCAGTCTTTTTTGGGAAGGAAACTTGGCGAGTGGTGCCTGAATGTCCTCGGCCATGAGAACAGTGGGTTCAATTTTAGTACCTTCTGGAGAAAAAGTCTTTATTTCTTTTTTTTTTTTTTTTTAATTTCTTTGATTTTGATTTTGCTTTTTGTGAGCCTGTGGTTGTTTTTCCCCTCCATGTGTGACAAGCTGCCCGAGCTTTCCTCCCTGGATCATCCCTGCCACGATGCCTGTGCAGGGGAGTGTGGAGAAGAGGCACTCGTGCTCCAACATATCCCTGGATTAAATGGATGGACACCTGAGCTCGCTCCAAACCTGGAGCCACCGTGCTGAGTCCTATCCCTCTTCTCTCCTCATCGGCAGCCTCTTTAATGGATGTCCTTGAGGAAGCATTTAAAAATGCAAACCATTTTTGGTCGCCATAGCGACCGTTCTTGTGGAAATGGGGAGAAAACGTGGTTTCCTGGGAGGTCACAGGCGCTTTTGGAGGTGCTGTGGGGTTGTGGTGGGTGTCGTAGCAGGAGCACGGGTTGAGCCACCACTCCCAGGTCCATCCCTGCTGGTGTCCCACTGCCAGGTCTCAGGGATTCCTGGGGGGAACAGCTTGGGCTTAACTTGTGGATACCTCTGGTACCCACCACTATTTGCTCTGGGCAACCTGGTCTGCTGGAGGGTGAACCTGTCCCTGGCAGGGGGTGGAACCAAGGTGGACTTTGAGGTCCCTTCCAACCAGACCATTCTGGGATTCTGTGATCTGCAGTCCCGAGTTAGGGTTTCATATAAACCCAGTCTGCAACCAAAGGAGCTCTCCAGGTGACTTTGGAGTTTCCCATGGGTGTCATGTGAAAACATGGAGAGTTCTGGCTGCATCCTCCCTTCTGTCACCACCTGTCCCATGGTCCCCAGTTCTCCACAGGGGCATTCCCACAGCGCTCTCCGTGCTCTGCTTGGGATGGGACATGCCAATTCTCTTGTTCAGCACTCCCATCACGGCAGGAGAGCCTGTCCAGGCTCCTAAAGCTGCAGGGTCAAGTGGGAACACCACAAAGTGCTGGCAGCAAACCCACTGCAACCCTCACCTGCTCCCAAAACCACGGATGGCAGAGATAATATAATAATGCCAACACTATAAATAAACCCAAGCAGATAGTTTCATGCAAATACGTAGAGAAAGTTGGGTTATCCTTTCAGGATGCTGGCATAGCAATGGAAGAGGGTTCTTCCAGAGCAGGGCCCCTCACTGTGTCCCCCAGGAGGCACCATTTGGAGCTATCAGACTTGCTGCTGTGCCTTCCCTGAGTGGGGCCAAGGCTGGAGAAGTCCTTCCCTGCTGGAGTTGCGTGCTAGAAGGGATTGGGGAGGGAGTGTGTGTTTCAGCACTTACAGAAGTCCATGCCAGACAAGATGGGTGCTTCATAACACATCCCCCTGCAGCCTCTGTGTCCTCTACTCAAATGGTCTCTTTGGATCAAAATCCAGGGAAAATCTGCCAAGGCTGGATTTGCCCTCCTGGGTCTTAGTGTGACCTGCATGGAATGGGGTCTCCTGGCTTGGATGTTGCTTTGGTGTTTGAAGGGTCATCTTTGAAACCCTTGTACAAAGCAGGGCATTTGAGGCACCTCAAATACTGACTTTGGGGGTTCTGTCCTCCATCCTGACTCTTGTATCACTTCCTAACAAGACCTGGTTGGTGGAAATTCCCATAAACCTAAGAAGGCCATCAACCCTCGACTTCTAATTGATTTGGCATCTGTCTCTGCTGTGGCTTCACCAGACATTTAATGCACCAAAGCCTGCCCAGGGCAACACCCTCCCTGTCTCCAGAAATCACTTCCAGCCTCATCTGATGCCGAGACACAGATAAGCAGAGCTTGGGAAGCCACCCAAGGGATTGCACCTTCCCAGGTTAGGGAGTGGAAGTGAATCACAGCAGTAGGATGTGCATGGGATGTGTGAGGTGAAAAGTGCTCATGGTCCTTCATCCACAGTCATCTCCATCCTGGAAAGCAAAGGGTTGTGACCCTTTTCCAAAGGGTCATCAGCTCTCTTTGGCCTCCAGTAGGCTGAGTTAGCATCTCTCCATCCAGCAGGAGTTCCTGCTGAGGGCTGGGGGCCATCCCTGAAGAGCAGTGAGTGGTGCTTGAGCAAGGACCCAGCCGTGACCCCTCTAAGATGCTGTTGGGGTGACAGGGCTGGGACAGCGTCCCTTTCCCGGGATGTGTTCCTGGGAAATTATCTCTTAGCAAGGATGCAGAAGTTCTTGGGTTTGCTTGCTCCAGTCCTACAATGTCTGGCCATGCTCCAATCCCTCCCCCTTCCCAAGGGATGTCTCACACGGGCAGGGGGAAGGACCTGGCCCTGTCCCCTTCCTTAGCCGTGTTTGGGACAATGTCCTGGCCTTTACTCAATGGACTGGTGCTTAAATACACTGGTTCAGCCTTGGAGGGTTTGGGGTGAGGGATTCTTGTTCTCTGGGAATCACAGAACCCTTCAGGTTGGAAAAGCCCTCTCAGATCATCGAGCCCAACCCTTAAGCCAGCACTAAGCCATGTCCCCAGGTGCCACATCCAGGGGATTTTTGAGCAAGAATCAGTGGAGCTGTTTGACTTCCAGGCAGTTTTTTGCTCCCTGAAACACGTGCCTCTCCTTTCCTTGCAAAACAGGAGGACTTTTCTCTTGGAAACAACAATCCAGGCTATTGCTCAGCACCGATATCACTATCCTGAGGGGGATTTGCTTTGACTTTCAGCTGAGTTTTGGGCCTGTTCTAGTCTGGACTCGGTGACACTGGCTCTGCCAGAGATGTTCTTCCCACCAGAATGCATCTTCAGGCCTTTGTGCTGAAGGAATGGGGCCCGTTCCATTCCTTTCCATGTGTAGACCCAGCTGCAAGCTCAGCTTTTGAAAGCCAAGAGCTCTTTAATGGAGAATTTTCTTCCCCACGTGCAGCAGCATCGCTGACTCCTGCACATCCATGCACACAGAGGTGATTCCACCCACCTTCACAGCCTAAGCCATGGACAGATGTCCCACCCAAGACTCTCACCCTTGGATTCAGCTCCTCTGACCTCCTGGCAGGGCTCCTTAGATGGAAGCACTGGTTTTAGTCAAGGTAACCTACGACAATGTTTTTTGAGCACGTGAGAAGTGCAACTAGACATTTCATTGATATCACAGGCTTGAAGAGATGGAGGCAAAACAACTTAGCACCTTTTATTGATAAGGGATTGTTTTTCTTTCCAGGGAGATGAGCAAGCCTGAGCATTGCTACGGAAATGTCAGGTGAGTGGGAAACAGGATGAGCAAGAATCGATGGGATGTGTTTGGAAGTTTGGAACTGACTTCATGAGTGTCTTCCTTAATCAGCTGGGCACAGCTGGAGGAGCCGATGGATCACTTCTGCAGATGAGACAGTGGAGAGCATTGCCAATGTGGAACGGGGCCTGGATGTCCCACAGGAAGGATGGAGAGACCTTGGGGTCGGTGTGAGAGCGTGTAATGCAGGTAGTACGTTTGCATCTTTTCTCTGTTAATAAAATCTCTTCAATACCTATTAATAAAACCTTGTCCCATTAGCTGGACTCTCCTCCGTGGCAATTGCCACAGGAAGAGGAAGTGGGGTAGAAACTAATTGCAGCAGGAGTGTAGGATGTTGCAGGACAAGGAGATGGATTTAGCAGAGAGGGAAGCATTGCTGCCTCCCTAACCTTTGAGCAGACCTCGTCCAGCCAAGAGCTCGGGAAGAGCAAGCTGCCAGTGGAGGAGGACACTCTGTCCTACAAGGGAAGGCTTAACAGTGGCTGCTGGAATTAGAAAACACACTGTGGGTGGAGTTGTTCCCCCCCTTGCAGAGGTCAGGACATCAGGACAGCACGGGATGGGGGAACGTGGGCTGGGTGTGAAGCAGCCTGGGAATTCAGCAGCTTTTCCCACTCTCCTAGTGATGCCATGAAAACACTGCTATTCCCACCCAGGAAAACTCCTGCCTTGGTGTCAAGGCATGCCTGGGGCAGGCTGAAAACTGGCAAGGGGGAGATGATTGCATGCTGATGCTTTCACCTCCCCAGCGTGACATCTGTGCCTGCGTGCGGGCACTTGTCCTCCAGCCATCTCAGCTGGCTCCGTTTCCAGCCTCTCCAGGCCTGTAACCACCCTGTTTGCTCCCTTCCCATCATTAATGCCTAGGCAAGGAAATGACCCGACCTGGGTTTTGTGGAGCTGGTGCAATCCTGGAGTCCTTAACTCAGGAAACTCTTCGTGTGAGTGCTCCCGGTGCCAGAAGAACTGCTGGAGCCTCACTGCACCGCTGGGATTGCTCTCTGCAGGAGCTTTGGGGTCGGGGCTGCTGCCCAGCAGCACCTTCTGCCTTGGGGAGGGAGCAGGGTGAGAAGGGCACTCTCAGCAGGCTGGCAGTGGTGTGGCTGTGCTTCACATTTCCCCCTGCCCTGAGGGCTTTGCTGAACCGAGCCCTGGACATGCCCTGGCACGGGCTCAGCCTCCGTGCCAAGCTCCGTGGGCAGATCCTTTCCTTAGCAAAGCACCTCAAGGCCCATCCTGATTTTGCAGGGAGGCCACTCTGCCCTGGACCAAGAAATCCTAAGCAACATTTACTCCTTGGCACAGCTTCAGAGCTCCTTGGGTTTAGCCCCTGTGCCTCACCTGCAGCGAGAGAGACTAATTTGGGAGAGCAAAATTGAAGTGATTGTGAAACCCTTCGGTGGCACAAACGAGTGACAAGAGATTTTCTCACCTAAACTAACTGAACCTTTGCTGAGGGCCCACCCAGTGGAATTGTGGCTCCTGTTCCTTCGGAGTAGTTGGAGGAAGGATTTAATTTTTGCACCATGCAGGCACCAGATGCTGTGTGCAGTTCAAAGGTGCCAATGTCCCTCTCTATTAATGTCATCAAACCCTCACAGCACGTGTTGGCAAATGCAGGCTTGACATAAAGCGAGTCATCCCTGGGCTGTAGTGTTCAGTGTAACTATTCTTCAGAGTAACTCAGCCTCCTTTGCCCAAATTTTGGTGGCTGCCCCACGCCTGGAAGTGTCCAAGGCCAGCTTGGATGGGGTTTGTGGAAGGTGGCAGGGGGTGGAACAAGATGAGCTCTGAGGTTCCTCCCAAGCCAGGTGTTTTGGGGCTTCCCCACGCTCAAGAATTTTGGTGTCCCCGTATTTCTGTGGCAGAGATGGTCTCCATCAGCTTTCCTGCCCGCTCCTTGCCTCCTCCTTTCAACGTGAGGATTCATCAACCTGGCTCTGTGAGAGACAGAGAGCAGGAGAAGCTGCTGCCCTCTCAGCAAGGCACCTGTGGGTGCAGAGCCGGGGTCACCACTGGCATCTGGGTGGGTCCCCAAGGGCACAGAGGGCTGGAGCTGCTGTTTGCAGGCAGGCACCTCTTCCCCCACCACAACCCAGCTCTGCCCTCCTCCTGGACCAAGTGGGCACTGCTCCTCCAAATTCCCAGCTCAAGGGGAAGTGCCACAGAGGTGGTGGATGCAAAGAAGTGGCCTTGTGACAGTGGGTGACACAGCTCTGGTGGTCAGGGCCATGCCCTGGGTTTCAGACTGGCAGTGCCTCTCAGTGTTTGCTGGGAAGGCAGAGCCAGCTGAAGGGGCAGGGTGATGCCAACCGGTGTTCCCAAGGGAAGGGAGGATGGATTTCCAGCAGGGTTTTAGCCATAGGGAGAGCAGGGATTGGGAGGGGGAGGCACGATCCTGCTCTGGCTGCTCTCCACGGTGGGGACTAATCCATGGCAAGGGATCCAGCAGGATTCCTGCCCTCAGGGTGTCCTTCCCCGTGGCCTCCCAGAGGGAAGCCATGTCCTTGGCAGCTTTGGTGTCTCCATCTCCTGGGTGGACACACCAGCCCTTATCCCTGGCTGAGGTTCCTCAGCAGCTGCAGGAGGGATGCCATGGGCATTTTTGAGAGCTTTAGGTTTAGGTTGCACCCTTTGTGCCACTCACACCAGGTGAAGGCTGTTCCTTTGTGGCTTTCCAGGTAAGAAAACCAGATCCACGCTGAGCTGGGGGGGTGGGATATTTGGTGACCTTCGTGGGGGTGAGGGGCAAGTCATCTGTGTGTGTGCTCTGCTCTCCAGGCCACTTCTCTCCTGGGGCTTTCAGCTCTCACCAACAAAGCCATGAATCTTCCCTCCTCATCCTCGTCTTCCATGGGATCTCAGGCTGCTCAAAGCCACCTTAGCTGAGCTTCTGAGGGTGCTGGAGGAGAGGAGGCAGTAGGAGATCACAAGTTCACTTGTGCTGTCCCATGTCTGAGCCCCGAGAGTGTTTCCGGAGGAAAGTGCTCCAAAGAGGGGCGTGCAGAGCTGGTGCCTGGTGGGATGGGAGGGAAGTGTCTGTCCCTCCTGGTGACAGGAGGCTGCAGGACTGTAATGGGGAGCCAGGCTTGGATGGTTGCTGAAATCAACCCCACGGTCACACCTTGCCTGTTGTAAGATGCTCATCCTGCCTGCCATCGTTGCTGAGCTGCCAGGCAGGAAAAGCCTGTGCCAGGCTCTCAGAGCTCTCCATTGCTTCAGCACTGCTGGCTCCAGGTTTTGGCTTCCAGCTCACATTCTCTCCTCCGCAGACCTTATGTCTCTGCTCCCAGTTTCTCCAGCTGTTATCAACAGATGCACTTGGTGACTCACGTTTCCTAACCACATCCCCTTCTCCCTCTTGCCCCCACCCACCCACCACCACTGAGTCACTTGGCCTCCTGTCACAAGCCACGAGCCTCTTCCTTCAGTCATGCACGGAGACACTTCCAGCCCAGTCTGATGTAAGCTCCTCCCGAGTTCCTTTTTCCAAGCCTGCTGGTTATTAAGGGGCTGGCCCTGATCTCCCTGCCTAGACCCCACTCTTTTGCCCCCTTAATGCAGTGTTGTCCTCTCCAGCAGCTCCCCAGTCCTAATGGAGGTTACTCAACAGCCCAGCACGCCCCACTCTTGTATCTGAGACGTGACTTGTGGAGGTGGGAGCTGAGAAAACCCACTGCTCCAAAGCCTTTCCCACCTTCTCACCATCCCAATCCCCACAGAGCCCAGTCCTTTACAGCTCCTTTCCCAAGCTCCCTGTTTGGGCACAGGGTGAAATGCAGTCACTGTCACCAGGCTTTGAAGGTTTGTCCCACAGCCAGAAGAGCTGGGGGCCGAGGTGGACACACCACACCAAACTGGTGCCCAAACTGGGAGCATACTGGGAGCTGCTTCCCTTAATGTTTCCTGCTGATGGTCAGAGGCTCCATCATCACTCTAAGCTTTTTTTTGGAGGTTTTCTTTGTCAATGGGCAAACATACAGGGTTTTATTTCTTTATTTATATCTTTATGCCAAAGCTCGTTCGTTTCTAACTCAAATTGATCCACCCTGAACTGTCATGTTTATGAAGTGCAGATTGGGTGGAGGATGAGCTGAATTCCTCAAATTCTCCCTGCAGGTCTGACAAATTACCTGGCCTCTTCCCCAGTGTCAGCATCGTCCATTAAAGAGACTTTTCAGCTGCTCAGGGAAGGAATTTTAGCACGAGGGGGATGTTGAAAGTCAAGGTGGCTCTTTCCTCGCACCCACTGCTCAGAGAGCTGATTTAGGGCCATCTCTGTCCCTCTCCACCCCATTAGAGGAGATGTGGAGGTTGTATTTCATCTCCCCAGGATCTTTGTGAAGCCAAGTGCTGTAACTTCCTGCCATGGGATGGCCACACTCCAGATAAAAACATCAAGATACAAAACAGGGTGAATTTTCACATGGGCGTCACTGCCCTTGATTTGGGATAAGAGGGATGGACAAAACTCATCCCCCGACCATTCCATGGGGAAGGAGGGTGGTGTGGGTGCAATCCTGGGCTGGGAAATGCTGGATCAACCCTTGCTTTAGTCATCCTGAGGAGGGAGCAGGCACAGCCACTGCTTACCCTGAGGTCAGACAGGCAGGAGGAAGATGGATATCAGGCTGGCCACGCTGCTGGAGTCAGGAATGTCATAATATCCCCACCCACCCTCCACCAAAATCTTGCAGCCAGGCTTGGAAACCTCTGGATGATTCTTGTCAAAACAGGATTGTTGTTCTTCTGCCTGGCACCTGATGAGCTGGGCTGGGCTGCCCTTGGCTGCTCCCTTTCCTCAGCTCCCTGCAGGGAAAGGTGCCAGAGCTGGGCCCCAGTTGCCCAGGAGCCCTCCCCAGTGGCCCACCTTCTCCACTCGTGCTGGGAGCACTGGTTAGGGGCACTGGACCTGGATGAATGCTTTGTCCTGTCCCTGGTTTATGCCAGAGGAAAATCCTCCTGATGGAAACACCTTCCCAGTGGGAAAGGCAGGTTCATTACTGTGTCACTGCCTGATTTCCTCGCTTCTGACGTGCTTCCTTCTCCTCCTCCTCCTCCGTGTTTTGCTGGTCCATCCCTCCTTGCCCTCCTCTGATCTCCCATTTCACCTTTTCCATTCCCCTGCTGCATCCCAGAGGATGGTGAGTTCCCTTCCTGGCAGGGATCCCTGCAGATGTGTAAGCACCTCCTTGGTGCTGCCAGAAACCGCTGGAGTGTCCCTCCTGTGGGAGAGGACAGAATCAACCCAGGGTTTTGGTTTCCTGCTGGAGCACCACGGTGCTGTATCCCTCCCAAAAGCACTTGTTTGCCTCCAGAAATGATGGAACATGACACAGGAGCGGGACTGTTGGGGACTTTTTGGAGGCTGGATGGCAATGCAGTTGTGGTCAAGCGATCATTGCTCGGAAATGGCTTTTGTTTTACTGGTGGGGTTGGGTTTTTTTTCCCTCTTTCTCCTCAGCTTCCCTTACAATTGAGGTGCTGCAGGCTCCAAAGGTGCTGCTTGCCCTCAGGGTTGTCTTCTCCAGGCATGGGTGCTGGTCCACCTCGGGTTCCTTGGGAAGTGAACCTCAGTGCCCTCCCCAGCAGCCCTGTTCCCATCAGGGGACAACACTCCCGAGTGAACACTGAGGGCCACCAAGTGCCAAAGTCACCTCTTATGCTGTTCAGAGACCCAAGTCCCTTGGGTTTCAAAGCTGCTGAGTCACTTGTGATTCATCCAGAGCCTGAAGCAGAGCAGGGTAATAAATCTCAGTTTCTCGTGTCCCCAGCTGGTGCTGGAACCTCTTCTGAACTCTCTCCTCACCTCACAGTCTCTGGAGAGCTGCAAGAACACCCCAGGTCAGGATGTCCAAGGCCAGCACCATCACACTGGAAGCCCAGTGCTCCTCTGCCTTTTAATAAGGGACTCAATCCAGGCCATTTGGACAGGTTGGGAATCCTGTGCCCCAGTGAGAAGCAGAATTTCAGGCTGGGTGGAGAGGGGATGGATGGATGGAGAACAGCCCTGAGGAGAAGGAGAAACTCCCCATGACCTGCACATGTGCATTTGCATCCCAGAAACCCCCCCTGTCCTGGGCTCATCCCACAGTGTGGGCAGCAGGGGAGGGCAGGGATTCTGCCCCACTCAAGTGAGACCCCACCTGCAGAGCTGCTCCAGCCCAGTAGAACAACAGCAGAAGGACCTGGAGCTGCTGGAGAGAGTCCAGAGGAGGCCATGGAGATGCTCCAAGAGTTGGAGCCCCTATGAAGCCAGGCTGGGAGAACTGGAGGTGCTCACCTGGAGAACAGAAGGCTCCAGGGAGACCTGAGAGCCCCTTGCAGTGCCTAAAGAGGCTTCAGGAGAGCTGGAGAGGGACTGGGGACAAGGCATGGAGGGACAGGACACAGGGAATGGCTTCCCACTGCCAG
>JAWWTY010000002.1:5211243-5230995 GCA_035222235.1 Margarornis squamiger
CTCCATCCATCCCTCCCTCCCTCCATCCATCCCTCCATCTCCCCTAAGCCACGAGGGGGATGAACCCTTGCACAGCCTTAGAGGGCTCTCCTGTCCAAGCAGTAAAAAGAATTACATCTTTGAAAATACTTCATAGCCATCGGTGAAGTTCTTTGAGGAGGGTTTTGTGTCTTCTTCAGCCCTGAACACACACTGTCACCTGCCATGGTGGGAATGACATAAGAAAAAATCCCCAAAACATCGAAGCAAAATGGTAATTTTGAGGGCTTTTTATTTTTGGTTTGGTTTTGGTTTGTTTGTGTTTTTTTTCCCCCACATTTTCCTTTTTTTAGTTGTTGTTGTCTTGTTGGGGTTTTTTTTAACTGACAGAGGGAAAGCAGGTGACTTCTCCACCAGGGATGCTTTGAGCTCCCCTCACCCTGGTGGCCCCCCCATGTCCAGGCTGCTCTGGAGCCCAGTTTAGCCCTCACTTCCCCCCTCCCTCAGCCTGGGGGGGTTCCTTGTACCATCCTCCTGCAGCTCGGTGCACTTGTGCCCTTCTCCTCTTCCCACAGCCTGATTTATTGGCTTTATCTTTCCCTTTTCCAGCCGCCCTGATTGTGGTGACCTCTGCTCCCTGCATAGCTTGAATTCCTCTGGGGGGGCCTCTGGGCCACCAGGAAGGGCTTTCTCCTTCCCTGGGCCACTGCAGGTGATGCCAAGGGGTCGCTCAGCCTTATCCATCCATGCTGGCACAGCTCATCCTGTGCCCTGGGATGAGCTGGGTCTCCAGGGAGGATGCTCTGCCTTTGAGCCAGGGGTAGACAAAGCAACAACGGGGTCTGTCCCTGCCATGGGGACGTTCTGCTCCCCCAGGTCCACCTCAGGATCCCACCTGTGTCCCTCCTGGAAGCTGGGGAGATGTGCTGGGCCTCCCCTGGCATGTGTGAGGAGGTTAGGGAGAGGCAAAGCCCCGATGCTGGGACAATAATCTCGGTTTTATCACACTCATCAGTCCTTCTCTTTCCCTTCCCAGCCCCTGTGTGGGATCTAAGGAGGATCACACCGTACCAAGTGTTGCTCCTGGCAGAGCCAGGGCTACTCAGACTACAAATATCCCAAATTCCTGAGGGTGCTCCTGCTTGTCAGCGCGTGTTGGCAGCTCTGGCCTGGGCAGGATCCACCTCCCACCCTCCTCAGCAGGTCAGGAAGAAGAAGCCACACTTTGCCACGCTCCTTCCAGCCTCAGCTCATCCCCCCATGACGTGGAAAGGACATTTTGGGGGTGGAGCAGACCCAGCTCCCTCGTGAGTTGCTCCTGTCTTCCCCTGGGATCCCAGCCAGTTGGGAGTTGGGATTCTCCCTCCCTGGCATCTCCCTGTCCAGCTCCATGAGCTGAGACAGGGGGATGGACCAGCAAGGGGGAGATAAATCATCCCCCTCCATCCTTGCTTCCCTCTTCATGCAATGAGCCCAGTGGGGAGAGCAGAGGTGCCAGCAGAGGGGGAGGAAGTGGGGAAGCTCCTCTCCTTGTGGTCCCTGGGAATTGCACCTTCCTGGGGGTTAAATTTCCCCCATGGGGCACTGGAGTTTAATGAAGGCAGAGCACCCACAGCTCCCCAGCACCCACCACATCCAGGCAGACAAACTGGGGACACTGGGATGGACCCCAGGCTGTTTCCATCCTGCAAATACCTCCTGCCTCTGTCCCTGCACACTTTTGCAGGATCAAACCTGTGTCCAGCTCCTCTGGTGCCAAGAATGAGCCATCCCTGTCAAGGCTGGAATGGGTCTCACCAGACCTTCTTCTAACACAGGTTTCCCACACTTTAAGGGCTTGAACTCCCTTTTTTTTCCTCCTTTAAAAGCAACAGGAGAACGTGTGGTGTTTCACTCTGCAGTGTTGGCACTTTTGGGACTTTCTGTGTCCCATCCTCAGGACAGTGATTAGAATCCTTTATTCCAGACCCAGTCTTGGGATGCAGCTCTCACAGTGGGCACCTTCAGGAGAGGGACAAACTGGGAGAACAAGGGTTTAGCTCCAGCTCTGCTGGTGGCTTGTGCTGTGACCCGTGGGTGGAAACCCTCGGCTTTCTGGGGCTTGGTTTCCTCCAACTCACTTCCCCCTCCCTTGTTCGGGACAACTGTTGATGTCACTTCTGCAGAGATGACTGGTGACAGGGGCAATAACCCCTTCCACGAGGCTGTTGCAAGATCCTGAAATGGGCATGAAAGTCACGAGTTAATTTTGAGGTTGTGGGGTTTTTTTTTGTGATGCCAAGTGCTGGATCTTTCCATGTGCCCCATCACCCAGGAGGCTGCGAGTTCCCCTTCTGACATCTCACAGGGAAGGGGGGGCTCCTCAGGGTGAAAAGTCACCCCCAGGATGTGGAGTTTGTGCTCAACCTCTAAACATCCCAAACCTGCAGGTTAAATTCCCACGAGTGGATGGGCTGGCAGAGATAGTGCTTATCCCAGGAGTGGGAAGGCAAGAGGCAGAGCCCTGCTTGGCTTGGGAAGTCCTCCCCCCATCCCCTGTGCAGCTGGAGGTGTTTGGGACAGGAATGCCACTTGAAATGCCACTTGGAACACTTGGAATGCCGGAATTTCGCTCGGAGGCTTTCCATTTTACCCAAAACATGGGGATTTGAACTCCCTGGCAGGCGGGTTAGGAGGTGAGCCAGCCTCCAGGAGAGATCCTGCCGATGACCTTTCCCTGCAATGATTACCCATCAGCAAATCCCCTGGAGTGATTAATTACTGCCTGACACGCTTTTGGAGCCCAAGTGGGCTCCAGGAATCTCACCCTCCCGACTCCCTCCGACCCTTTTTCTCCCTGTTTTGCTGGCTCTGTTTGGAATCGGGGCTGATGGAGGGGATGTTATGAGAACACCAGCCAGCAGTGGGGAAATAGGTGTGGTGACACATCCAGAGAGGTGAAATCACAGCCTGAGTGGCCCTGCCAGCCCCAGCCCTGTGTGCAGCCCACCCTGGTGGCACCACACCTGGGAAGGGGTCACCCTGGAAGTTCTGGGGCACGTCTGCCTCTGCTTGCTTTGGATAAAGAGGTTTTTTTGGCGGGGAGGGATAGGAGGATGAGCAGCCTGGTCCCAACACGCTGCTGTTTCGGGTGTTGGGTGGGGATGGAACAACTCCCAGCTCCTCCTGGCTGTCCTGCTGTGGGTCAGGGAGGTGGCAAGGGGAGCGGTGGGGGATGATGGAAGGGCTAAAGGCTCCTCAGTGAGGGGAAGTGCTGGGGGTCCCAGTGCCCTGGCACAGCAAGGGGAGCAGCTGAGGGACTGGAAACATTGCTGCAGGGGGGTGGCACTGGCATTTGGGCAAATGATGCTCCAAGGGCTGGAGCCCCTCTGCTCTGGGGACAGGCTGGGACAGCTGGGGGGGTCACCTGAAGAAGAGAAGGCTCCAGGGAGACCTGAGAGCCCCTTGCAGTGCCTAAAGGGGCTCCAGGAGAGCTGGGGAGGGACTGGGGACAAGGCCTGGAGGGACAGGACACAGGGAATGGCTTCCCAGTGCCAGAGGGCAGGGCTGGATGGGATAGTGGGAAGGAATTCCTGGCTGGGAGGGTGGTGAGGGACTGGGATGGAATTCCCAGAGAAGCTGTGGCTGCTCCTGGATCCCTGGAAGTGTCCAAGGCCAGGTTGGACGGGGCTTGGAGAAACCTGGGCTAGTGAAAGGTGTCCCTGCCCATGGCAGGGGGTGGCACTGGATGAGCTTTAAGGTCCCTTCCACCCTAAACCATCCTGAGATTCTGTGACATTCTCCTCCTCCTCCTCCTCCTCCTCATCCTGGGAATTGTTGCCATGAGGCTTTCCTGTGTTGTGGCTGAGGAGGTGCTTGGGGCTGTGTCCGTGATTTGCCCCATTTCACCCACAGGAATTCAAGTCTGTGTTTTTCCCTGCTCCTCCCCACCCAGTGCTAAGATGATGTTTGACAACCAGCAAGGCAGGGAAAATGGGATTGTGACTGATTTTGTTGCCTGGAGCCCGCGTGGATTTGAGATTCTGCCAGTGTTTTGTTTTCTAAGGCAGTTTCTTTCTAATTCCTTCACAGCGAGGACTCGCTGCTTTCCCTCAAAGACTTTAGGCCTAACCTAAGTCTGGGCTTAAAACTGAATTTTTCCCCTTGTTCTTGTCTCACAGAACTCGCTGCATCCAGCCTGGCTCGGGGATTTTGCTTCAGCCTCCTCAGGGCTCTGCAAGGTTCCCAGGCTTTCATTCCTTCTTTCTGCTTCCCATTCCTCCTGGTGCCCCATCCCTCCTGTTGAAGATGTCCCCCTCGAGCTGCTGGCAATGATCTTCCCTGCCCTGATAGTCCCCAAGGAAGTGAGAGCACCCTGAAGGAAGAGCCTGTGTCATCAGGTCAACCTGAAAAGCATCCAGGAACTAACAGGACAAGCCTGGAGCAAAGCACTGGGAATTGTGTCCCCTGTGGCAGGTGGAAAGGAGGATGAGGAGGGGATGGGATTTAAATCACTTTGTGTCTCTCTCACAGCTTGTACACGGCCAGAGCTCGTTTGGGAGCAATTAACGTGGTTGTCTTGATTAAGTAATTAATAGTAATTAAAGGCACGTTATCCACAGATGTGCTGTCCGTGCCCATCCTGCCCCGTGCTCTCAGCTGCCCTACATCAGCTTGCCCATGCAAAGGCAGTGTCCCCAGTGTCCCCAGTGTCCCCACTGTCCCTAGTCACCCAGAACACCCAGCAGTGCCCAGGGAAGGAAGGAAGGAAGGAAGGAAGAAGCTGACCCTGTTTTGGCAAATTAGTCTATTTTTAAGCAGAATGAGACTTGCCAGGAGTTTTCAGAGTCACAGAAGGGTTGGGTTGGAAGGGATCTTAAAGGTCACTCAGTGCCACCCCCTCTCATGGGGCACCTTCCACTAGCCTGGGTTGCTCCAAGCCCCATCTAACCTGGCCTTGGACACTTCCAGGGATGGGATTTTGGCTCCTAACTTAGGGATGGGCCATCTTTGCAAAGGTCCCTCTGTCCTATTTCCCTCAGTCAAGACCCTTTTGCCCTTAATGGGGGGTCTTAAAGGAGAGGGTTAAACCCACCTTCTTCCCATCCCACCCCATCCTATATCCCATCCCACCCCATCCTATATCCCATCCCACCCCATCCTATTCCCACCCCTGCGAAGGGCAGGTGTTGAGGATGAGGAGGACAATCTGTTTTCCCAGATGATCCCATCAAGGGAAAAAAAGCAGCTTGAGGATGGAGTGGGGAACTCAGGGGTGGGATTTCAGCTCCCCCTGCTCTGAAAAGAAAGAGATGAGTCCCTTTTGAGATGGAGAGAAGGGGGGGGATGGCTGAGCTTTGTAGAGATTTGCCTGCATTCTTATTTTCCAGGGGAGACCCAAAGCTGCCAATACTCCCCTCACCCAAAGGGGCACCTTTTGAAGAGGATTTTCCATGTCAGCTCCAACCACTGCTGGTCCCCCTGACCTTCAGCTGTGTTTTACCAGCAGGACTGGGCTTTTCATGCCCTGCCCTCAGCCACAACACACTGGAGTCTCCATTTCCCACTTCCAAACACCCTCTCCTCCCTTTTCAACATCATCCCGTGCTGCAAAGAGGAGCTGAGCTGGAGATCTTCAATTATTTCCACGCCTTTGCCCATTTAAGCATTGCAGGACGTGATGGAGAACTGAATGTGCCTCTCTCTGCCACACCCAGCAAAGCTGCCTGGCATTTTCCTGCAGCCCAGGATCTCCTGATGCCATAAATCTGTTTATTGAAGCTGTTCCTCTGCCGTGATACTGTCTCACGAGTTATATATTTGCCCTTGCTAGGGCTTTTCTATTAAAAAAAAAATAGAAATAAATGTGTCAGGGCTTCTGGTTCGTGCCAGCACAAGGAGCTGTTCTGGAGAGTGACTCAGTGCATTTGCAAGGCTGGAGCTGGAAGCTGGATTTCTGCCCTGTTCCCAGGGACCAGCCTGTGCAGAAAAGCTTAGTCCAGGATCTGCAAGGATGCAAAAGGATTCTTTTTTAGGCTGGATTTGGGGAGAAAAGGAATTTCTGGTTGGGTTTTCTCCATGCTGTTTGGCGTTTGCATCCACAGTGGACTGATTAAAAGAGGGCTCAGCTTGCAGAGCCAGAGGAAGGTCCCCATGTCAATGAATCCACTTGGGATAATCAGGAGTAACTCTCTTGGGTAGGGCAAAGCCTCAGGAGCAGCACTGAGGGGAAGGAAAGACAAACTCCTTTTTCCCTCCTGCTCTCCCTCTCCTTATTATCTCCCCAGAAATTACCCACATTCTTTGCAAGCCGAGTCTTGCCTTGGCTGAGGGAGTTCAGATCCGTAGAAAGGCGACAGTTTTCTGCATATTTCCTGAGGAAAGAAGCTCTGGGGGGAGAGGAGCTTGGGAGCAGGGAGGGGGGGAAAGGGATTTCTGAGAGTGTCCTGGGATTTCAGAAACTCCTGGATACCCAGTGAGGAATCAGCCACGGCGTGGAGAAGACCACCCTGCGCTCACAAGTCAAGGTAGGTTTCGTTACACACATTTGACGTTCCTTAAAACGCTTCCAGGAAAGAGCCACACGAAGCAAACACGATCCATTCCGGGAACGTCATCTCAGCGTGCTCCAAGTGCTCAAGGTCACCCCCACAGTGGCACTTTGCCACCAGCATTTCCATGGCAGGGCTCGGCTTTGATGAATTCTCGGGTTTTGGATGGCGAGGGAGGAGCAGCACTGGAGGCTTTCCAAGCAGTTCCATCACAGACACCAATGATTGACACGGGGGCCTCTCCCAGCCCTGGTTTTAGGGATCACCAAGGCTTGACCTTGCAAGACTGAGCCTGCCCTCGGTGGGCAGCTCCACTGCAGCGTTCCCAGGGCAGGGCTCTGTGGCAATTTGAGGAAACACAGCCCAAAAGACACCTCGCTCTGCCCCCAAAAAAGCATCCCTGCCACCTCCAGCTTTCTGATGCAGCTTGAGAGTCTGGAGGACACGCTGGGTTTCTTCTCCCAGGGGGGTTCAAAGGAAAGATACAGCCCACTTTAGTGGGAGCATGGAGAAGTCACAGGATGGTGGCTGAGGGACCTCTGGTTGCCTCCATGAACACATCCATGGGGTGAGAAAACTGCTGGAGCTGAGGGATGTCCTGGTACAGGAGACAGAGTGGAGGGGAAAAGGTGCGGGCTGGAAATCCAAATCCCCAGGAGAAATCCTAGAATTGGAAAAGCCCTCTGAGATCATCGAGTCCAATTGTGGCCAAGACCACCACTAAACCACGTCCCCCAGTGCCACCTCCCCACCTTAAACATCCTCTTGGAGAGGGGCAGGAAGAGCCGACGAAATACTTGCAATAAACTCTTCCTTTGTGCAATCATATATATAAAAATATACGTTTATCAACCAGAGCATGGGTTGGATTATAAACATACATATATATATATATGTATATATATATGTATCCAACCCCCCTGACATGCCCAGAACTTCTTTGCATGGAATTGCAGATGAGGAACTCGAACCCCCTGTGTCTCAGCAGACACAGCCCCCCCTTCTCCCTCCCATCCTTCTGCGTCACTCTTCCCATTATCTGGCTCAAAATAAAGGAGTGTTGGGCACCCAAGTCTCCCATGGGCAACCACACGATGGAAACATCAAGCCTGGGAGTTACCAACCCATCACCAGGGCTGGGAGCAGCAGCCCGTGTCCCTGGGCATCCGTGGGGAGGAGGATGTTGCTCGTGGAGCCCAAGTCCTCTCCTCCCAGGTTTCCCCTCTGGGGTTATAAACCCTCAGGCCATGGGGATAAAACTTCAGCAGGACTCGTTTCCCCCCCCCCCATCAGTGACCTCCTGATGGGTTGATGACCCCCCTCATGCTCCACTTCCAACACAATGTCACACCAGGACTTCCTCAGAATGCTTTGGGTTTCACGTGCTGCCCCCCAGCAGTTCCAGGGACTGGAAGGGAATGCTGATGCTGAGGGATAATGAGGAGTTTCATCTCCCTCCCACCACCTGCTTTGTTCTCACTGAGTTTCACAGCGGAGGGGGACGTGGGTTATTTGTCCTGCATGAGGTTCTGCAGCTGAGGAGGGACAAATCCTCAACTCTTTGGACTGTTTGCATCACAGCCCTGTGATGGAAAGATGGGCAGCACCTCCAGAGAGGCAGGGCTGGGCAGGAAGACACTTTGGGACCAGGGAAAACTGGCAGGGGATCATTTTAAACCATCCCGTCCCTCCTCATTTCTTCTGGAGCTGCTGGAAGTCCCAGGAGAAAGGCAGGAGGTCCCAGGGCTGGGCTGGGACAGCAGCAGGGGCTTCCCACCCCTCTGGGACCACCCTGGGGGACAAAGTCCTGTCCAGAGGCACAGGGAAGCCCAAAGGCTCTTGGTTCTGGAGCTGTGGCCCTCACTTACTTGGTCGGATGGGGGACAACTGAGCACGTGCTCCAAGAAGGAATTTAGGAAGGACTCCTTCCCTGGGAGGGTGGGCAGGCCCTGGCACAGGGTGGGCAGAGAAGCTGTGGCTGCCCCTGGATCCCTGGGGGTGTCCAAGGCCAGGGTGGGGCAACCAGGGCTAGTGGAAGGTGTCCCTATGGAACGAGATGAGCTTTGAGGTCCCCTCTGACCCGAAGTGTTCTGGAATTCTGTAATTCCAGGAGGAACGGTGTATGGGGGGGGGGGGTTTGTTACTTTTTTGGTGTTTATTTCCCTCTTGTCATCTTGGCACTGACCAGCCTGAGCAGATCCCTCCTTCCAAGCAAGCAGGTGTTTCCCAAAGATCCTTGGGAAGAGCAGGGCCCGTCCTGGGAGGATGGAAAGCTGCAGCACTGCCATTCCCGCTCCAGCCTCTGGACATTTCCAACAGGCAGCAGAAGCCAAAGGGTTGGGGAGTTGCCAAAGAGCTGAAAGGGCCCCCTTGTTACAAGGAGGAGCTTTCCAGGGGCTATTTAAACATTGACCAGCCCAACAATTGCCCTGTGTTCCCTGGCCCTTGGTCCTTCACCTCTGTGTGGGTGGATCTGCAGGGTCCTGAGCTGCTTCCAGCCCTGGACACGTGTCCTGGCACGGTGGTGGGGACAGGATCCTCCGTGCCATCCCCTCTTCCCATCTGCGTGGCTACAGGGGAGCCCTCAGGCGTGGGGCCAGGGGTTGCAATGGGTTGTTAACTTCCCTCTTGCAGCCATAACTTGGAGACATGGATGGAGGGGTTTGGAGAGCTCCTCAGATGAAGTCAGCCTGGCGTGGAGCTGCTGGAGCTGAACCGAGGAGCTCAGCCCTGGTGCAGCTCCTCTGCCCACAGCACACGCAGGAGAACCTGGAGCTACAGCATCTCCCTCCACCCTCGACCTTCAAGCCTTCCCCACACCAGGGGAGGGACAATCCTGCAGGTTTAGCATCTTTCCCACGGGGATGGGAGAATCACATGGTGATCCGGGGGGTCACACCACCCTGATTTCATTTCTGAGCCTTGGGAGTAGGAGAAATGCTGGCACTTTTCTTGTAGCCCTGTGGGAAGGGAGTGTGGGGCAGGTGATGTGACCAAGGTTAGGCAGGACTCAGTGGCAGAGAGTGAAAAACACACTCTGTTTAGGCCCAGCTTTGTGTCCTGCTCTCTTTCCAGCAGCAAAAGGTGGGATCAGGAGCTGTGGGTGTGCCTTCTCCTCAGCCACCGTTTTTGGGGAATCCTTCTGCCCCAGCACCAAGGGATTACAAAAAACTACATCAGCTGACAGTAGCCAAGTGCAGCTGCAAAATTTGGGTACCACTGGCCCCAAGTGATAAAATTAGTCATAAAATCCCACAATGGTTTGGGTTGGGAGGGACCTCAAAGCCCATCCGGTGCCACCCCCTGCCACGGGCAGGGACACCTCCCACCAGCCCAGGGTGCTCCAACCTGGCCTTGGACACTTCCAGGGATCCAGGGGCAGCCACAGCTTCTCTGCCCAACCTGTGCCAGGGCTTCACCACCTTTTTGTTATTCATTTATTGGTGCTATTTATTAAGAAATATATGTGTTATAATTTTGTTAATACACAGTAGCCATAAACACGAATACCAAAGAGAATGGCTGTTTATTATCTTTTTTTAATAACAATAAATAAGAATGAAGAAGAAGAAGAATAAACAAGACTGATGTAAGCAGTGGGTTGATGAAGAGCTGGCTGAGATGGCCCTGCCTCCCTTTCTGCCATGGCTTCAGCAGCATTTCCCACAAATTCCTGTCGTGCTGCGGGATTTTTGGAAGCTGCAAATGTCCTTAGTCAGGGGTCTCGGAGAGGGAGGGTGAGGGGGCTCATTTGGCACTTGGGATTATTTCTGGTCACTTGTGTGCACCACCAGCAGCACCTGTGGGCTTTGTAGGCTTCTGAACTCACCTCCCAGCACCATTGCAATGGAGTTGCTGGGTTTGGGTGGCTTTCCTGCCTTAAACCTCCCTCAAATAGCCGAGGGAGGCAAACACAAGCTAAGCTGAAACAAACGGAATGGTTTATTAGAGCAAATATTCCCCGTCAGCCACCCTCAGGAAGAATCTGCTTGTGCTAAAATGGCTCAATTTTGCTCTACGAGCCCGGCACGACCTTTTTTCTTTGCATGATGCGTGTGCAAAGTGCTCCAGGTCCTGCAGCTCTGACTCACAAAAGGGGCTCAGGCAAAAACTCCCCGTGATTTGGGGTAATTCCCAGGGAAGGAGCTCTAGGATGGAGCTGACTGAAAGGAAACAAAGCTTGAACCTCTGAGGGATTCCTTTTCTTCTCCTGGTTATGGTTCCCAGTCCGTTTGGAAGGGATGGTCATCCTCACCCCCCCTCCCCCCAAAATCTGAGCAGAAGCACCTCGTGCTGTGCAAAGCAATGGCTGTGCCTGTGTGTGACCCCACATTCCAAGGATCCAGCGCCCTGTGCGTTACCTTCACCAAGATGATCCTCAGGAAGATCCTTCCTTGGGAAGCAAAGCCCATTTGAAATAGAGCGGAGGGATTTGGCTTAACGAGGCAAAGGGGGGAAGCAGAGGGAGAAGGGCCTTGTGGAGCTGAGACACTGAGAGGCAAAGCAGAGCCTGGGAAAGAGGAGCTCTTGGGGCAGAGGAGGAGCCCTGAGGAAGGTGTGTGTGTGCCAAAGGGGGACACACACGGTGTCACAGGGGTGGCTGAGGCTGCCTCGTCCATGAGAGCACTGGGACATCACTCAGCAGCCCTCCCATGGTGGCCTTGGTGGCCCAGCAGAGCAGTGACAGGGGCCACGCTGGTAGCCCATCTCTGCTTATTCCCGTCCTGCCCCCATCTCCTGCTGCTCCCAGCTGCATCCCAGCCCTGCTCCATCCTCCTCGTGCCTCTTTGGCCCTTTGGAAGGCACCAGGTCCCTCTCAGCTGATGCAGCCACAGCCCAACTGCTGCATCTTCATCACCCTCGCTGCTCTTCCTCCCACCAGCCCCGTGCAGGGTTCACATCCACGGGCACCTCCAGGGGCACAGCCTTGGGCACTGCCCGATGTCCTGGGGCTCCACGTGCCCCCAGCCATCTCCCTGGGGAGCGGGGCTGCAGCACCACTCGCTGTGTGGCTGCACCCCATAAATCAGGGCTGCCGAGCGGCCTCGGGGCGCTGCAAGGTCAGCGAGCTCCTGGTGCGAGGTTTTCATGACAACTGGCCCAAACACAGCAACCCTCCTGCTGACAAAGCACTCTCTGGCCAGGGGTGGGGGAGAGGCTGCTCTGAGGAGGATGGTTGTCCTCGCAGCTGGAAGCAGCAGGAGCTTCGCTTGCCACAGGGCACACAACCCCTCCCGCCCCTTCCCAAAAGCCTTGGAGGATTCCCAGCTCCACGGGACGGGGGTACCTCCAGTTGCACAGTCACACACACCCAGTCCCAGCCTCTCAGAGCTACAGCCCAGAGCCTGAGGGCTGTTTCTCTTCCTCCTTCGCAGGAAAAAGGACGGTTCCCCCCATCAGAGCAGGAGGAAGCCCCTCCCCAGTCCATGTGGGATTGCTGTGTGCCCAAGGGACCAAAGTCCAGGCTCCCTGGGGCACAGCCAAGCCTGGCCAGGGACGCCCCACCAGGGGAAAACCCTCCTAAATCAGCTCCCACGAGGTGAAATCGGTGAGGACGAGTCCCTTCACTGCAGCACCCACTCCTGGGCTTTCAGATCCGTGAGAGCAGGAGAAATATCCTGCGTGTCACCCGCAGAACGGGGCCGGAGGCACGAAGGGATGGTCAGAAGCATCTTCGGGAACACCGGAGTGCGTGGCACAGGGACAGGAGCCTGGGAGGACCCCATGGGGACCTGCACCTTCCAGAGGGTCTCTGCAGGGCCAGGGGGCAGCTGAGCACCCCACAGCTCAATCCTTGGGTGCCACAGGTCACGATCCAGCTCAGCTCCAAGGAGTTTCTGGGCGAGCCTTGGCAGGAGCTCAGCAACTGCTGCGCTGGATAAGTTCATGGAATCACAGAAGCTTCTGAGCTGGGAGGGATCCACAAGGGTCAACTCCAGCTCCTGGCCCTGCCCAGGACACCCCAACAATCCCACCCTGTCCCTGTCCAGTTGTCCAAACCCTCCTGGAGCTCTGGCAGCCTCGGGGCCATGTCCACGGCCCTGGGGAGCCTGGTCAGTGCCCACCACCCTCTGGGGGAAGGACCTTGTCCTAAAATCCAACCTAAACCTCCCCTGACACAACTCCAGCCGTTCATTTCAAGGTCCTGCCACCCTTCAGAGCCCCCCACCCAACCCTGCAGAGCAGAGAGGATGTCCCCTCACCCAGGCACTCGGCACCCCACGACCCCCGAGCCAGCCCTTCCACATCACGCTTTCCCAAAAACCGGGCTCAGCATTTCCCCTCTGGCTGCCTTGTCATCATTTTAAAATAAAAAAACCCACAAAAACCAAAGGAAAGAAAAAGTCCTTTGGCACCCAGCTGTGCCTCTCCCTCTCCGAAATGTCACCCTGGGTTTCCTGTGTCAGCAGCCACCCAGGAGCAGAGGCAGCCTCCAGCTCTGTCTGCAGCATCCTGTTCCCAACTGGTGCTTTAACCCCTGCAGACCTGGCTCTCTGCCACTCACTCCACTTGCCCGAGGCCACGGGGGTTTAAAAAAAAGCCACCCCGAGCAAACACCACAACTTTCCTGCTCCCTGATGGCCTCCTTCCCACGGATTTAAAAGAACACGAGGGGCTGGGAGAAAATGCCCCCAACCAAAGAGCGTTCTCCTCTTTCACAGGCGGCGGCAGAGATGCAGAGATATCAAGTGACCTGCAGAAGAGCTCAGATTTCGTGAACCACCGAATTGTGGATGTCCCCTCCGTGTCCCAGAGGGCTGTCACGCCACACATCCGTGCCACTGGATCCTCAGGTCACTCCTCCATCCCCACATCTCCTCTCCCTGGGGAAGGCAGGAGGGACCTCCTTCATCCCACGCGACGAGAACCAACTGCAAAACGCAGCATCGACGGATACTGAGAAATAAGCAGAACACTTCGTGTTTCTCTTTTTTTTTTCTCTTTCTTTTTTTTTTTATCAGGCCCTTTCGTTGTATAAATAATTTATTTCGGTTCACAGCATTATGTCTGCATCTTTAAAAAAAAAAAAAAAGGAAAAAAAAAAGGGAAGAAGAAAAGACAGGAGGAACGGAGACTGACGGACGATGGCGAGGGGCAGGACAGGGGCACAGGGATATCCAGCACGGATGGGGACACGGCAGAGGGACCTGGGGGAATGAGACCTGCCAAAAAAAACCCCAAAACCCAGGTCGTGGAAACAGATTTGGAGAAGATGCACAACCTCGCCAGGAGCCCAGGCAGTTTCCCTCAGGAGCTGTCCTGCTGAGGCACCTCTTCTTGTAGCCCACGGTGGGCGACGTCTTCACACGGGGCAAAACCAGTGGACGCTTGTGGGGCGGGACAGAAATACCACGGAAGCCACGAGCCACTCATTGGAAAAGTCTTTTTAATTATTGCAGAAAGCAGAGCTGGTGGGAATGGCAGCCAGCACAGCGTCCCACCTGCACCTTCCAGCGCTCTGCCATCTCTCCAAGGGGATGCTCAGCTGGGGAGAACCAACTCCCAGCGAGGAGCTCCATAAATACCACCAGGCTTTCCATGCCAGTGGCTGCTCAAGCAACCAGCGAGGAGCTCAAACCCACACCAGGCCGGTCCTAAATCCTGCTCCCCTTTGAGCTGGTGGGGCCAACACGGCTTTACCTTTCGCCTCTCAAATGGGTCGCTCTCCAGGAAAAAAAACCAAACACAAAAGGGTTCATACGTGTGGCTTCTGTGGCATCAAAAATAAATAATTCTTTTCTCTCTCTCTCTCTCTCTCTCAATCTCTCTCTCTCTCCAGCAAGTACCAAAGTGGTGGAGGTGAAGACAAAGCAGGGAAACCCAAGGAAGCGGGAAGAGAGCCACCTGAAGGGATGGGACCAGCCCACAGCGCACAAGTCGGGACTCGCGTCGGGAGCTCAAACCCCGCAGGAAGAGAAGAAACAACAACTTGGCTGCAACGTTTGTTTCCTAACCAAACCCCCAAAAAATAAAGGAAAAAAAAAGAACCCAAAAAGCTATTTGGAAGGTGCTGCTCGCTGCAAGGGGAGAATCAACTCCCCGAAAGCCCGAGGGCATTTTTTCTTTTGTCTGCTCGGTGAGTGGTTTCCCCTTGGCTGCTCCGGGAAGGGCTTTGCAAAGGGGAAGGCTGGTGTAAAATCACCAGAAAATCCTGCCTGGCTCCAAACTCAGGGCATTTGGCCCCTGAGGGCTGCCTGCTTCTGCCCAGGACCCTGGTTTTCTCCTCCAGAGAGGAGCAAGTGGATTGAGGTCCCCAGTGCCATCCAGGTGCCCAAATGTTCACCTGCACCAGAAGGTGGCAAGGCCTGACCCTGCCCAGGTGCTCAGGTAGCTCTGCAGGCAGAGGTTGCCCTTATGGCCACCGTGGGCAACGAGGGGCTTTTCCTCAGATTGAAATCTTTATGAAAAACCAACCCCCCCTCCCCAATGTCTCTTCACACCCTGCCATTTTCCCTCGCCAGCGGAGATTTTTGCAAGCTCTGGCCCCTCTCTGTCCATCCATCCGTCCTGCCCTGCCGTGACCTCCCCCTGCAAACCTGCCTTGGCCTCCTGCCCCCACTGCAGAGCAGCAGTGACCACAACCACAAACTCAGCTATTTTCTTTTTTCCTCTTTTGCTGTGGATTTAGTAAATAAGCCCTCGTTTGGATCACCTCCAAACGGGGACCTTGGGGACAACACCTGGCTGGGGGCTTTGCTGCAGAAGGCGACACAAGGGAGCCTTTAAGAGGAGGGGTCCTGGACAAACCTCCCCCCCCTCCACCCCTCCCCAAAGCTTCCAGCAGCGTTCAAAGAAAAACCTTGGCTTTTTGTTTTTTGTTTTTGGGGGTTTTTTTGGCTTTTTTCCCCTCTTTTCTTATGCAAAGAGCCTTAAGCTCAGCACCACCGAGCAGCGGCTCAGCACCCCAGCACTGCAGCGATCCGACCCCACCCCCAAAGGCTGCCTGTCCTTGCTCTGCACCCTAAAACACCAGCCGCGGGTGGGTGGCTGTCCTTTCACCCGTCACCCACCACCCACCCCGGCATTTTCGGCTGGTCCAACCCCCCTCCCCACACGCCTCAATCTTCCAACACCCCTTCCCACCGCCGAGCGCGGGGGAGGGATGCGGGATGCGGGGATGCAGGATGCGGGATGCGGGATGCGGGGATGGGGGCGCAGCTGCAACACCCCTCCCCGCCGCCCTTGCCGAGCCAGGGGGCATCCATCCCCAGCGCACAAAGCATCACCCCCACCCCCCCAAAATGCATAGGGGGGGGTTGGAACCGACCCCCCCCTTCCACCCCCGGCCCCAAAACGCGCGCATTAAACATCCAAAAGCGCGGCGGGCTCCTCTCGAACGCGCTTCAACAGGGTCCTGCCCTGTTGGCCCCCCGGCACACAAAGGCTCGGTGGCGCCGGAGGGTGGAGAAGGGGGGAATCATCCCGTTTTTCCATGTTTCCAGCCCAAACGAGTCCGGATCAGACCCTTGAGGAGCGGGTGGGAGCTCCGGGATCTGGGCTCGGCTGGCGGGAGCCCCTTTTGTTCCCACCACTATTGTCTGTCGGTCGGGCAAGGAGGGGGACCAAAACAAAAATACAGAGAGGGGTGGTGGGTGGTGGTGGGGGGAAAAAAATGAAATAAAATAAACCCAACAACTAAACGCAGAAGAATCGCTTTGGTTCCGTCTCGCCCTCGGTTCCTTTGTCTGTCTCCCCCATCCCTCCCCGCCTCGGCGGGGCTTCTTCTACCGCTTCTTCTTCTGCTTGAGGGACTTCCTGCGCTTGAGGATCATCTCGTAGAGCTTGTCCATGCCCTCCGTGAGCCCCTCGCCGATGATGGCGCAGGCGGGCTGGATGTGGTACGTGGTGGAAGGGGTCAGCTCGTGCAGGGCCAGCTGCTTCTCGATCTCGGCCACCGGCAGCGACTTGGGCAGGTCCTGCTTGTTGGCGATGACGAGCAGCGGCGTGCCCTGGTTCTCCGCGAACTTGGTCACCTTGTGCAGCTCCGTCTTGGCTTCCTCCAGCCGGTCCACGTCCACGGAGTCCACCACGTAGATGATGCCATCGGTGCAGCGGCTGTAGGACTTCCAGAGCGGGCGCAGCTTCTCCTGCCCGCCCACGTCCCAGAAGTGGCAGCTGATGCCCTTGGCCGTCCCGTTGCTCAGCCGGATCTTCTCCGTGTTGAAGCCGATGGTGGGCACGGTGTTGACGAACTCGTTGAACTTCAGCCGGTAGAGCACCGTGGTCTTGCCCGCCGAGTCCAGGCCCAGCATGACGATGTGCAGGGACTGGAAGGCGGAGATGTTGGACGAGATGTTCCCCATGGCCACGGCGCCTCCCGCCCGGCGCTCACAGCCCCGCGCCCATCCCCGCGGCCGGGGATGGGGATGGGGCACCGGGAGCGGGCGGCGCGCCTCGGGCACCCGCAGCCCGCCTCGGCACCGCAGCGCCCCGGACCCCCGCCCCGCCCGGCAGGAGCAGCAGCGGGAGGAGGAGAAGAAAGAAGAGGACGACGAGGAGGAGGAGGAGGAGGAGGAGGAGGGGCCGCGCCGCCGCCTTCCTCCCGCTCCGCCTCCCGGGCTGCCCGCATCGCTGCTGCCCGCACCGCCCCTGCCTGCACTTCACCTGCCCCTGCCCCTGCCTGCACTGCTCCTCCTGCCTGCACTGCTCCTCCTGCCTGCACTTCACCTGCCCCTGCCTGCGCTGCTCCTCCTGCCTGCACTTCACCTGCCCCTGCCTGCACTGCTCCTCCTGCCTGCACTTCACCTGCCCCTGCCTCACTGCTCCTCCTGCCTGCACTTCACCTGCCTGCACTTCACCTGCCTCTGCCTGCACTTCTGTTCCTGCCTGCAGTTCTTCTCCTCGTGGACCCCCCCAGTGCTGAGCGCTGGCTTCTCCTCACCCCCCGTCATCATCACTGGCTGCAGGTGGATAAACCCCCTAAAAACAGCAGCCAAGGCAAGGGGTCATTCATGGGGTGGCTGCCCCTGGATCCCTGGAAGTGTCCAAGGCCAGGTTGGACAGGGCTTGGAGCAACCTGGGCTGATGGGAGGTGTCCCTGCCCATGGCAGGGGGTGGGCTGGGATGAGCTTTGAGGTCCCTTCCAACCCAAACCATGCTGGGATTCTCTGATGTTTCATTGCTCGTGAGACACGAGGAGGGACCTTGTGCTGCACCAGGCTGAGAGAAGTGGCGGGGATTGGGAAGCACCAGTGATGATTCCAGCTGGGAAACAGGAGAGCAGTGCTGGGAAAAGGAGCATCTGTGTCCCCCAAAGCAGGGAGATGCCACCAGGGGAAAACCTCCCCTGTGCTGGTGTGAATCCTGTGAATGCTTTTTGGACCTCATGTTTTGTAAATGCTGTGGATTGCCTCAACCCATCTGCAAGTGGTGGGCCCACCACACTCTGAGCCGTGTAACTGCTGTCCCAGCTGCTCCTCCAAGGGACCCTAAAGACCTGCTTCCAACTAAAGATCCAACCCCACCCCCTGCCATGGCCAGGGATACCTTTCACTCGGCCAGGCTGCTCCAAACCCCCTCCAACCTGGCCTGGAGCACTTCCAGGGATGGGGCAGCCACAGCTCCTCTGCCGGTGCTGCTGCTTTTATTCCTGATCTCGCTCCCGAGCCAAAAAAGCAGCAGCAGGGTGGTTCCTACAGCGTTACCCATCCCCTTTTTTTGACAGCATTTGTAGAATAAATGTCAGCTGTAGCTGACAGCTTAAGCAGAAAGCCCCAGAGGAAGAGGTGCGCTGCAGAAGACAGATACTGCTTTTAATTTAAGATGCTTTCCCCCCGCAGCGAGGGGCTGGAGTGGGATCCTTTCTCCTATTCACGTTTCACCCCGAGAACGTGTGTGTGGTGGCTTTGCACGGAGATAAGGCCATCATTAAAAATACAGGCAGCTCGCTGGAGGTGACACCGGGCGTGGGTTTGGTGGAAATCACCATGTGGTGACCGCGGGCAAAGCGCAGGGAGCTCCGTCCCGGACATTACCCAAGCGGGAGAAATGCTCCTTGGCACGTGTGGGCAGCAGCACCACCCCAAAAATCAAGGCACGCCCCTTGGACGGGCTGGAAAATGAAAAGATTTTGTTTCCCCGGGGTTGTCCTGATCGACTCCTCTTTGAGCTCAGGTCTTAACTTTGCCACGTTCCGAGGGCGAGTGGAGGAAGCTGTGAGCGATCGCCTGACTCCAGGAGCTGGAGCATTAAAGAGGAAAGAAAAGAAAGCCAGGAATAGAAGGACGGGGTCACATCTGGGAGCGGTGTCACCAGCAGATCCGGCCCCTCTCTCATCTCTCCTGCCTCAATTGCTCCAGCAAAAGCTTTCTTAAAGGCTGCCCGGAAGGATAATCCCAAAGCAAGGGCATCCCGGGCTGCTCCCAGAATTAGTGGCTGAGCCGTGCGCTCCAGGGCTGCGGCTTTAGGAATTTGCCTTCGGGCTGGGAGCCCATCCTCGGGTCCTGGAGAGCAGGAGATGCAGTTTCAGCCCTCGGCGTTGTGCCACATAGCCCAATCCAGGGAATTCCCCCTCTCCCTCCTCCCTCCTCCTTCACTCCCGCTGCTGGAGACAGCTTCGAGCCTCGAGAAAACCTAAAAGAGGCCACCAACAGTCCTTTCCTCCCCCCTGCCCCAAAGCCCAAAGGGGAGCCTTCCCTCCTCTGCGCCCCTCCTCGTTTCAGCCCGCTTATAAATACAGGCGAGATCAGACAGTGAGGCCCATCAAACCTGGGGATGTTCTCCAAAAGGGCCTTACGTGAGACAATCCCAAGGGGATGGAGAGAAACAGGAGCGTCGCAGCGGTGAATTATGCTGCTGCTAATGCCAGCTATCCATAAATAAGCTCTTAAGACCTCCGCGGAATATTAAGCGCAGAAATAACAGCGTTAATCGCAGCCCAGAGGAGTCTGCCAAGTCCAATTCGGTGGCAAATTTCGGGAGGGAAACTCATCTTTTCCTCCCCCCCCGCCCCTCGCCGGCCTTCCCAGCCTATCAAGGTGAAGCAGCCAAGGTTAAAGGCAGCATTAGCATCTCAATGCGCGTCTGAGGATGTGACAAAGGGACCGCTCGCTGGTCCCCAACATTTCGCTCCGGCAGCACGAACGCTGTCGCTGCCATAGTAACTGTTTTCAGACACGGCAATTATTTCTTCCCAGCTCCCCCCCATCCCATCCCATCCCCTCCCCTCCCATCCCATCCCATCCCATCCCATCCCATCCCATCCCATCCCCTCCCATCCCATCCCATCCCATCCCATCCCATC
>JAWWTY010000002.1:5235298-5245959 GCA_035222235.1 Margarornis squamiger
CCCAGGGGCACCACAACGAGCTGCAAACACACTTGGCACCTTGTCAGAGCCCCTTTCTGCTCTCCACCCCAGGCCAGGTTCTCCATGGACATTGGCAGGACTCCTCCTGGCATCTCCCAACTCCTTCTCCCTTTCCGTGCCATTCCCTGGCAGGGCATCTCTGCCTCCCACCTTCCAGAGCCCCAGGGGCACCACAACGAGCTGCAAACACACTTGGCACGTTATCAGAGCCCCTTTCTGCTCTCCACCCCAGGCCAGGTTCTCCATGGACATTGGCAGGACTCCTGCTGGCATCTCCCAACTCCTCCTCCCTTTCCATGCCATTCCCTGGCAGGGCATCTCTGTCTCCCACCTTCCAGAGCCCCAGGGGCACCACAACGAGCTGCAAACACACTTGGCACCTTGTCAGAGCCCCTTTCTGCTCTCCACCCCAGGCCAGCGTGAAGCACCACGGGTGGAAATGGAACTCCAGGGGCCGCTTGACTCGTGTGGAGCTCGTGGAACCCTCCAGGTCACTCGTGGCTTTCAGTGAAAGTGGTGCCTTTTAATCTTCTGATCTCTGCCCTGCCCTGAGCAGCTTTGCCATCTGTTGAAGGGGATGACCCGTGTCCCTGCAAGGCTCCCCTCCTGAGTCTGCATCCACCAGTCCTGCTTTTTCCCCAAGGTTCACCCTTCAAGGTTGTCCACAGTAAGGTGGGAAGCCTCTGCTTTTATTTCCACGATCTTAGGGATCTTTCCCAACCTTATTGATTCGGGGATTTCTGCTGCTCTGGAAGCATTTCTGCTAAATGACCTCTAAAGGGACCTTCCAACCCCAACCATTCTGAAGAACATCCACTCCCACGGGTAACCTGAAGCTTCAGCTTCAAGAAACCCTCATCTCCACGCAAGACAACTTGCACCAAGGTTTCTTCAGCTGTGACAGCTCTTGGCTCTTCCCTTGTGCCCTCAGCAGGTCTCCAAGAGGAGACCCAGAGGAAAGCAGTGTATTTGCCATGGATTAATGCAGGAGCAGTGACAGCTCAGCAGGGGCAGGGCGTCCCCACACCGGTGTCTGTGCTGAGGAACAACGTGGGGATGGTTTAACCTTCTCCCTTTCAGCTTTGCACCCCTCTGGGGGTCACATGTGTGATCCCACAGCTCCAGGACATTTTGTGCCTGGGAATATTCATGGAGACTTGCCCCGCAGCCCCAGAGGAGGAAAAGGGCTGAAAAGTGGCTTTTTATTTTTCTCTCTCGGGAATGAACCTTTGGGGGTTCAACAGTCGAGGCTGACAGGCTATTAATTTCAGAGCCTCGTTAGCAAGGACTCGATGATAATTGGGCAAGGGCAGGTGGTGTTTGAAACAGGATCTGTGTGGCCATTGTAACCGAGCCTTGGCTCCTTCCAGTCCTCCAACACAAATATTTGCCTGTGGAGAGATGCCTTCTGATGAATTGAAAGGCTGCCATAAATCAGCAGCTCAGAAATGCAGACTCGAAGCTCCGTGCACAAAAATAGCCGTGGCCTCTCGTGCGGGGAGCCCGTGGCCCCATTGCGCTCCCATAATTGGAGCAGGCTGCAATGGATACCTTAAATTTACTTACAAAAGGCTACCAGGAGGTGAAGGGGAAAAAAAAACCAAGCCAACAATTCCTCACGGGGCTGTATTTCAAGCTGTCAGCGTTCCTAGGATATGGAGTGGCTCTAAATCCCCGGGGATTTGTCAGCAGCCAGAGGAATCTGCCTCGGTGCTGACATCCAACACCCCAGTTCTCCACGCTGGGAGCTCCGGATTCAGCCCCGTCATTAAACCTTCAGCTCCTCTGCAGTTTAGGACTAGCTGGTCCAGCCTTAAATGCAGGGCTGTGCTGTCAGTTCAGGGCCCAAACTTCATTAATTGCCTCCAGGAATGGGTACCTAACGAGGTGGAGGTACCAACAGGCTGAACCGAACTGAAGCCTCGCCTGGTCCTGCTTTGGGGCTGTGGCAGCTCTTTGGTTGGCAGAGGAGAGGAGCAGCAGCCAGAAATCCGAGGGCACCGTGCTTCTCCACGAGCCTTTCCTAGTACAAAATAGCCAATAATGCCCAGTTGAATATCTCTTCGTTCCCTGGAGCCTGCTGGCATCATCAGCCCCGTGCCAGGGCTCCAAAAAAGGGATAAACAGCTTGGAAGAGGCCAGGCAGGGCACGACTGTGCCGAGGCTCCTCCACCACTTCATGCCCTGCAGGAAGGGAGTTCACCTTGGCTTCAAAACTCGTGTAGAGCTTCATCCTCTAGCCTGGTGGTGATTCTTTCCTCACCAGGCTGACTTTTCCGTGCATAAAAGCAGGAGGATCACTTGAAGTCCACCTGCCCTCCCTTCTGCAGCCTGTTAAGGTTTCCAAGCAGTCTGGATTTCCCAAAGCTCCCCCTTGCCTCGGGACACACCAAAGCCAGGTTGGCACGTGGGAGACGCCGGATCCCAACTCTCCATCCCTTCTCACCAGAGACAGGAATGGAATCAGAGAATCCCACACTGCTTTGGGATGGGAGGGACCTCCAAACTCACCTTGTTCTACCCCTCTTCCGTGGGCAGGGGCATCTTCCACGAGCCCAAGCTGCTCCAAGGCCTGGCATTCCCTAAGGATTTCCAGGATTTATTATTAAATGACCTCAGGTGAAGGAGATCTTTTACCTACTCCAGAGCCACACAATGGAAAGAATGTTTGCTTTGAATTCTGAGCCAGATAATCCCAAAAGAGCCTGGAATTTGGAAAATTGGCCAAGAAATCAGCCAAGGAGCAGAGGCTCCATCTGTGGCTCAGCTTCCCTTTGTATTTTCATTTCCTACCTTCATCCTTTCTCCCTCTCGTGATGTCAAACCTCTGGAATGTCCTGATTTATTAGGGAGGAACAATAAGGGAAAAAATGCAATAAAAGGAGAAATTGCTTTCTAAACCTCCCTCGCCAAGCCTGTGAATCCCTCAGGAAACTAATACATGGCACAGCTCCCCAGGTCAGTGAGGAATGTGAGTTGTCCTGGGGCATTAGGGAGCTGAGCTATGGGGTGGGAGCCCCACTGAACCCCCATCCTGTGCTGAGTGAGTTTTCTGTGCCTTCCAAAAACCCCTTGTGCCTGTCAAGACATCTTTACAGCCCTCAAGTTCTTCAAAGGCAGGGCAGTGAAGGGTGGGTTGGTCTCTGGAGGTCCAACCAAGCTGCAATCCAGAGAATCAGGGAATTGTTGAAGCTGGGAAAGCTCTCCAAGGTCATCAAGTCCAGGGGTTAACCCACCACTGACCTTGTCCCACCTTCCACGAGGGGTTTCTTTTGGGGAAAGGCTTCCTGTCTGTGTTCTCAAGGGAAAAAATCCCTGAGCAGGAGGGAAGAGGGTGACCAAAACCAGCCTGAGCTCAGCCCTGCTCTCACTGAAGCTGGAGAGACCATCACCTTCCCCCTCCTCCTGCCCCAGGGAGACCCCACCAGGCATCCCAGAGAGTTTTGGGGACAGGGAACAACCTGAGCTCACAGGGACATCCAAGAGGGACTGTGGATTAGAGCCTGGAGTGGCTTCCCACTGCCAGAGGGCAGGGTTAGGGGGGATTTTGGGAAGAAATCCTTCCCAATAAGGGTGGGGACACCCTGGAAGAGAGAAGCTGTGGCTGCCCCATCCCTGGGAATGTCCAAGGTGCCCTGAACTCTTCCATGCAGTGACAAAGCATCTCCACTTGGAAGGGACCCATCAGGATCATGGAGTCCAGCCCCTGCCCCTTGCAGGACCACCCCAAACCAAACCATGTCCCTGAGAACATTGTGCTGATGCTCCTGGAGCTGCCTTGGTGCTGTGACCTCTTCCTTGGGAAGCTGTTCCAGTGCCCGACCACCCTGGGATGGCTTTTGATGTTCCACTCAAATTGATGTTCCTGATAAGCCTTCCCTGGAAGGAGCAAGGAAGGCCCAGCCAAGCAGGCATGATTTTGTGTCCCAAAGCACCCAGATAACACCAAATCCCTCCTGATTTTATGGCCCAAACCACCCAGATAACACCAATGTCCCAAAGCACCCAGATAACACCAAATCCCACCAAGTTTTATGTCCCAAACCACCCAGATAACACCATTTTATGTCCCAAACCACCCAGATAACACCAAATCCCACCTGATTTTGTGTCCCAAACCACCCAGAAAACACCAAATAATCCCACCTGATTTTATGTCCAAACCACCCAGATAACACCAAATAATCCCACCTGATTTTATGTCCCAAACCACCCAGATAACACCAAATCCCACCTGATTTTTCTCTCTGCTAACCCCAAATCCCACCTGATTTTTCTCTCTGCTAACCCCAAATCCCACCTCAGCCACCCAGACTGAGGAGGTGGGGCTGAATTTACAGCGGAGAAGGAACAAGCCAAGCGGCTGAAACCCTCTGGTGGGTCGTGAAACCTTCTGGAAGGATCTTTCCACCACAAAAACAGCCTCCAGGGGTCTCCTTCAAAGGGAGGTTGCTTTTGGCTGTCTCCCCGTGGGCTCCTGCCACTTCAGAGCTGAGCTTTGAACTCGGCCACTGCGTGCCTGCTCTCGCTTTGACCTTCCTCCCACAAAAATAGCTCCTTTCACTCCCAGCACGTATCAAAGGTGGTGGACAATGATCCTTGTTCTCCTTGAAGTCCCTGGGAACTCTGCCATGGTCTGGAGGAGAACGTGATGGGACCAGCAGCATCCCACAACAGGGCTCTTGGGCTTGGGGTAGGGCACCTCATTCCTCCTGGGGACAAACAGTGGCCTGTGGGACAGCTCCTGGCACGTGGAGGTCACAGCAAAGCACAGGAGCTCCAAAGTGAGGGTTGATGAGCTGCTCAGAGCTGGAGCTGCAGCCACAAGGTTGTCCCAGCCTACAGGTCCTTCACCTTCCCAACCCACAGGTCCTTGTCCACCCAACCCTCAGTCCTACACTTTCTTAACCTATATGTTTTTCCCCATCCGATCCACACCATCCAACCTACAGGTCCCACACCATCCAACCCACAGGTCCCACACCATCCAACCTACAGGTCCCACACCATCCCCACCCACAGGTCCCACATCATCCCAGCCTACAGGTCCTTCTCCATCCACTCCACAGGCTCCACACCATCGAACCCACAGGTCCAACACCATCCCCACCTACAGGTGCCACACCATCCCACCCAACAGGTCCCACATCATCCCAACCTACAGGTCTCACACCATCCCAACCCACAAGCCCCACACCATCCAACTCACAGGCTCCACACCATCCCAACCCACAGGTCCCACACCATCCAACCCACAGGTCCTACACCATCCAACCCACAGGGCCTACACCATCCAACCCACAGGTCCCACACCATCCCACCCACAGGTCCCACACCATCCAACCCACAGGTACTACACCATCCCAGCCTACAGGTCCTTCTCCACCCACCCCACAGGTCCCACACCCATAGTTAGTCACATGGGTGTTGTCACCTGCCATGGCTTTGCCCAGTTGTCCCTGAGGTTTACTGGAAGCCCCAGCTTCTGGAGCCACATGAACAGAAAACAATCTCCACTCCCAGTTTTGAAAGCCTGGAAGTGTTTTTGGGGAATTGCTCTCACGCACTGGGGACACTTTAGCTCCTCATGGTGAGAAAGCCCAGCATGGCTAAATTGTTGAGTTGGGTTTTTTTCGGACTTGAGGGTCTTGCTGGGTTAAAAAAAATATGAGTTCTGCTCACAGATCTTCCCTTACCCATGGCCTGGGACTCTCCAGGCCACAGGAGCCCTGCCACGAGGGAAAGAATCCTCTTTTGAGCCTGTGGCTGGGACTGCTGCTCCCAATTTTAGCTGCCAATTTCTCTGCTGGAGCTCCGGCTCCAGCACAAGGAGCTCGGGGTGGTGTCCCAGCTCCCAACCTTCCCTCCAGGCAACACATGAGAGACGATGAGACAAAAATAAAGGGAGGAAACTGGCCACGGGAACACAATCAAAGGCACGGGGGCCTTTTAAGATGTCCTGTTTGTCCTAATATTTACAGAGCCCTCGCAAAGCCAAGAGACCTGTGCTGCACTTCAGAGGCTCTGCTCGGCTCTCTTCTTGTCTGGGGCCCCAAAGCCAAAGCAAATGGAGGGGTTGATAAACACCGTGCACCCTGCCACGAGTGTCTGCCTTGGGACGGGGGGCCTGGCCAACATGAAAGGGTTTCCATGCTGCTTGATGTTCTCCTCTGCCTCCTGAAGGGTTATTTCCAGAGCCCAGACAGGAACACGAGCTCAGGTTTGTTCCTGCTTTCCCGTGGAGCTCCAGGGGCAGCCCACGTGCAGTGTCTCACTCGTGACCCACCACACTGTCCTCACAGGTCATCTTGTCACTGGCCCTCTGGTGGGAATTCACCTGTCTGAATCCAGGGAAAGCTCCAGCCCACCAAGGGATGGCTGCCCTCAGGAAAGCAGCCCCATCTCGAGGGAGTTTTCCCTGGGTCTCTTTGGGTGTCTGGACCCTGAGTAGAGAAGAGAGTTGTGGATTGGGAGCAGGACTGGCAGAAGAGGGTCACCCCAGGGCTGTGATCTCCTGGGCTTTGCTGTGATTAGAGCCTCCAGCCCTACTGGTTGACTGCAATGGAGTAGAAGCCCTCTCGTTGTGTGTTAATTACAGCTAATTGCTTGCCAGGAAGGAAGTGGCTGATAGTGGAAAGCAGGGAGAGGTGCAGGAGGAGCCCCCCAGGGCAGGGCAGGGGGATCATGGAAGGAGGCAGAGAAGAGTGTCCCACTTCACATTCCTCCTCTGGCACCTGGGCTGTGGCCAAGTGGTCACCACCCCAAGCTCCAGGAGCCTTTGGACAACGCTCTCAGGGACAGGCTGGGGTTGTTGGGGTGTCCTGGGCAGGGCCAGGGGTTGGACTGGATGCTCCTTGTGGATCCAGCTCTGCATCCTCTGTGATTCCAACCCTGCACTGACGTGGCTTTGCTGGCTCTCTGCTCTTTGGCTGGTGCCATCCCTCGCCAGCATCCCAAGGGCAAGTGGCTTCCAAGGGCTGTGTGGGAGCATTTCCAGAGGGAGAGAGGACCAAATCCTGCCACCACCCTGCTCCCAAATCCAAGGCACTCCAAGCCAGTGCTGCTCTGCTCTGCAGGAGCCCAGCTGTCCTCCTTGGGAACAGGGGGGGCACGGACTTCTGAAATTCCCTCCCATCCTTTCTCCTTGTGGGAATTTCAGAGCAGCATCAGCCTGAGGCTTTGCTGGTGGGAAGGGTGGAGGGATGTGCATCCAGCAGAATTCCCTGAAGGAACTGCAGCAGGAGCAGAGCAGGGCTTTGGGAGAGGAAAGGGAAGGTGGCCATCAGAATCCAGAGGCTTTTCAGGCTCGGGATGGATGTGGGGGGCCGGCGTTTTGGCTCCTGTGGGTTTGTTGTTGCAGGGAGGAATGCGAGCAATTCCTTGGCAGGATCTCTCGGCGGGATATTAACATCAGAAAGGGAATCGCTGGGAAGGAACAGCTCCGAGAGGCTTTGTCGGCTCTTTTCCCCCTCTCCGGGGGTCTTGGTTTGCCCTGTCCTTTCCCAGTCTAAATGCAGTCTAAAGATCATTGGATTGCCCCACGCTTTTCACCCCAAAGACAGCTGAGGGGGACAGAGGGCGGGATAACACCCCATTCCCCATCCCAAACCTGTGCAGGCAGAGTGAGACCCGCCGGGGAGGGTCTCTTGGCAAGGACGAAACAACAGATCGATGCTTTCTTTCCTCTCCTGCCACGACAAAGGGATCCCAAACGCTCTTTGTGTCTCTCCTGGCTCTGGTTCGCATGAAAATTTTAGGCTGATGAGCCTGTGAGCGTGCCCAGGGCACTCAGGGATGGGTGGGGAATCTGCACCCCAAGGACAGGTGCTTTTTGGGCACAAATGTGGAATATTTTCCCCTGTGGAAAGTTTGGACCGTGACAGCTGGATGGAGGAGTTTTTTTTGGGGAAAAACCCCCCTCTGTGCCTCCTTTTACAGCCAGTTGTAAAACTTCACTGCTTGTCAAGCAACTTCAGCACCCGCCCCTGGCGGGCAAAGGAGCTTCGCTGTCCTTAGGGCAGATTCACCTGAGCTCTGCAGGGTTCCAGGAGTGCCGAGCACAAATTCCTGCCCTCCAGCTGCAAAAGGGACCATCAGGAGGTCAGGGAGGGTTTGTAAGCTGGAAATTGCTCTTGGGGCCTCTGGGAAGACGTTGCTGGAGCAGAAGTGGAAGCTGGCAGCCCTGATTTATGGATAAGGAGCCGCTGGAATGAGGGCAGAGAGGGAGATGGGTCTCCAGGCATCTTCAATTGCTTTAAAACCGGACAGATTGGGGTTTACATTTGCTGCGAACGCAGGAGCACGGAGAGCTTGGAGCACAAGGAGCCACACAGAGGTTGTGTTCCAACAGGCAGGGTTTAAAATAAGGCTTGTTGAGAGGTGATAAAACATTGGAAGGGGCTGCCCGGGGAGGTTTGGAATCCCCAGCCCCGGAGGTGTCCAAGGAATGACTGCACGTGGCACTCAGGGCTCCGGGCTGGGTGGCAAGGTGGGCATGGGGCATAGGGTGGGCTTGATGATCCTGGAGGTCTTGTATCCTCAGATGGCTCAACCTTCCATGCAGAGGCAGGAGAAGGGGCACAGCATCACCCAAAAGCTTCAGGGCACCTGGCAGGGTCAGGGTGGTGAGCCCTGCAGGAGGGGCATTTACTCTGGGGCAGGAACGAGCAGCCCCGTGGCCCAAGGCAATATAGGGGCAAGAGGGTGGGGATGGCATTGGTCCCTCTAAAGGGCTTAGAGGGGCTTTGGGAAAGCCTCCTCCATCCCATGGTCCTGGGATCTCCTTCGGGGATGCCCTGTCGGTGGCAAGCCCTCATCCCACTCCCAAAAAACTATGGGTAAAACCCCAGGGAGTTTTCTGCACTTGGGAAATGATCCACCAGGAGTTTTACGGAGAGGGACGTAAATGTTCACGCCCAGCTCCTCAGAAAGTCCACGCTGCTCAGGAAAGGTGATCACAGCCACGCTCCAGAGCCTGGGATCGCCCCTGAATTCCCTGGATTTTGCAGGACCCAGAGAAGGTGAAGAGTGGGAAAGTGAGGGGTTCACAGCTGACATGGGCACCTGGAAGCCCAGCATGATTTATGCTGGCTCTGAAAGGGACATCTCACTCTCTCCTGTCCAGGAGGGAGTCACAGCTCCTTTCTGGGGCTGGCAAAATCCACCAGGAGACGTGGATGTGGTGCTGCAGCCTGTCCCGGACATGTTGGGCTCAGTGGTTGAGATCAGTGACCCCAAAGAGTAAAACTCCTGTTCTTTGATGTTGGGTTGGGTGGGGGAGAGGGAATGGAGGGTTTAACGTGCTTTAAAGTCAGTGTTTATATAAATGATAGAATTCCAGAGGGGTTTGGGTTGGAAGGGACCCCAAAACCCATCCAGTGCCACCCCTGCCATGGACAGGGACACCTCCCACTAGCCCAGGTAGCTCCAAGCCCCATCCAACCTGGCCTTGGACACTTCCAGGGATCCAGGGGCAGCCCCAGCTTCTCTGGGCATAAAATATACACATAATAAAAGTTTATATCTCTTTTAATAAGCATATCCTAAAAGCCCCGGAGCTCTCACTGTACTAATTACCAAACAGGGCAGGGCTAAACTCCCTTTTCCCATTATCCACGTCGCTCCTGCTGATACTGAGTCAGATTTGGCTGTTTCCATGGAGGTTGAGGGAAATGAAGCAAGCCAGAGTGAAGTGGAACAAGCCATGAAGCTCCAGGCACGTTCCAACCCTCCAACGATGTCCTGGGATCTTTCAGGAATCCTGTCCAGGTGAATTATGGACACGAGAAGCGGGAGGAAAAGGAGAGTGAGATGATTTGTGCAACCCATGAATTCCTATCAGGTTTCTCCTTTTCATGATGCTCTGACACAAACCCTGATTTTCCGACGGTGTTTTCATCCCCAATTTGTGCTGTCACAGAGCCGGTGACAACACTGTTTCATCCCAGCTGCTCCAACACCCAGCCCTGAGTTACCCATGTGGGGTGGGACACAGGCTTTTCACACCACTCGGGTGGTCCTACCTGAAGCCACCAAGTGAAAACAACCCCTTTGTCACATAAATGTTTGTCTGGCACTCCTTCCCCGCCCCCCCCCCCCCCAAGGAGTGGAAAAGGGGTTTGGACCCGAATCAAAAGGGTTGCTGGAGTGGGATCCAAATGGACCTGACATCTCAACCAGGCTGTGGCTCCAAGGGGAGCTCCTTGAGCTTGGGTTCACACCTCCAGCTCCCCCTGAAGCCCGAGAGGAAGATAAAGCCTTGTGATATTAAAAGCTGGGATCAAAGTAATTCCATGCTTTCCTGTTTGTCCCAGCTCCCGACGAGTACAAGAGCTGCTGGGACTAGATAGGAGTGGTGGACGTGCTCCTGGGGAGGTGGAAGCCTTTTGAACTGAAGGCAGCAGGGCATGGAAGGAACATTTGTGCTTCCCCAGCCCTCCCACACGTCCCACAGACCTTCCAGAGTGGGAAAACCATCCTCAACCCGAAAGGTTTGCTGTGGGAATGGAGTCATAGAGTCACTGAACGGCTTGGGTTGGGAGGGACCTTCAAGCTCATCCCATCCCACCCCCTGCCATGGGCAGGGACACCTTCCACTAGTCCAGGTTGCTCCAAGCCCCGTCCAACCTGGCCTTGGACAC
>JAWWTY010000002.1:5258565-5271631 GCA_035222235.1 Margarornis squamiger
ACAGGGATTCCCATCCCAAAACAGGACCCCCATCCTTCCATGAGTGTGAGCATCACTTCATCCAGGACAGACAGACAGACAGACACATCCAGGATGCTGCTCCAGGGAGAGGAAATGCCTTTCCAGCATCCCTCGTTTTTCTGTCCATTCTTGTTGCCTTTTGAGGCTTCGGGGTTGGACGTGGAGGGGATTTTTCCAGCTGTTTCTCCACATCTGTCAGAGACCTTCAACATGAAGTTCTATCAATAGAGGGAGGGGGAACATCCCTGCCAATGCCACACTTAGGGATGTGTTGTTGAGGATTCTCAGCTGCAATAATTAGTGATGTAAAACGTCACATAAGTATTTATTCATTATATAATCTCAGCAGAAATCTAAACTGAGTCTAAGTATAAAATCGTATCTAAAATAATGAATAGAATGTTTATTTGATGCTGGACAGCACAGAAACACATCCTGGGTGGGTGGTGAACCTTGCCAGCCAAGGAGAGCATCTTTTCCTGCTTTCCTTGCTTCCCACTGGTTATTCCTTTGTCTTGCCTGGCTCTGTTAAGCTCAGTCTTGACTCTAGGCCCGGCTTCTCTATTACTTGCCTGCCCAAGCCTCTCCCCTTGCCTTGCTCCCAGCAGGACCCCAAACAAGGCTCTGCTCAAAGCTTTGCACACCAGCTCTGCCTTCCCTTTTCTGGCTGGAGCCTGGGGCATCCCTCCCAGCTCCCACATTCCCGGCATAGCAGCCCTGGGGATGGCTTGGGAAGCATTTCAGACAGGCTGCACTATCTCCTGCCTGGGCTCTCCCCTGCACAGTCCCTCTCGTTGCATTCCAGGCAAGGGCACCGAATCCTTCAGGGCTCCCCGTTCCCACCTAAAGAATTTGGGCTTTGGAGGGGGGGGGAAGTTGTTTTCTGCTTGCTGTGGTTTTCCAACAGAGGGAGGAAGAGCAAAAATTCCCCGGGAGGGGCACAGAAAGGAAAACCAAGGTTGGGAGTGGGTGGAAATCCCTTCACAAAGCGAGTGGGTTGGGTATGACTTGAATTCCAGCTCTGTCTTTGGGAGCTGTTGGTGCTTTGCAGCCAGGGCAGGTTTGAGGGAGCAGCACGGAGGGATGTTGGAATTACCGGGCTGATGGTGGATCCCTGGAGAATAAACTTGGGCTCAGGCTGTTCTCCAGCCTTGCCTTCAGCTGGCAGAGAGGCTCCATCCAGCATTCCCTGCTTGTCCTGGCCCACCTGGCCCCTCTCCAAGCTGCAGAGGACAGGGCTGATGTCAGAGAAGGTCTTACCCGCGCTTGCATCAGCCACGACGTTGGTGGTCGGAGCGTCGGCGTGTCCCGTGGGAAAAGGGGGAATTGGCCTCTCTGGCTCCCGTGTGCTGGTGCAGCTCCTCTTCCACAGGGACTCTGGAAGCGTTTCTGCAAGTTTTCTAGGGACAAAAAGGAGGAAAAACCCCTCTTTCTTTGTATTTTCCCTCGGGTGAAGCAGCGTAAGGAGGGGGTGTTGCTCTGCCTGGCTGTGCCTGCCTGGGGAGGGATGCAGGGAACAAGCTGGGAAAGCCATCCCCCATCCCAGGAAATCCCAGTGCTGCTGTGGGAGAGAGTGATGATCCTTTTAAACACGCAGAAAAATCCCAGTGCTGGTGTCCTGCACTGCCCTGGGCTCCCACAGCATTGCTGGCTTTATAATGAGGTCCCACAGCCACATGGAAGTGCCCTGGAGGGGCTTGGGAAACAGGGATTCGTGATCCCGGGAGAAACACATCCCTAAAAATCTCTCTTTAGGCAGTGCTGTGGTTTACTGGGAGCATCCAAGTCCTGTTCCATGGTGTTTTAAGGGGAACACTGGGAGGGAGCTGTTAAATACTGTACATTGTAGTATACATTGGTGTATATTCCCAATATATAAGCCTGGATTTATTAGTTTGTCCTTTAGGGCTTCCATTTTTAAGACCTTGCTAAATAAACAGAAAATGGTTCACAGAGAAGTAAAACAGAATTGTTTTAGCCCAAAGCCATGCACACTTCTGGTGGAACAAGGACCTCCCGTTTTGGCTTCACTTGCTGAGAACTTTCCAGCTTTTTGACAAGGGATGTAACTTTTGCAAGGAGTTGGGATGTGTCTCTTCAAACTGCCCAGTGACCAGCCAGCATTCCACATTCCAGGCTGGCAATCAGTTCATCCCAGAGGAAAGAGATGCATCACACGAAGGGGTTTTGTGGCCTAGAAACAGCGAGGAGCTGTGGAAAGGCTGGACCCGACATGAATGTGGAAATCCAAGGATTTGGCTTCTGTGATTCCATGGGAGGATTATCCCTAGTGCTCAACAAGGAGGGACGTCGCTCAGCACGGATCAGCTTGGCTGTGCCGTGAATCCCTCGGAATGGACGCCGCACCCCTGGCTCGCTCTTGCCGGGACACCTTCCTGACGGCTCTGTTTCTCTCCCCCAGGTGGCACGGGGGTCCCTGCAGAGGCCATGGCCCCCTAGGGCGCGCTGGGGGCGGCGATGGCGGCGCAGAGGATCCGGGCCGCCAACTCGGCGGGGCTGCCGCGCTGCAGGTCCGAGGGCACCCTCATCGACCTCGGCGAGGGCTGCGCCCAAAGCAGCCTGGGCGACGTCAAAGGTGGGTGGGCAGGGGGCTCCTGCCCTTTGCCCTCAACCCCCATGGCCAGGAGGGGTTGGAGACACCAACAAGGTGGTTCCAAGTGCTTATGTTTCCTTTTCCTGGAGCTTGGATGCCAACAAGGTGGTTCTGGTCCTTCAGTTCCCTTTCCCCAGAGGTGGAGGGGTTGGAGACACCGACAAGGTAGTTATGGTCCTTGTTGTTCCCTTTCCCCAGAGGTGGAGGGGTTGGAGACACTGACAAGGTAGTTATGGTCCTTGTTGTTCCCTTTCCCCAGAGGTGGAAGGGTTGGAGACACTGACAAGGTAGTTATGGTCCTTGTTGTTCCCTTTCCCCAGAGGTGGAAGGGTTGGAGACACCGACAAGGTGGTTATGGTCCTTGTTGTTCCCTTTCCCCAGAGGTGGAGGGGTTGGAGACACTGACAAGGTGGTTATGGTCCTTGTTGTTCCCTTTTCTTGGAGCTTGGAGAAGTTGGTGACACCAACAAGGTGGTTCTGGTCCTTCAGTTCCCTTTCCCCAGAGTTGGAGGGGTTGGAGACACCAACTCGGTTTCAGGTGTTTATGTTCCCTTTTCGTGGAGCTTGAAGGGGTTGGAGACACCAGCAAAGAGATTCCAGGCATTTGTGTTCCTTTTTCCTAGAGATGGAGGGGTTGGAGACACCAACTTGGTTCCAGGTGTTTGTGTTCCCTGTTCCTGGAGCTTGGAGGGGTTGGAGACACCAACAAGGCACTTCCAGGGGTTTGTGTTCCCTTTGCCTGGAGATGGAGGGGTTGGAGACACCCATAAGGCAATTCCAGTCCTCGTTATTCCCTTTTCTCCCAGCTGGTTCCTCAAATAATCCCCTTTTTCCCTTGAGTTGCTTTTCCTCCTGCTGTTCTTTGCCATCCCCATGGCAGGAACCCATCCCAAGGAATGACTCCAGGTGGAACTTCTCGTGTGCCGAGAGCCCTTAGAAATAAACACACACCAAAAAGGGAACTCGCTGCACGTTGGGCGGGTTTTGGTGCCAAAATGGGAACGACTCACGTTCTCCAAGGGCTTTACTCCTTTGACCACATCCCTCTTGACCCCACAGCTGGAGGCACGTGGGAACTGACACCAAAAATGCCCCCTCCTGCAGGTGGCTGAGTTAACAGTGGCTTCCAACCTCCCAAATAATTCCACTCTAGTGTTCCTGTCTAGTTTTACCCCGGATTAATGTCCTCCTGACTTCTGCTGCTGCTGGCAGAGGTGACGAGGAGTTGGTCAGGATGGGTCCAGATCTGCTTCTCTGGACTTCTGATCTTCCCTTGCCTTGTTCATTCCTTGAAGTGCTCCCACCAAGGGGCAGGATGCAAAGATGTGGAGTCTGAGCTCCCATCCCTTCATCTCTAGGATTTTAGGGCCTTCTCATGCTTTCTAAATCTCCCTTTCCCTCCAGAGAGCTTTCAAGTTGTTGAAGGAGCTGTTGAAGTTGTTGAAGCAGTTGTTGTGGAAGACCCAGTTGTCTTCCAGCTCCATGATGTGGAACATCCAACCCTCCCTGTTTTCTGTGTAGCGAGATGAAAGACCATCCTATCCCATCCCATCCTATCCCATCCCATCCCATCCCATCCCATCCCGTCCCATCCCATCCTCTGCCACAGGCAGGGACACTTTCTACTACCCCAACCTGGCCTTGGACACTTCCAGGGATGGGGCAACCCATGCCAGGGCCTACCCACCCTCATGGTGAAGAATTCCCAGTATCTCCTCCAAACCTGCCAGTGGAGTTGATTTTTGTTGAGGAGCTCTGAAATTCAGGGGCTGTGCCAAAGGAGTGACAACCTGGGGGTTTTTGGGGTGGTGGGACATGACAAAGTAGGACTATGACGTGCCCTTGGTGGGTTTTTACCCTGGAACGTGTTTCACATCTGCAGGAAAGAGGTTGGAGCAAAGCGAGAGGGTTTTTAGGCTGTCCTGAAGTTCTCTTGGGTTCACGTGAACCCTTCGGGGCAGAGAGAGGTGAAGGTACCAGAAACTGGAGTTTTTTGGGGAAAATTTGACACAGAAAAAGTACCTGCAGGCTTTGGAGGTTGCCCATGGAATGAGTGGACCTGGAAGTGTTCAAAGCCCATGTAGATGTGGCACGTGGGGACGTGGTTTAGTGGTGGAACTGGCAGTGCTGTTGGAATCGATCTCGGAGCTTTTCCAACCTCGGCGATTCCGTGATTCTCAAACTGCCACTTCACCCCTTGAAGTGGCACAGGTTGGTGACCTGAAATAAGTGATGGCAAGTCAGTGGTGACCCCCTTGTGGTCTTCTCACGGTGCTCTTCTCTCCTTGCCTTGGCAGTGCCTTCTCCCAGTGCCTTGCTGGTCGACAACCCCACGTCCTTCGGGAACGCGAAGGAAGTCGTGGCCATCAAGGATTACTGTCCGACCAATTTCACCACGCTGAAGTTCTCCAAGGGGGACCACCTCTATGTCTTGGACACGTCGGGGGGCGAGTGGTGGTACGCCCACAACACCACGGAGATGGGCTACATCCCGTCCTCCTACGTCCAGCCCGTCAACCACCGCAACTCGTCGCTGACGGACAGCGGGATGATCGACAACCTGCTGGAGAGCCCCGACGAGGGCGTCAAGGAGCTCGACCTGCTCGGGGAGTGGACGGACGTGAAGAGGAGCTCTGTGAAAACCTACAGCAACAACCCCTTCCTGAACGGGGTGCAGACCAACCCGTTCCTCAACGGGGACTTGCAGGCGGCGCCCGGCTCAGACAAAGAGCGCGACTCCAGCGTCGCCGTTGACTTGTTGCTCTTCGACACGGCGGCTCCTGCCTCAGCTGTCTCCTCTTCTGCTGCCAACAGCAGCCTGGGCAACATCTTCGAGGAGTTCCCATCCACCAACGGGCTGGATCTGGAGCAGCCCGTGAGAAGGGACAACCCCTTCTTCAGGAGCAAACGCTCCTACAGCTTGTCCGAGCTGTCCGTCCTCCAGGCCAAGTCGGACGCGCCGGCGTCGTCGGGTTTCTTCGGCGGTTTGAAGTCTCCCACCCCCGAGCAGTTCCAGAGCCGGGAGGACTTTAGGACAGCGTGGCTCAACCACAGGAAGCTGGCTCGGTCTTGCCATGACTTGGATTTGCTGGGTCAGAACCCGGGCTGGGGTCAGACGCAGCCAGTGGAGACCAACATTGTGTGCAAGCTGGACAGCTCTGGTGGGGCCGTCCAGCTGCCCGACACCAACATCAGCATCCACGTGCCCGAGGGCCACGTGTGCCCTGGCGAGACTCAGCAGATCTCCATGAAGGCCATGCTGGATCCGCCGCTGGAGCTCAACAGCGACAAGTGCAGCACCATCAGCCCCGTCCTGCAGATCAAGCTCAGCAACATGGAGGTGAAAACCTTCATCATCCTGGAGATGAAGGTGTCGGCGGAGGTGAAGAACGACATCATGAGCAAGAGCTTGGTGGGGCTGCAGTGCCTGCGGAGCGACATGAAGGAGGGGCCCTACACGCCCATGCAGCTGAGCTACTCCTACGGGGACACCATCCAGGTGCAGCTGGAGAACCTGGAGCCCTGCATGTACATCGCGGCCGTGGCCCAAGGGCAGAACATCCTCTACCCTTCCACCGTCTGGGATTACATCAGCAAGAAGATCACGGTGGGCGTCTACGGCCCCAAACACATCCACCCTTCCTTCAAGACCGTGGTGGCCATGTTCGGCCACGAGTGCGCGCCCAAGACCCTGCTGGTGAACGAGGTGGCCAGGCAGCCATCCCACAGCCCGGCCCCCGTGGCCCTGCAGCTCTGGGGCAAGCACCAGTTCGCCCTGTCCAGGCCCCAGGACCTCAAGCTGTGCATGTTCTCCAACATGACCAACTACGAGGTGAAGGCCGGCGAGCAAGCCAAGGTCGTGCGTGGCTTCCAGATGAAGCTGGGCAAGGTGAGCCGCCTCATCTTCCCCATCGCCTCCCACGACCCCAACGAGCTCTCCGACTTCACGCTGAGGATCCAGGTCAAGGATGACCAGGATGCCCTTTTGACCCAGTTCTGCGTCCAGACGCCGCAGCCGCCTCCGAAAAGCGCCATCAAGCCGACGGGGCAGAGGCGGTTCCTCAAGAAGAACGAGGTTGGGAAGATCATCCTCTCACCTCTGGCTGCCACCACCAAGTATCCCGTCTTTCAGGACCGGCCGGTGCTGAGCCTCAAGTATGGGAAGCTGCTGAAGACGGTGGTGAGGCAGAGCAAGAACCACTACCTGCTGGAGTACAAGAAAGGAGATGTCATAGCCCTCCTCAGTGAGGAGAAGATCAGGTTGAAAGGCCAGCTGTGGACCAAGGAGTGGTACATTGGCTACTACCAGGGGAAAATTGGCCTTGTGCACACCAAAAACGTGCTGGTGGTGGGCAAGGTCAAGCCCAGCTACTTTTCCGGGCCGGATCTCACCACCAGCCTCTTGCTGGAGCAGATCCTGAGGCCCTGCAAGTTCCTGACCTACATCTACGCCTCGGTGAGGACTCTGCTGATGGAGAACCTCAGCAGCTGGAGGTCCTTCGCCGACGCCCTGGGCTACTCGAACTTGCCGCTGACGTTCTTCTGCCGGGCGGAGATGGACAGCGAGCCCGAGAGGGTGGCCTCGGTGCTGGAGAAGCTGAAGGAGGACTGCAACAGCACGGAGAACAAGGAGAGGAAGTCTTTCCAGAAGGAGCTGATGACGGTGAGTGCGAGGTGGGACGAGGGTCTGGTGGTTCCCTGCTCTGCAGAGAGATCTGCGGGAGCCGGAGGTGGGAGGGTCCTAATTCCAGCTGAATGAAGGTGGAGACCAGCCTCTTGAGGAGACCTTGAAGGCCAGTCTCCAAGGTCTTCTGCTCGACACAGCCAGGTGGAAGTTCAGCCCCTTCTGGGCTCCTGGTTTGGTGGGGCCATGGAAATAATGGGGGATGCACTGAGTGAAATGCCATCGGTGCTTGGAATTCCAAAATCCCGGGGTGGGTTGGCTTGGAAGGGACCTTAAAACTATCTTGTTCCACCTCCTTCCATGGGCAGGGTCATCCCAGGGCCAGCCCAGGTTGCTCCAAGCCCCGTCCAGCCTGGCCTTGGACACTTCCAGGCATGAGGGGCTTTATGGGAGAGGTGTCAGGGTGGGAAGATGCTCCACTCGCCATCCCCACAGCTCCGTTTGGGAACGAGAGGTGTCTCCTGGGATGCTCCACTCGCCAGCCCCACAGCCTGCACCTTTTGGGGACCCCCATGTCGCCCCATTTTTTTGGGAGAGGTCTCCTGGGCTTCTCTGCTCTCTGTTTCCACACTCTGCTCCTTCTTGCTTCTCATCCCTAAAGGAATTCGGGAAAGTGCTGCCTGGGAAGTATTTCTTGGATGCCTTTAGGAAGCCTCGTAGGAAATCTCATCCTCAGGATGGTTTCTGGCATTTCATGGGAAGGGAGCCAAAGAAAACAGAGGAGAAATGTCTGGGAGGAGGTTTGCAGCTCTCCCCTCTTCCACGGGCTCCCACGGAAGCGGGAGGACCGTGGGATTTAAAATTCCCATTGGACTGAGGAGCAGCAAAGTGAGGGAAAGGGGATGGGAACTCCCTTCAGGAAGAAGAAGGAAACTGGAGGATTGAGTAGGAGGTGTTAACTCATCCTTCCTTCTGGAAACCTCATCCAGAAGATTCCCTGTGCCACTCTGTGACCTGGGGGGGGATGTTGCAGCTTTGACCTCCAGCCTTCAGGTGGTGCCACCAGCTCTGCCTCTGCTGCAGGGCTGTCCTGGCCATCACAGGTGCTTGTGTCTCTCTCTGGGATCATCCAAGGTTGGAAAACTCCCACCGTGGGAGCCAAGGCTGGTGCTCCACAGGGGGGTTTGCTCCTTGAATCCTTAATCCCAGAGAATGATGGGATGGGGTCTGTGCTGCCTTAGCTGTTTGCTTTGCCCCTTTGCAAACCTGTAGGTGTCTCCTTTATCTCTTCCCATTGTCTCCAGGCATCCCAGACAGCGTGAAGGTCATGGAGAACCCACAGCAGACCTCAGTGGGGAGACAAAGGGAAAGATAAAGCCTTTGGGATACTGACTCCAGGGGGGGAGAACATCCCACTCCCACAGGGCTGCCTGGAGTGCAGAGTCCCAGCAGAGGTTTCATTCCCCTCTAATAGGCTAATCCTATTCCCTAGCAGGCTCAGCCTGTCCATAAAGGATGAGCTCCCTTCCTGATGGAACATGATGCTGCTTCCTAACCCTTTGCTGCCCTCAAAGCCTCCTTAGCTCGGGGAGAAGTTCCCTGGAGGCTGCTGAAAGGAGCAAGGGGTGATGTGCCAGGGGCTGCCAGAGGAGCAGGAACGCAGTTCATTGTGTTTCAGTGGGATTTGAGCCTCAATAAATGGACTCTCTTCTCGCCAAGGACTGCTTGCGTGAAGCTCTGCCCTGGCCACGTCGTCTCGAGGTTGGTTGTCTCCTTCCCAAATTTGGGAAGGGGGAAGTCCTGAGCAGGACACAAAAGGCCAGTGGCAGCCAGGCGTGGCACAGCCTGCTCAGGGGGAGGAGTCACTGAGTCATCTGCCTTTGGTTGTCCCTTTTCTCGGGGGGCAGTGGCAGCAGAGGGTGAAGGGAACGCACAGGGATGTCCCTCCCCACGGCACAAAGGAAAAGCTCTCCCTCCCTCGGGAAGAGCATGGATGGCTTGGCCAAAACACCACCTGGCCACGGGGTCTGGAAGATCTCCTTGCCCCCTGGTGGCCGGCCGTGGTTGCGGTGGGGGTGACACCTGTCCTGGGCATGGCATTTCTCTGTCTCCCCAGCTTTTCCATCCGGTGTTTCCATCGAGAAACTCATTTATCATCCTTTCCAGCAGATGCTGCTGTTGGGAACAACACGGGGCTTCTGGGAATGCCCTTGGAGGGGGGGGAAGTGGGAGCTCGGTCTTCTCCAGCCTCCTTGTGAAGGTCATGCAGAAGATGTGCTTGGGAATTTTGCCCCTTCCATTGTTCATTTGCCCTCACTGCAGGTGTCTCCTCCTGCCTTTCTGCTGCCCAAAGTCACTGTGCAGACCACAGGGAGCTGCTGGTGGGCTCGAGGAGAGCCCTAAAGTCCTGCAGATCAGGGTGCCCGTGGCTTGGAGCTTCTGCTGGCACACCCAGGGTGGTTGGTGTTGGGCCCCTCCTGCTCCTCCATCCCAAAGGAATCATGGAATCCCAGGATGGGTTGGATTGGAAGGGATCTTAAAGCTCATCCCGTCCCACCCCCTGTCATGGGCAGGGACACCTTCCACCAGCTCAAGTGGCTCCAAGTCCTGTCCAACCTGGCCTTGGACACTTCCAGGGATCCAGGGGCAGCCACAGCTTCTCTGGGCACCCTGTGCCAGGGCCTGCCCACCCTCCCAGGGAAGGATTCCTTCCCAAAAGTTAAACCCAAACAAGCCACCCGTGGTTGCACTGATGGGACCTTCTCCAAGCCACGTGGGAGTGTGGCTGGTGGCACTTGGTGTCATGTCTGAAGGACCCAGCCGGGCATCACGTGCAAGGAAACTGTCCCATGGAGCCAGTGCCTGACTGTATGGGGTTAAAACCACAAGTATTTAGGATTGTGAGTTTGTAGTGTGGCATTTTAAGCGTGTGACACGATTTTGGAGGTGCTGAGAGCCAGAGAGATGTTTAATCCTTAAACAAGGGTTATTTTGGGGAGCAGGGCCAGCTTGTGTGGCTCAAAACCTGACCTGGATCCTGGAGGGGACAATGGAGACAGGAACCTGTGCAGGAGCATCCTCTGACCGTGGGGACACGGTGCCTTTCCCTGTGTTTGTGGGAGCTCTTTCCTTTCAGGAGCTCCTTTCCTCCATCCGGAAATGGGATTGTGCATTTCAAAGGCGGGATGTAAATTCAGCCTCCCCTGGAAACCCTTTAAGTCGAGGTGCTCCTGCTTTGAAGTGACAATGGAATCCCAAACAGCCTCTTTGCTCACCGGGCTGGTGGAGCCGGATCCTCCTCCGAAGGGAGTAAATATTTGGGAAGGTCCTGGCAAGGCACAGCCCAGGTCACACTTTGGGAACCCGGGAGGTTTGTCCAGGGCCAGGGAGCAATCCCAAAAGCACCTGCTGGAGGATTGAGTCTGTTGAGCTCATCCCAACCTGTCACTTTTCCCATTAATATTCCCTTGGTGTCCTCCTTGCGCCCATTCCCGCCCGTCTTTGGTGTTGTCCCCATCCCGTGGAATTTGGGTGTTGAGCTGCCTGGACAAAGCATGGGAAGGGGGTGGCCCTAAATGGCCACCAGTGCTGTGGGGAGTGATCCATCCCTTCCAAAGTCGTTCCTCTGAGGGATCCCACAGTTCCTGAGGAGCTGCTGGTTTGGTGTTACCTGGAGCAGCAGGAGAATCCGTGTCCTCCAGCTTTCAACCTTCTCAACCCCCTTGGCGCTCTGGGCTCTCCTGCTGCCTCTGACCTGCTTGGCCTCGGGCAAGACCTGAACCTGCTTCCCTCAATCCAGCTCGTGCTGGAGTTTGGGATCAAAGCACCTCCAAAGGCAGCTTTGAGGCTGCTCAATCCGCCCCCTCCTCGGCACCACCCGTGGCTGGGCTGACCCGGGGGGGACAGGAGGTGCTTCCTGGCACGGGTGGGAGATGAAATGCTCCTCGAGGCCTTTGGAAAGCCAAATGGATGCCCTTCCCAGGGGAGTTTCCCGGCTCCTTTGCCAAGGGGGGAGCAGCTGGCATGAGTGAGAAGCCGGCTCAGCTTTCAGCTGGCAGCAGGGAAGGGGCAGAGCCAGGGGGCAGGGCCTTTGCAAGTTGCTCCAGTGGCTTCTGGTGGTCCCCACTTCCCCCAGCGGGCCTGGGGAGGGGGGGATTTAACCCTTCTGTGGCCAAACCACGGGGGGTTTGCCAGAGCCCTCTGTTGGGAGAGGATGGCAGCACCCTTGGGTGTCAGGACCTCTGGAGAGGGTGTCAGCACCCTTGGGTGTCAGGATCCTCAGGAGAGGATGGCAGGACCCTCTGGAGAGGGTGTCAGCACCCTTGGGTGTCAGGATCCTCGGGAGAGGATGGCAGGACCCTCTGGAGAGGGTGTCAGCACCCTTGGGTGTCAGGACCTCGGGAGAGGGTGTCAGGACCCTTGGGAGGAGATGGCAGCACCCTCAGGTGTCAGAACCCTTAGGAGAGGGTGTCAGGACCCTCTGGAGAGGGTGTCAGCACCTTTGGGTGTCAGGATCCTCAGGAGAGGATGGCAGGACCCTCTGGAGAGGATGGCAGCACCCTTGGGTGTCAGGACCTCGGGAGAGGGTGTCAGGACCCTTGGGTGTCAGGACCCTTGGGAGAGGATGTCAGGATCCTCAGGAGAAGGTGTCAGCACCCTTGGGTGTCAGCACCCTTGGGAGAGGGTGGCAGCACCCTTGGGAGAGAGAGGGTTTTAGGATGCTCTGGAGGAGGAGGAGGAGGAGGAGAAGAGGGAGAACATCCCAAGCTGAGTGATGGTCCTGCAGTGTGTGGGTCTCACCCCACAAGGCCAGTGTCCAGCTCCCATCCCAAAACGTGCTTGTCCCTTACCCCCAGGTCTGAAGGATGGGGCTGGATTAATCCCTGCTGGATTAATTAGCTTAATTAAAAACATCTGTTCCTCTCCTCCCCTGAGTTGCTTTAACCTGCTTATGGTGGGGCCTCCACATCTCCGGGGGGTTCCCTGGAAAACGTGCCTGGAGATGCCATCCAAGAGGGCTGGGCTGCCCTGTCCAATTAATGGGATTAACTTGGGATCAATGGGCCTCATCCCCCGACCTGTCTCTGGCAAGGGCATGGGGGGAGTTTGGGGATGAATCCAGAGGGACTTCCAGCCCATCTCCCCAATTAATGGGATTAACTTGGGATCAATGGGCCTCATTCCCCCACCTGTCTCTGCCAAGGGCACGGGAGGGAGTTTTGGGATGAATCCAGAGGGACTTCCAGCCCATCTCCCCACCCCACCAACCCTCCACGGGTGTGGCTTCCCCCCCTTGTCCTCCAGGCTCTGCTGAAGATGGACTGCCAGGGGCTGGTGGTGCGGCTCCTGCAGGACTTCGTGCTGCTCACCACGGCCGTGGAGGTGGCCCAGCGCTGGCGGGAGCTGGCCGAGAAGCTGGCCAAGGTCTCCAGGCAGCAGCTGGACACCTACGAGGCCCCACACCGCGACAAGACGGGCACGGTGGACAGCGAGGTGGGTCCCCAAGGCGGGGGGTGTCCCTTGGGGTGGGGGCGGTGGCGGGATCCTCAGGAGAGGGTGGCAGGATCCTCAGGAGAGGATGGCAGGATCCTCAGGAGAGGGTGGCAGGATCCTCAGGAGAGGGTGGGGTGGTAGGATCTTCAGGAGAGGGTGGCAGGATCTTCAGGAGAGGGTGGCAAGATCTTCAGGAGAAGATGGCAGGATCCTGAGGAGAGGGTGGCAGGATCCTCGGGAGAGGGTGGCAGGATCTTCAGGAGAGGGTGGCAGGATCCTCAGGAGAGGGTGGCAGGATCCTCCGGAGAGGGTGG
>JAWWTY010000002.1:5272067-5283784 GCA_035222235.1 Margarornis squamiger
AGGATCCTCAGAAGAGGGTGGCAGGATCCCCAGGAGAGGGTGTCGGGATCCTCCGGAGAGGGTGGCAGGATCCTTGGGAGAGGGTGTTGGGATCCTCAGGAGAGGGTGGTAGGATCCTTGGGAGAGGGTGTTGGGATCCTCAGGAGAGGGTGGCAGGATCCTTGGGAGAGGGTGTTGGGATCCTCAGGAGAGGGTGGCAGGATCCTTGGGAGAGGGTGACAGGCTTGGAGAGGGTTGGAGAAGGTCCTTGGGATCATCCGGCCACCCCTTCCAAAGGGGTGGTTGGAAGGGGTGCGTGAGGGTCTTCCAAGGCTGGCTCTTGTGGCATTGTTGGCACCAGCAGAGCTCAGATTCGGTTCCCAGCTGGAGAAGACACTGAGGCCTCCAGCTCCAGGGCAGGTTGTCCACAGGACCACCTTAGATGCAGCAGAAAGGAGCTTTCTCCTGCAGCAAGACCACCCTGCCTGCTTGGACTTGATGACCTTCGAGGTCTTTCTGCCTGCTTGGACTTGATGACCTTCGAGGTCTTTCCTGGCCCAAACGATTCCATGTTTGTCTGGAGGTGCCTCCAGAGCACCTTTGGGGGGATCAAAGGGCTTTGGGTGAGCTGGGGGGTGTTTTTTCCAGGAATGTGCTTGTCCTGGGATGGGTGGGGCGTGACGGAGGTGGCTTTGCCTGCCGGTGACACTCCCTTCCTGAGCTCTGCTCTGCTTCCCACCACTGCAGGCCATGTGGAAACCAGCCTACGACTTCCTGCTCACCTGGAGCAGCCACATGGGTGACAGCTACCGGGATGTCATCCAGGAGCTGCACACGGGGCTGGACAAGATGAAGAACCCCATCACCAAACGCTGGAAGCACCTCACGGGCACCTTGATCCTCGTCAACTCCTTGGACATGCTGAGGGCAGCTGCCTTCAGCCCCCAGGACCACGAGGACTTTGCCATTTAGCTCCTGGTCGTCCACATCTCCTTCCCTTGGGAGTTTCTTCCCCCCCTGTTTTTTTTGACTCACGGAGTGGAGGTTTTGCCCTCTCCTGGTTTGCAAGTTCTCCCCCAGGACCGGGAAGGAGCAGGAGAGACGTCCCTCTTCCGTGGCAATTCATCCAGAAGGGGTGGCTTTTCCATCCACTGCAACCGTTTCTTGCCGACAAAACAACCCCCTCCGGGGGGACACGAGAGGTTGGGGAGGGAGGACAAAAGAGCTGGGGTGTTTTTTAGGCATTTCCAAATAAAAGTCTAATTTTTGTAAGGAGCAGTAAAAGGTGGCAGTGCTTTGGGGGGGTGGGGGGGGAGCTGGGCTGGGAGTTTGGGGGGGAAAATCTGCTTTTTCATCAGGTTTTTTGAGAGGAACAGGAGTCCTGGAAATACATATTTGGAGAGGAAAGCAAATAAATGCCCTCCCCCTCACCCCAGGTGTGGCTGAAGCACGGGATGAATTTGGGATAGTCCCAAATGTGGGATGAACTCAGCCCGACAAGCTCCTGGCACCGCAGAGGGCCTTTCCTTGGATTGTATTCCCAAGGCCTGTGAGATCTTTGGCTGGTTTTTGGTTGGTTTTGGACAGGGAGATCCTGCCCCTTCCACTTCATCCCACCCAGGATGCTGCAGGGCACCTCTGGAAGGAGCTGGAGGTTTGGGATCTGCCAGAGACCTGAGCCTTTCCAGGCCATGCCCTGGAAACCATCTCCCCACCCAGGATGCTCCTTTCCATCCCATCCCTTCCAGGGCAAAGTCTCTGGAAACTTCCACTGGACTCCACAACCCGAGCCATGGCAGTGAAAAGGGAGGAGGGGACCTGGTGCTTGGGGGATTGCTGATCCCACAGGGGCCCTACAGCATCCCAAAAGAGAACAGGGAAACCACAGACTGGCAGTGACACTGGTTGTGGTTTCCCCTTCCTTCCCCTGCCCATCCCTGGGATGATTCCACGTCCAAGGAGTTGGGAACGACCCAAATTCCTGCCCTGCTTTGATTACCCTCCCCCCAAACATTCCTTAAACTTCCAGCCTTGTGGCCTCAGCCGGCACCGAGGGACTCCCTGGGATGCAGTTTGGTCCCTCGTGGGACAAGGAGCTGGAAGGGGATGTTTGGTTGACCTTGGAGGGCTTTTCCAACCTGAACAATTCCAAAGGTTTCAGTGAGCTTGGAATGCCAAAGCTGGAGCTCTTTGCCCCTCTCTGGGCTCCTGTGTTTTGTGTCTGGTTCCCTCTGGCCATCCCTTCTCCCATGGATTCATCACCCTCACCTCCAGAGCTGCTCCAGCTCCAAGTGCCAGGCTCTGGTGGTGCCACCTCCCTGTCCCCCTGGGGTGGGACATCTGCAGGGCCAGGCTCCTTCCCTGGGAGAACTCCAGAGCCTCCACTGCTTCCCAAGGGGGGGTTCTGTGGTGTTGCCCCCCAAGCAGCTCCCCGGGTTCTCCAGGAGGAGAACGAGGCTCTGCAGTCCCAAAAGGACCTTTATTTGTGTGGATTCCCCTGGATTTGGGATGGGGTTTGTCAAATGAGGCTTCCCCTCATCCATTCTCCCAGCTGGAGCTTCCAGGGCTTTGCCACAGTGGGAAATGAGGCTGAAAAGGGAGTCTGGGAAGCTCCCACCAAACCCCTCCCAAAGGGGTGCCAGCAGCAGCATTTAGGCTTTATTTCATATAAAACCACCCAAAAAGAGAGATTACAAATGTAATTAATGAACTGGAGTCACTGGCTGCCAGCAGAAGCGAGGATTTACTCCTCATAAATGCACCCAAAAGAGAGGTTATAAATTTAATTCCTCAATTAATTCAGTGCAGGTCTGAAGGGCCTGAGGGCTTTAGGCTGAGAAGAGGGTTAGGTGGGATTTTGGGGAGAAATCCTTCCCTGTGAGCGTGGGGAGATCTTGCCACAGCTCATCCCATCCCTGCAAGTGTCCAAGGATGGGTGGGATGGGGTGTGGAGCCCCCTGGGCTGGTGTCCCTCTGGGCTAGGGGTCTCCACGGTCTCCTTGGCAGGGAGAGATGCCAAGGCCATCCTGCCCCACGATCCAGGGCCCCCAGGACACCCCAAAGCCCAAGAAGGCTGGATTTGCCAGCTGGGATGGACTGAGGGATCCTGGAAAAGCTGGAAGCAGCATCGTCTCCCACTGCTTTTTCTCCCCCCTCGGTCTCACTGGGTGTTAAAATCCAGGGGGAAATCAATCCAAGGCTCAAGGGGTGCCTGGGTGGGAGCAGAAGGTCCTGGAGGGGGTCCTGGGGGCACTGCTGAGCTGGGGGGTGTTTGTGCCCCCGAGGGCAGCCAAGGAATTGTGGCTGCTCCCCTTTCCCAGGATTGGGAAGGATTTGCTGCCAAAGCTCAGCCCGGGGCTCTGGGGAGCTCGGCTTGGCCCTGCCTCAGTTTCCCTCTCTGGGAAGGGTCCCAATCCCAGCTCCTGGAGGGGGCTGGGGGTGTGGAGCCTCCGTGTCCCTGTGCTGGCAGCTCTGCCCTCCTTAAGGGACAACCAGAGGGGACACCGGCCCTGAGTCAGTGGTGCTTTGCGGGGGATTCACCCCCGCGGTGATCCTGCAGCTCCTGCCCCTTCTCCAACCCCTTTCCCCCAAAAGGGCTCTGGTTCCCCATTCCCTCCCCAGCCCATCCCCGGCAGCGGGGACAGGATTCCTGCAGGGGACAAGGGGACTGTCCCCACCCTGCCCTGGCTCCTGCCAAGGTGATGCCAGAGTGTCCTCTGCTGGTCGCTCCAGTCCTGGCCCCGCACTTCGTTTCTGCCAGGGAAAAGAGAGCAGGATAAAGTGGTCAGGGAAGGGGGAAAGGGAGAGGAGGAGGAGGAGAATCCCCGGGATCTGCTGCAGTTCTGCCTCGTTAAAGATCTTCCCGAAATTACATCAATCATGGAATGGACATTTTCCCCCTCCCTTTTTTTCCCCTCAAATCAGAGGGTTTGAGCTGCAATTGGGGTGATGATTTGATTCTTTCTCTTTGATTCTGTTCCTCTGCTCTGCCACCAAAGGGTTTTCCCCTTGTCCGGGCAGGGACAAGTCACTCCCGAGAACTTCTCCTCGAGGCCGTTCCAAAGTGGCCTGGCTTGGCACCAAAGAGCTGCTGGAAGGCAGAGATGCTCAGAGGTGCCCCGTGGCTGGGGCTGTGCCAGCACTCAGAGCTGTCCCTGGGCCACCTTTGCTGTCACCTGGCCGAGGGGACACCCGGAGCTGTCACTTCAGAGCTGCCAGAAGCCCCGGGGAGTCTCTGCAGAGCCCAGCAAGGTTTCCTCCTGTTTGCTGCAGGGAAAGGCACAGCGTGCCCTGCGTGGCCAGCAGCTCCTGGGGACAGGCTGCAATTCGTGCCTTTCTCCAAGCCCTGGGGACTGGGGCAGCCTCAGGATGTCACCTCTGAGCAAGGGCAGGTGACACGGGACGGGGGGTTGTGCCTCGAGGTGGATCCCACACCCTGGGGGGATGAATCTGTCCCTCCTCCAGCTCTTTCTCCACGACCAAAGTGCCCTCCCCCGGTCCCTCTCCGGGCAGAAGACACAAGACCCACTGTTTTTTCGAGTATTTGGGGTTTATTTGTAGGGCTGGGGGTTGGGTTTTCACCTGAGCATCGCTCCCCAAGGGTCAAGCAGGTTGGGGTTCATCAGTGATGCTTGCAAAGGCCTGGTGAGCTCCAGATACTGAGGAGGAGGAGGAATTTGGGGGGGAACAGGGTGGTTTTTCCAGCAGCAAACCTGCCCAAACCCTTGGCTTTGTCCAGGACACTGTAAACACTCCCAACCCCAGCCTGTTCTCAGTGCACAACCTTGGCCTCTCCTGCAGCAGCAGCGACACAGAGATCCCAGCCTGCCTGACAACCCTTCCCTGACGAGCTGGGGCTCCCAAAGCCCTGGGAGCCTTCCCAAAATCCCTGCGTTATCCCCGTTGCACGGAGAGGCCACAACCGAAATTCCCTGTGGCTCCTCTGCCCGCCGAGAGGAGGGAGGGAACGGGAGCCTTGGCTTTCCCAATCCCTTCTCCCCCCAGGTCTCTTTTTGAAACACCAGATTCTCAATTAAAGGCAACGCAAATTATCTCAGTGCGACGACCCCTCTCGCCAAGGGGCCCTTATCATTGCTGGCCTGCAAAATCAGCGGGGACTGTGGTGAAACCTGAGCTGCTCCCTGAGCCTTCCGAGCCCCGGGGCAGCCTCTTTTCCTCTCCCACCACCCGGAGCTCCTCCTGCTTAGTGAGCCTTGGCTTTGGCCGCCCTCTTTGTCCTTCCCTTCTTGCCGCAGCAGCGGCGGCAGCAGCAGAGGCAGCACTTGAAGGCGATGAGGAGGGAGAGGAGCAGCACGGCCAGGAGGAAGGCCAGCACGTCCAGCGAGTGGTACTGCAGCCAGTTGAGGTCGTGGGCGGCAGGGCGGAGGTGAGGAGCCCCCTTGTGCCTCATCACAAACTCCACCCAGTGCACCGCCAGGTCCAGGGGGTGGATGGGCCTGTCCAGGTGGAGGTCGGAGAGGCGCTGGATGTTCTCCTTGTACCTGCCGAGGGAACAGGCTGCGTGGTTATTCGCCCTCCCAATCGCCTGTGCACGCCCCGAGGAGCTGCTGGTGGGCTCAAGAAGATCAGGGTGGCCGTGGCATGGACCTTCTGCTGGCTGGTGTTGGGGCCCCTCCTGCTCCTCCATCCCAAAGCCCAGGATGGGTTGGGTTGGAAGGGACCTTAAAGCTCATCCCATCCCACCCCTCACCATGGGCAGGGACACCTCCCACCAGCCCAGGTGGCTCCAAGCTCCGTCCAGCCTGACCTTGGACACTTTCAGGGATCCAGGGGCAGCCAACCTGTGCCAGGGTCCCACCCCTCTCCCATGGAAGAATTCCCTCCCCAAAATTTAAACCCAAAAAACCACCCGTGGTTGCACTGGTGGAACCTTCTCAAAGCCACCTGGGATTGTGGCTGATGGCACCACGTCAGCAGTGACCAGCCTGGCCTTGAACACTTGCAGGGATGGAGAAGTCACAGCTTCCCCGGGCTCCTCTGCACTTGTGCCCCTGAAACAGCCCCCTGAGACAGTGGCACTTGGCTGAGGGCCCCTTGGAGGCTTCTCTGGTGGGGCTTCCCCCCACCCCACCCCAGTGGCAAAGCGACAGGCCCAGAAAGTGCTGCTTCCAAGGCCAGAAAAAGCAGGGAAAAGTGTTAGAAGTGAAAGAAAAGCTTAGTTTGAGCTCTCAGCAAAATCTCTGAGGCGAAGGTCTCTGGCTGAAATGGGATCCTGGGTGTAGAAAAGGTGTCCAAGCTGCAGCATCATCATCATCATCATCACCATCACCATCATCACCACCATCACCATCATCACCATCATCATCATCATTATTGCTGTGAGAACAGGGGTTGGTCCATGAGGTGCCACTTCTCAGACCCATCATGGAGAAGGGGATACCAATCACTGTGAGACTGGGAATGGGAGCAGGGAGGAGCTCTGATGTCTCCCAACAGCCCTGTGACCTTCCTCCCTTCCTTCCCTGTCCTCCCCCAGGGTATCCCTGCACATTCCCTGCTGGAACTGTCCAGCCTGCAGCTCTCTGGAATATTCCAAGGCACCACTCCCTGCCTCCAGCAGCTCTGGGCAAGCCTCATGCAAAGGCCACCAGGCACTGCACCCTTCCAGGCTCTCCACTGCCTGCTGGCACCCCTGCTTAGGGAATAAAAGGGGTTTGCCACCCCCCTTCACCCACTGCCCTTCCTGCCACCCGTGCCCGAGCCTGGGAAATGGGGCTTGAAGGGGGTGGCACCTCCTTGGTCACCTTCGTTTCCTCCACTGCAGGGCTTGTCTGACCCCTCCCATCCCTGTGTCCTCTGAGCCTGGATTCTCCCATCCCTCCATCCTCTGAGCCTGGATTCCCCCATCCCTGTGTCCTCTGAGCCTGGATTCTCCCACCCCTGTGTCCTCTGAGCCTGGATTCCCCCATCCCTGTGTCCTCTGAGCCTGGATTCTCCCACCCCTGTGTCCTCTGGGCCTGGATTCTCCCATCCTTCCATCCTCTGAGCCTGGATTCTCCCATCCCTGTGTCCTCTGAGCCTGGATTCTCCCATCCCTCCATCCTCTGAGCCTGGATTCTCCCATCCCTGTGTCCTCTGAGCCTGGATTCTCCCATCCCTGTGTCCTCTGAGCCTGGATTCTCCCATCCCTGTGTCCTCCAAATCAATCCTCTGAACCCTCATTCTCCAATCCCTGCATCCTCTGAACCCACATTCTGCAATCCCTGCATCCTCTAAACCCTCATCCTCCAATCCATGACCTTGCCCAAGGAACCCCTGTGAGAGCAGAAGGACACCCTGCCGAGCTGGCAGTCCCCACGCAGGTGACAACAGCAGAGTCCCCGGCCCCGCCACTCACTTTTTGTCATTAATGACGGCTTTCAGGGCCGTGGAGATGTCCTGGGAGGTCATTTCCAGGATGTTCAGGGTCAGCCCCGCTCCCCTGGACTCCACTCTCTTGGCGTTGTCCATCTGGTCTCCAAAGAGGGGCATCAGCACCATGGGCACGGCGTTGCAGATGCCCTCGTAGACGCCGTGGGAGCCCCCGTGGGTGATGAAGGCTCGAGTTTTGGGGTGGGCTGTGGAGGGAAACACAGGCCTGCTCAGAACCTGCCCTGGAGGGGGCAAATGGAGACCTTGGAGCTCCCATTCCTCATGGAGTTAGCGGGGCTTGAAGGAAGCTTGGCTTGGCTTGGCTAATGCCCTGGATAATCCTCCAAGGCTTCTTGGGTTTCGGGATTAAATCGGAGCCAGGAGGGCTTAAAAGAGGATGTCACCTTTGAATTTCTCTTCTACCAGGGTTAGGTTGGGCTTCAGGAGAAGGGTCTCCTCCCCAGAGGGTGGTGGGGCACTGAACAGGCTCCCCAGGGGATGGACATGCAACAAATTTAGGGAGAGTTTGGCCAACGCCCCCAGGAACAGGGTGGGATTGGTGGGGTGTCCTGGGCAGCACCAGGAGCTGCACTGGATGATCCTGGTGGCATCTCAGCACCTTCTGTGGTTCTCTGATTTGCTGGCTGTGAAGATCCCCCATGGCTGAGCCTGTTGTCTCACCCACAAATGCTCTCTTGCCACCAGCACGTGGAACTTCACCATTTGGGAAACCCAAAGACCTGTCTGGAAATGCCCCCCTGGGGACCACCAATCTGCTTTTCAGCCCAGCAGACAGGACACAAACACAGCTGGGTGTGGAGACTGGCTGGGGAGAGGCAAACACTGCCACCCTGGACTGGGAGCTGCTGGGACCCTGTCCTGGGCCAGAACCCAGCAATCCCAAAGGTTTCCAGAAGGTGAGCTGGTCACACCTACCCAGGAGGTCGTTCTGGGGCAGCCACTTGACGAGCTTCACGTTCTTGGGCAGGTTGGGGGGCGCCTGTCCCGTGTACCGCCAAAAGACCTGCCAGGAGGAGCCACCACCACGTCAGTTGTCATCAGGAGAGGGAAGGGAGGGCCTGGAGACCACCTGGAATGGCCCTGCTGGAAGGGGAAGGGGGAAGAGGTACCGTTTGAGGGACTGTCCCCAAGGCCTCGGCGATTTCCATGGCTTTCTTCATGGGGATCTCGGAGACCATGGAGCCCAGCGAGAAGACGACGATGCCGTGCTCTCCAGAGGCATTCACCATGGCCTCAAACTCCTGCCAAAAGCAAGCACACCCTCAGGGTAAGTCCTTTCCAGGTCAATGCCAGAAGGTCAATGACAGTCGTGTTCCCACCAAACTACCTGGGAAGGCAATAAAAGAAAGCAAACAACAAACCACAACCGGGACTGGGAAAAGCAGTTGGGGACAGGAAAAGGGGGACAAGAAATGTGGGGGAACCAAGTTCAGGAGGTGCCTGCACCGAGGCTCACGATGGACCTGAGAAGAAAAACAGTCACACAACAAAGCCTGTCTGCCCAAAGACGTCGTATCTGTGGCACAAAAATGATGCTGGGCCGAGGAAAGACATCGATCCACAGAATCCCCGAATGGGTTGGGTTGGGGGCACCTTCCACTAGCCCAGGTTGCTCCAAGCCCCGTCCAACCCATCCTTGGATGGAACACCATGCTGGTTTTCCTGGCAGCCCCTCCCCACATGGCTCATCTTCCCATTTCTTGCGAGCCTGCATTTAGAGCTGATGGTTCTTCTGCTCCTCAGGCCCCAGAGCGGCGAGAGAGGAGCGAAACTTTGGGACAAGTGTTGTGACAGCTCCTCAGATCTGGATTTGCTGCATTTACTTTGAGCAGGGTGACCCTGAAGTGCTGCCAGGGGGTTGTGTGTGTTTGTGTTTCACTGGTTTCAATAACAGAGGCATGAGGAGATCCAGCCCGGGGATCCAAGAACAAAAGGATTCCGATGGGGCCCAAAAACAGCCCGAGCGACAATTCTTTGTCACGGGCAAATATTTGGCCGAGCCGGGGAAGGAGAGACAAAACCAGAGGAAACTGTTGCAGGAATCGGGGGGGAAACCAGTGGAATCAAAGGAATGAAACGTTCCTGTAAGGCTGGCAAGTGAAATGTTATCTCCGGGATCTGATGGGATAACCACGGAACGCTTTGGGTTGGAAGGGACTTTGAAGATCAACTCTGCCATGAGCAGGGACAGCCGAGACTGACCCCGCTGGTTGCTGCTCTTTCCCATGGTTTTGGGGCATATTTAACCCTCCTTATCTCCCATGGGATCAACCCCATCACTTTTGCTTTGTTTATACAAGGGTTCTGGGTTCCAAAGTCCAACTTTCCACCGGGAAGTTGGGAAACTTTCTGCAGCCCTGCTTTGGGAACGTTTGGGTTGTTTTAGCAGGGCTCTCCATGAGCTCATCCCAGCGGGTGCTGCTCCCCACCTTTGGGGGACACCTGAAACCCCAGGACTTCTCAGGAGATCTCCCACGGGGAGGGAGCTGGGCAGAGTCCAAACCAAGCACGTTTACAGGCCAGAGTTTCACCCAAAGGTGGCAGAGGTGCTGCTTCTCTGCTGTGGGGCATTGCACCCAGGCCTGCCACTGTCTGAATTCATGGAATGTCCAGAGTGGGATAAGGACCCACATGGACCATCCAGTGCAGCTCCTGGCCCTGCACAGACACCTCAACAATCCCACCCTGTGCCCCAGAGAGGATCATCCAAACCCTCCTGGAGCTCTGGCAGACTTGGGGCCGTGCCCACTGCCCTGGGGAGCCTGGGCAGTGCCCACCACCCTCTGGGGGAAGAACCTTCCCCTGAGATTCATCAAACCCTGCCCTGACACAACTCCAGCCATCCCTGGGTGCTATCCCTGGTCCACACAGAGCCTGCCCCTCCACAGCCAAGAAAAACGGAATGGAAACAGGAAAGATGGGAAAAGGGAAAGCCCTTATTTTGGTGTGGCTTTGTCTGGGAATCCGGAGGTGTCCCCCAAAGCAACCCCTGGTCGCTCCAGGGACAGACACAGAGCTTCAAAGAGCTTTTGTCCTGCCTGGGAGCTCCATCTCCTGGAGGGAGCCCTCAGTGCAGCCAGCAGGGACAGAAGGACTGACCTGGGCTAGCTTGTTCTGCCGAGTGCAGCCAATGCCCCCGACCAGGACCATGTTGGGCATGAGGGGCCGGGGGAACTCGAAGACAAAGTCATACTTCAGGAGCCAGACGGCCGCGTGGCCCAAGAGCTCCGGCACCGTCGCCTCCCGCCGCAGGAACTCCCTGATCAGAGCCTCGTAGGGGGAATAAAGGAAAGAGCACAGCAGGGAGCTGCTCAGCGTGGCCACCAGGTTGCCCAGGCGCTGGAAGAAGGCCATGCGGTCCGTGAGGCGGGTGAAGAACCTGGGCACGTAGGAGGGAGGGCTGGGGCAGAGCGTGGCGTGGAGGTCCAGGCTGCAGGGCAGCGCCCGCACCAGGTACACCGAGGGCAGGGAGAGGTGCTCGGCCACGATCTGCCCACAGGGGAAGAAGGGATCCATGAAGACGGCGTCAAAGTGGCTCTCCTCGAGCTCCCGGATCAGCTCCGCGTCCGCCAGGAGGCGTTTGCAGGAGTCGAGGAACATGCTGGTGAAATTGGCCATCTTGGCAAGTTTCGCCAGGAAGGGCTGGGGGGAGAAGCTCCTGTGGCCCATCTGCTGGAATTCCCCCTCCACGTAGTCCCTGGTGTAGGCCACGGGGTAGGTCCTGAGGGTGTAGAGCTCCGAGGGCAGGATGCGCAGGTTGGTCTCCGGCGCCAGCACCACGGCGTGGTGGCCGCGCTGCCGCAGCCCCTCCACCACGGGCCGCATGGCCAGCCAGTGGCTGCCGTCAATGGGCACCACCAGCACCTTCCCACCTTCCCCAGAGGCCCACAGGAGAAGGAAGAACGCGGCCCAGCAGGCGAGAGAAGGAAATCTTGGGGTCGAAGGAGCCATTTCCCCAGCCCGGCACAGCCGGTTTTAAAGGAGGAATGAAGAACGGGGGGTGCTTTGCACTTGGGTTTTAACCGAGGTGGGCGTTTAATTTTTAACAGGGAGGGGGAAATTGGGGTAATTTTTAACGGCGGGTAAATATTGGGTTTGTCATCTGTGGCCAGTGAAAGCTTCGGGTAAAGGTGGATGTTTGGGTTGGCATCGGTGCCAAAGGGATGAAGCTGGCTGTTTGGGTTGACATCGGTGCCAAAGGGACAGAGCTGGATGTCTGGGTTGGCATTGGTGCCAAAGGGATGCAGTTGGATGTCTGGGTTGGCATCAGTGCCAAAGGGATGCAGTTGGATGTCTGGGTTGGCATCAGTGCCAAAGGGATGCAGTTGGATGTCTGGGTTGGCATC
>JAWWTY010000002.1:5294042-5307952 GCA_035222235.1 Margarornis squamiger
CCTTCTCCCTTCTCCCTTCTCCCTTCTCCCTTCTCCCTTCTCCCTTCTCCCCTCCTCTCCTCTCCTCTCCTCTCCTCTCCTCTCCTCTCCTCTCCTCTCCTCTCCTCCCATGAGGGAATGGCTTTGTGACAGCATTATTGGGATATTCTAGTTTATGAGATTATTCTGTATCAGCTTTGGTGGGCTCTGCACAAACCTGTCAAGGAGCAGCAGAGAAATCTGAGAGCAGAAAGCAAAAGGACCCCCCTCTCCAGCTCCAAGACTGTGGGAGCACCATGCAGAAAGGAGGGAATCGTTTCCTAGGGAAGGGATTTGTATCCTGGAAAAAAAATTAGGGTTATTATTTCAGGGAGGACGGGGCAACTCTCAAAAACAGCTTCCCATTTCCAGCTGAGCTTTCCAAACCCTGCAGAACAACTCGAAGGTCACGGAAAATGGGGGTTTTGCGGTCCCCAAATACCTTCTTGGGTTATTCTCTCCCACTCCAAGAGGACTTTTCTGCTTCAGCACCACAGACAGGAACACCTCGACACGGGCAGGCCATTTGGGGACAGGAAAACACAACCAAAGCCGTTTCAGTGAGGCTGGGCTGAAACCCCAAGGATGAAAGAAACTCATCAGATTCCCCTGGGATTAAAGCCAGGCTGGATGTGCCTGGTGAGTGACACCCCGAGGGCACCGAGCCCTGTTCCATTGGCAGCAATTCCGAGAAATCCCTGATCCCAACCTGCTCTAAAACAACTGCTCGGAGCTGGTCGTGCCAAATCCCTACCAGGAACTAAAACCCAATCAAGGAGGATAAAAATTCCCGCAAAACCCCAGGAATTTTCCCTGGGGGATTTGGAAGAGGAGCAAGGACGTTACCTTAGGCAGCGCCTTCTTCTTGGCACAGTTGATCCCCCCGACAAACACCATGTTGGGCATGACGGGCCGGGGGTACTCGAAGACGAAGTCAAACCTCAGCAGCCAGATGGAGGCAGAGCTCACCAGGTCCATGAGGGACACGTCCCTCTGGAACAGCTCGGAGGAGAACCTCAACGCCTCGCCGTAGAAGCCGTCGCAGTACTTGAGCTCCAGCAGGGAGATCAGGGCGTTCTCCACCCTCTGCAGGAAGCTCATGCGGTCCGAGTTGAAGGAGAAGAGCCTGGGGATGTAGGACAGGGGGCTGGGGCACTGCGGGGCGCCGAAGTGCAGGTTGCAAGGGAAGCCCCTCATGAAGAACACGAAGGGCAGCGAGAGGTGGTTGGCCAAGACTGGCCCGCACATGAAGGCGGGGTCGGTGAGCACCGCGTCAAAGCCGCTGCTGTTGAGGGACCTGATGATGTCCTGGCTGCGGAGCAGGTCCTTGCACTGGCCGAAGAAGGTGCTGAAGACTCGCTCCGAGCTCCTGTAGAGCTCCAGGACGTTCAGGGGGAAAGGCAGGTCCTTCAGGTGGGCAGCCACGTAGCTCTGGAAGGCACCGTCCAGCTCCTCCAGCGTCTGGGTCACCGGGTGTGTCACCACCTTGTACGCCTGTGAGGTCTTCATCTGCCAGCTCACCTCTGGCATCACCACCACCACCTCGTGGCCCCTCTCGCTGAGCTTCTCCACCACCTCCTGCATGCTCAGCCAGTGGCTCCCCACCATGGGCACCACCAGCAGCTTCCCCGCGCCCGAGGGGCCGGGAAGGAGGAGGAGGAGGAGGAAGAAGGACATCCAGGGGCAGCAGAGCCTCAAAGCCATGATCCCACCGCCCTGGGAGAGACTTCTCCTGCAGGCTGTGGCTGGAAGGTGCTGCTGGAGGAGACTGAGGGGTGTTGCAGTCGCTCTGCTTCGAGATAATCCCGTGGTTAATGATTCACAGCTTTGGATTGTGGGTGGTTGGGGTGGGGTGGGGTTTTTTCCCCCCCTTTGCCCTCTTGGGTCTCCTGGAAAGGCGAAATCGGTGACCCTTCCGTGGTGCTGAGTCAGGTCCTCGGCGCTGGCAGGGAATGAACCCCTCCAGGTGCTGCCAGACCCTCAGGATTTGTGTCCTGCACCTTGGCCACGGCCCAGGAGGGCAAAGCCAGCTCAAAGAGCTCCCCCATCCCCAGGAACAACTGGAAGGAGCCCCCTGGATGCTCAGAGGACACAGCAGGAGACCCTCAGGAGAAGGGCAGGAGGAGGAGGAGACCCTTGGGGATGAAGGCCAAGTTCCCAAAACGCTCCCTGGTTGCGGTTGGAGAACCAGCAGAGGCTCAGCAAGGAGACCTGGCTGGCGAGAGGCACCTCCAAGCAAAGCAGCTCCAGCACCAACACCAGCTGGGAAGCTCCACCAGGGTCCCACCATCCCTTCTGGGTGTCCTTTGGTGCCCAAAACAGGGACCGAACGACATGGCAAAATAACCCATTCCCGGAGTTTTGGAGCCACAAAGCAAAGGGTTAATTTCCATATTTTGGGAAATAGGGAAGAGGGAACATCCAGCCCTCCCCTCCTTTCTGCTCCAGGCTGGATTTTCCCTGCAGAATTCCCGGGGGTGGGAGCTGCAGGAAGGTTAATCAGTACCTTGGGGGTGTGTTGGGAGCTTTCCAGAAGCTCCCTCCGTTGGATTGGTCATCCCAAGGATTTTAGGGATGAGTTAAACCCCGCTGGGTTCAAGGCAGGGCGAGGTGAGGGTCGATGGACGGATCCAAGGGCGTGGATTGGCAATGCCAAGGGAAAAGGGAGAAGGTCCAGCAGGGAATTGTGGGACAGGGAGCTCGGTCACCCCTCAAGGGCCAGTTTTGGTCCCCTCACTTCCAAAAGGACATGGAGGGGCTGGAGCGTGTCCAGGGAAGGGTTTGGAAAACCAGGAGCAGCTGAGGGACCTTCTGGCTGTGTAATTCCATGAGAGGAGATCCCAAAAACATCTCATCAATCCCTGAAAGGAGACCCCAAACCCCCCTCAGAAATCCATGCCAGGAGATCCCAAAAACATCTCATCAATCCCTGAAAGGAGATCCCAAACCCCTCTAATAAATCCATGCCAGGAGATCCCAAACCCCCCTCATAAATCCATTGTAGGAGATCTCCAAACTCCTCCAATAAACCCATGATGGGAGATCCCAAAATGCCTCTAATAAATCCATGGCAGGATATCCCAAGCCCATGAAAGGAGATGCCAAACCCCTCTAATAATTCCATGATGGGAGATCCCAAAATCCCTCTAATAAATCCATGATGGGAGATCCCAAAATACCTCTAATAAATCGATGGCAGGAGATCCCAAACTCATGAAAGGAAATTCCCAAATCCCTCTAATAAATCCATGGCAGGAGATTCCCAAATCCCTCTAATAAATCCCTGGCAGGAGACCCCAAACCCATGAAAGGAAATTCCCAAATCCCTCTAATAAATCCATGGCAGGAGAATCCAAACCCATGGCAGGAGATCCCAAATCCCTCTAATAAACCCATGGCAGGAGATCCCAAATCCCTCTAATAAAACCATGACAGGAGAATCCAAACCCATGAAAGGAGATCCCCAAATCCCTCTAATAAATCCATGGCAGGAGATCCCAAACCCCTCTAATAAACCCATGCTGGGAGATCCCAAATCCCTGGCAGGAGACCCCAAACCCCTGCCAGGAGATCCCAAACCCCGCTGCCCTGGCCATGGACACCTCCCACTCCTCCCAGTTCGCCCCAGTCCCCGTCCCGCATGCCCTGGGACACTTCCAGGGGTGGGATATCCACAGGTTTCCCTGGACACGCTCCCGCCACCTGACTACAACTCCCAGCATGCCCCGGGCCCACCCAACCACAACTCCCAGCACACCCCGGGCCTACCGAACTACAACTCCCAGCACACCCCGGGCCTACCGAACTACAACTCCCAGCATGCCCCGGGCCCACCCGACTACAACTCCCGTCGTGCCTCGCGGGCACAGCCACACAGCCAAGATGGCGGCGGCCGCGGTGGGGAGGCAGTAGGGCCGCGATGGGCACGGGCAGGGCCGGCCTTTTGTGGGGTCAGTGACGGGGTTTGTGGGGGCAGTGAGGGAGTTTGTGGGGTCAATGAAGGGGTTTGTGGGGTTTGCGGGGCCAGGGACGGGGTTTGTGGGGCAGGGACGGGGTTTGTCGGGTTTGTGGGGTCAGGGACGGGGTTTGTGGGGGCAGTGAGGGAGTTTGTGGGGTCGGTGAGGTGGTTTTTGGGGTTTGTGGGGTCAGTGAGGTGGTTTGTGGGGTTTGTGGGGTCAGGGACGGGGTTTGTGGGGTTTGTGGGGTCAGGGAGGGGGTGTGAGGGGGTTTGTGGGGGCAGTGAGGGGATTTGTGGGGCAGGGACGGCGTTTGTGAGTTAGGGACGGGGTTTGTGGGGTTTGTGGGGTCGGTGAGGGGGTTTGTGAGGATCGTGGGGTCAGTGAGGGGGTTTGTGGGGTCAGTGATGGGGTTTTGTGGGGTCAGTGGCAGCCTTTTGTGGGATTATGGCCGGGGTTTTGTGGGGTTGGGGTCAGTGCCAGGGTTTGGGATCTCCTGGCACGGGCTTAGGGCAATGCTCTGGGATCTTCCCCTCTGGGATTAGTGCGGGAGGGTTTGGGATCTCCTGTAGTGCTTTTGTTAGGGGGGGCTTGGGGAGCCCCTCAGGGGTTTGGGGTCTCCTGGTGCGGGTTTATTAGAGGGGTTTGGGGTCTCCTGTCAGGGTTTGCAAGAGGGATTTGGGAACGTCTGTCATGGATTTATGAGAGGGGTTTTGGGGATTTCCTGTCGTGGAGTTACTGGGAGGGTTTGGGATTTCCTCCCGTGGGTTTATTGGGGGGGGTTTGGGATCTCCTGCCATGGATTTCTTAGAGAGGTTTGGGGATCCCTTTTATGGGTTTGGGGATTTCCTGTCATGGGTTTATTAGAAGGCTTTGGGATCCCCTTTCATGGATTTATCAGAGGGGTTTTTGAGTTGTCTGGTGATGAGTTTATTAGAGGGGTCTGGGGATCCCTTTTATGGGTCTGGGGATCCCTTTTATGGGATTGGGATCTCCTGCCATGGGTTTATTAAAAGGGTTTGGGGATCCCCTTTCATGGATTTATCAGAGGGGGTTTGGTTGTCTGGTCATGAGTTTCTTAGAGGGGTCTGGGGATCCCTTTTATGGGTCTGGGGATCCCTTTTATGGGTCTGGGGATCCCTTTTATGAGATTGGGATCTCCTGCCATGGTTTTATTAAAAGGGTTTGGGATCCCCTTTCATGGATTTATCAGAGGGATTTTGAGTTGTCTGGTCATGAGTTTCTTAGAGGGGTTTGGGGATCCCTTTAATGGGATTGGGATCTCCTGCCATGGGTTTATTAAAAGGGTTTGGGGATCCCCTTTCATGGATTTATCAGAGGGGATTTTGAGTTGTCTGGTAATGAGTTTCTTAGAGGGTTTTGAGGATCCCTTTTATGGGATTGGGATCTCCTGCCGTGGGTTTATTCCCCCTTGGCAGTGAGACCTGCTTTGTGGGACCATGGGACACCTCATCCCAAATTCCTTCTGGTCCATATTCCCGGGTGGATCCCAGGGAAGGGAGCTGGGAGGGTTTGCCCCTGGAGAAGTGTTGGGATGAACAGACTGCTGGAGATGGAGAGGAGGAAAAGGGGAGCATCATCCCAATGCCAAAGTGGGAAAAGGAATGGGGGCTCTGACACCCTTGGGAAGCTGTGCCAAAGCTGGGAATTGTGTCTGGAAATGGGGGAGGAGGAACTTTCCTGGAGTTTTTAAGGAATTCAGAGGAGAGAGAGCCGAGGCAAAGCACTGGGAGGGGATTGCAACCTCTCTGTTTTCTTTAGGGAATGTCTCCAGCCACACTTTGGGTTTCTGAGGGGGTTTCTCGGGGGTGAAAAGCTGCAGGAACATTCCAGAGCGAGCAGAGCTGCCAAGCTGTTCCCAGCAGGGCCTTTCCCAAAGCTGGAATGGGCTCCCTCCTGGAATGCTGTGCTGGGAAGGGCTGGAATGGGCTCCCTCCTGGAATGGTGTGGGTGGGAAGGGCTGGAATGGGCTCCCTCCTGGAATACTGTGGCTGGGAAGGGCTGGAATGGGCTCCCTCCTGGAATGCTGTGGCTGGGAAGTGTCCTCACAGCTCATCCTTGCCACGGGCAGGGACACCTTCCACTAGCCCAGCTTGCTGCCCTGGGGCACTCCCAGGGATGGGATATGCCCACATTCCATGGCCAGCATCCCAGGAATCCTGCCCTCTGGAAGCTCCAAGCCTGGAATGCTGGTTATAAAGAGGGGTTTTTAGGAGACACCTCCTGAACTCGACTGCTTTGGATTTCCCCAAGGTGTCCCACACGAGGTTTGCCACTGGAAGCTCCTGGAGGAAATGAAGCTGAGAAAGCTCTTCAGAAGCAATTAAGGTGAGCCAGGGAACAAAATGATTGATGAGCTCATGGGCTGCAAGGCAGGAAAATGGGCTAAAATGCAGGAAAATGGGCTAAAATGCAGCTGTGCCCAGGGGAGTTGCTTTGTGTTTCTCCCATATCCATATCCCAAGGTTAAATAACCAGGGAATGCTGAGCCAGGTGAATTTTTTTCCCCTGTGGAATCAATTGGTAAATTGCAGCTTTTAAAAGCTTTGTGATCTCCAAGAGGTAGAGGAGAAGTTTAAGGGGTTTGGAGAAATGAAAGATTAAATATTAAAGTAGGGGACAAGTCCACTTGTAGGATTCACTCTGGCTCTGGGAGAGGTGGAATCTCATCAGGGGATGCAAAACTGCACCTCAGGTCAATTAGGGAATGGTGATTCCCTGCTCCAGAGTAACTGCAACGTGCTGAGGTGCTTCCTGAAGGAATGCCAGGGGAAAAAGGAGTCCCCACTGAGTTCCTGGCTCAAACATCTGGAAGCAAAAATAACATTTCTATGCATTTCACTGCGTTTTTGGCTGGTTATTGCACTCCTCCCAGCTGGAGCAGGCAATGCCAGAGGCAGGGCACTGCTGCCCCCTGGATTGCTGAGGGATTTGGAGGAGCTGGATGCTTTTTCCTAGGGAAAACTCCTTTCTTAGGGGTGTTTCAAAGCAGCTCTTTAGTTTGCTGTGCGTGGGTTTGGCTGGGGCAGAGCTGAATTGGGGTCTGTTGGGATTCCTTCCGAGCTCTGCTGACACCAGTGCTTCTCATTGCCCCTCTTTGTTGCCTCACTTGACACCTTTTGCCAGGAACTGAAGTGAATGGATGAGAATAAAGGGTAAAAGGAATGTAAACAAGCCCTTCAGGCAGGGCTCAAAGGTTCCTTTTAGAGGAGCTGAGGCTCAGTCAGCCGTGAGTAAATATTTAATATTCCCTACAGGACTCTCTCACCTTCACAATGTTCGGGGACTTGTTTGAGGAGGATTGTTCCTTTCTTTCCACCACCAACCACTGTGGCAAAGGGAAGAAACCCAAGGCCAGGGAGGGGGACCCTCCAGCTCCCAGGGATTTCACCAAGCTCAGTGGCATCCAAAACCAGGGTGGCACGTGCTACCTCAATTCCCTGCTGCAAACTCTGCTCTTCACACCTGAGTTTCGAGGTAAAAGGTCCCCAAACCTTCCTCAGGTAACGTCGGGGTGGCTGTTTGAGCGAGGCTTGTTTATTAAAGACACACAGGGAGCTCTTGAGACTTTCCAGGGAGAGTTCCCTTCCAGGGAGTTGTGACAGCACGTTGGGCTGTGCAATCCCTTTGGTCACTTCTGCAGAGGGTTTGGTTCCAAACACGGAGCTGTCTCCCAGGGTTAGTGCTGAGAAATGAGGTTCTTGCTGGCTGTCAGGCAAAGTTCACTCTGTCAATCCCACCCCTCCAATTCCTGAAAAAACCAGATATTTTTCTCCCCCCCAAGCACCTTCCACCAGAAATGTCAAGATCTTCACTTGCCCTACGAACAGGCTTGGCTGCAAAACCCCCTCAGCCTTTACAGTTGTGCTTCTCCACTGGGTGTTTCTCTTTCCCATTGCAGAGGCTTTGTTCTCTCTGGGACCTGAGGAGCTGGGGAGCCTGGACGACAGCAGGAAACCAGAGGCCAAGGTGCTGGGAGTTTTGGGAGCCCCTTCTCGGGCTTGGGTTGGGGGAATATTGTCCCAGTTCGTGGGGAACTTGTGGGGAGGAGGAGGAGACAAAGCCTGAATGTAACCCCAAAGAAACACTCTGGGCTGGGGGACAGTGGGTTTCTCCCACACTTCTAGGTTGGCAGTGCCACAAGGTTCTGCTCCAGCAATCAGCCACCGAGGCTGTCTCTTCTGGAACGTTCTCCATGCCATCCCATCCTCGTGGAGCACTGGGGAAACCTGTGGATGCTCTCAGGGATTAGTGTTGGGAAGGAGAGCAGGAAAAGGGGTTCTTTTGGGTTCTCTGAGGGAGTTTGGCTTGATCACCCAAGGCATGTGCCATGGCCCTGTTGGTGTGACCCAACACAGGAAGTATCTTGGAGAGAGGCCAGAGGAAGCCACGGAGATGCTCCAAGGGCTGGAGCCAGGCTGGGAGAGCTGGGGGGGCTCACCTGGAGAAGAGAAGGCTCCAGGGAGAGCTGAGAGCCCCTTGCAGTGCCTAAAGGGGCTCCAGGAGAGCTGGAGAGGGACTGGGGACAAGGCATGGAGGGACAGGACACAGGGAATGGCTTCCCAGTGCCAGAGGGGAGGGTTGGATGGGATATTGGGAAGGAATTCCTGGCTGGGAGGGTGGGCAGGCCCTGGCACAGGTTTCTCCATCCCTGGAAGTGTCCAAGGCCAGGTTGGAGCAACCTAGGCTAGTGGGAGGTGTCCCTGCCCATGGCAGGGGGTGGGATGGGACGAGCTTTGAGGTCCCTTCCCACCCAAACCATTCCATGATCCTGCTGGACCGTGTGAGGTGACACTCTGGAGATTTTTGGGAACAAAGTCTCACTGCTGGCCTGGTGTCACAAAAGCCACAGCCGGTGATAGTTTATCCCAAACTTTGTCCTGCATTTTGACTTCAGTGACTCCTTGGAAGGCTCTCCTTGACCTCTCTCTGGTGGTGGTTGTTGTCCCCAGGTTCGAATCATCCCCTTGCAGCTGCAGAGGTTGTTTGCTCAGCTCCTGCTCTTGGACCAACAGGCCGCGTCCACCACGGACCTCACCGAGAGCTTCGGCTGGAACAGCCATGAGGTGCAGCTCCCCATCCCTGGCACATGTGGCCTCCTCACTGCAGGCTCCTCTTCTCCTTGGAGTTTGGCCTTTAGGGAGCCTCTTGTGGGGCTTCAGGCTGTGGCCATGACCTGGAGCTGCTCTTGGGGGGTGTTGGCTCTCCCTGTGACCTGCCCTTAGACCCAACTCCAGCAGCTTCGCCTGGGTTTTCACAGGAGGGTTTTTCCAAAAGTGCCCTCAAAGACCTGCCCAAATTGGATGGTGTCCCTTGTTGTGGAGTTTAGTGTAAACCTGGTGGCAGGGCAAGGGGGAGTGGCCTCCAGCTGTCCCAGATGGGCTTTAGGTGAGATGTGGGGAAGGAGGCTGGGCAGGCCCTGGCCCAGGTTACCCCATCCCTGGAAGTGTCCGAGGCCAGCTTGGAGCACCCTGGGCTAGTGGGAGGGGGTGGCACTGAATGCTCCTTAAGGCCCCTTCCAACCCAAGCCATTCTGGGCTCCTGTCCAAGTGGAAGTGTCTTGTGTGGGTCACAGAGCAGCCCTTGTGGCTGCTCAGTGGAACCAACTTGAGCAGAACACTCAGTGTGGCGGTTTCCTCCTCAAGCAGCCAGAGGAGCTTTGTGCCACCTGGGAACTTGTTCTGAAGGACTTGGCAAAGCCAAGGGCTGGGTTTGACTCCTGCCTGTGTGCCTTGGGTGTGCTGGGGCAGGAGATGAGGCAGCACGACGTGCAGGAGCTCAACAGGATCCTCTTCAGTGCTCTGGAGACTTCCCTGGTGGGGACGTCGGGCCACGACCTCATCAACCGGCTCTACCACGGCGTTGTCGTCAACCACATCGTGTGCAAGGAGTGCAAGAATGTCAGTGAGAGACAGGTACAGCAGGGCCCTCTCCAGCACACCTTCTGCCCACTGTGCTGAGACACCTCCCATGGGCTGCAAGTCCCAAAGTGGTGTCTTCCTTGTGGCCTTGTGGAGTGGAGACTCCAAGTCTTGGCTGCCTTTTGCAGACCATCAACATCAGAGGGCCAAAAGCACCCTCTGAGCCTTTGGTGGGTGCACTTAGAGAGCTGGAATAAACACTGGCAGCCTGTTGGGCTCCTTGTAATTCCCCCAAATGTCTCTTTTGGGGGTGTGGGAGGGGTTTTCCCCACCAGCAAGAATCATTGTCATCTGCTGTGGTGGTGGGATGAGCGTCTTCCTGGCGTGCCCTCAACTTCACACCACTCAGTGCTCTGTTTCTTGGTGTCCTTTGTGCCCAGGAGGATTTCTTGGACCTCACAGTGGCAGTGAAAGGTGTTGGTGGCCTGGAGGAGGCCCTGTGGAACATGTATGTGGAGGAGGAGTACTTTGAGAAGGACAACTTGTACCGTTGTGGGGCCTGCGATAAACTCGTTGAAGCTTCCAAGGTAACTCCTTGGTGACTCTCTGAGCTCCCTTGAGCAGCACTGGAAGGATGTGGAGCTGCTGGAGCGAGTCCAGAGGAGGCTCCAGGATGGTCAGAGGGATGGGGGCAGGAAGGAATGGGAGAGCTGGGATTGTTCAGCCTGGGAAGAGAAGCTTTGGGGTGACCTCAAACTGGGGCCTTCTAGGACCTGCAGGGAGCTACAAGAAACATGGAGAGAGACTGGAGTGCCAGGGCAAGGGGGAATGGCTTCCCACTGCCAGAGGACAGGGATAGGTGGGATATTGGGAAGGAATTCCTCCCTGGGAGGGTGGGCAGGGGCTGAGATGGAATTCCCAGAAATCCCTGGCAGTGTCCAAGGCCAGCTTGGAGCAACCTGGGCTCGTGGAAGGTGTCCCTGCCCATGAGCTTGGAGATCCCTTCCAACCCAAGCTGTTCTGGGACTCTCTGAAACCTCAGCAACTCTGCCAAGGGAGCACCAAGAAACCCCCCAGCTCCACATCACAGAGCAAACCCTGGGACTTGTCTCCTGGAGAGCAGCAATGGGAGAGGCCACCAAGGAGCAGCTGCCACTCCCTGCAGGGCATTGGGAGTGTTGCTGAGGTTTCTGGGAAGGAAACCCACCCAGGTGCTCTGTGCCCTCTTCCCCATGGCACAGCTCCCTGTGCAATCCAAAGCCTGGCTATTCCAAAGGGAGGGGGTGTTCCAAAGGGAGGGGCTGTTCCAAAGGGAGGGGCTGTTCCAAAGGGAGGGGCTGTTCCAAAGGGAGGGGGTGTCCCAAAGGGAGGGGGTGTCCCAAAGGGAGGGGGTGTCCCAAAGGGAGGGGGTGTCCCAAAGGGAACCTGAGGACAGGCCCAGTTAATGAGTGACTCAGGAACACTTAGCAAGGCCTCCCATGCCAAGGTGCCAGGGCTGCTTGGAGCTGCCCCTGCCAGGGTCAGGGCACCAGGGGCTCAGCCATGCCACGAGCAGAGGGGCAAGCCTGGAGTGTGGGAGCAAATCCCCCAGCTGGCATGGCAGGCTCAGCAGAGGGGCTGGGCTGGGCAGTGGGGCAGGCATGGTGGAGCCCCTGGGGCTCCCCTGGATGTTGCTGTCCCTCCTTCTTTGCCTTGTTGAGGAATGTCACATCCCAGAAGTTCCTCAGAGTTGGAGGGCACTGTGTGGTTTTCCCAGGGAGCTGGGCAGAAGGTGGGATTTTGTTTCCAGGAGGGGGCATGCAAAGGGAATGGCTCCTTCAGGGCGTTTCCTGAGCCTCCTGGGTGTTCCTGGGGTGTTGGATGGGGCCACTGGAAAGGCTCAGGAACGTGCCCATGGACTCCACACTTGAATCCAGAGGTGGTTGGTTTTACATCTCACAGGGAGGGGTTCTTGGTGTGCTCATACAACAAATTATTCAGTGTGGATTAAGATTCCTCCTTGTTGGAGTGGAGTCTCTTGGCTTGCCTGCCTGGCAGCTCCTCTCCTGGACAAAGGGGGGAGGCTGCAATTGTTCTGTGCCTTTGCAGATGGAATCACTGCCTGCAGTTTCCCCAGAGCTCTTGGTTTCCTGTGGCAGGACAAAGAGTGGGGCTGCTGCTCACCAAGCCAAGGAGAATTTGGGGGGGAACTCCTGATGCAGGGAAATTGGGGATTGGGAAAGCCCTTGAGCAGAGCAGTTCCCCAGCATGGCCATAGGTTTTGGTGCCTGCTGCTGCTGCCCCTGGGTGCCCTGAGCTCTGTTCCAATGCCCTTGCAGTCTGCCAAGCTCCGAAAGCTGCCCCCCTTCCTCACCATCTCCCTGCTGAGGTTCAACTTCGACTTGCACAAGGGGGAGAGGTACAAGGAGACGAGCTGCTACACCTTCCCCACCCGCATCAACCTGAGGCCCTTCTGCGAGCAGGTTGGTGCTCGGTCACCGTGGGCTCCTCCCCGAGATCCCACGGCTCCGGGGCGGGCCTTGCAGGGCTCCTTCTCTGCCCCTCCCTCCAAGCTTTCGTCCCCAGAACAAAGTGGGAAGTACTTTGGAGCTGTTCAAGGGGAAGGGTGTAAGAGTCATTCCTTCTCTGCCCCTCCCTCCAAGCTTTTGTCCCCAGAACAAAGTGGGAAGTACTTTGGAGCTGTTCAAGGGGAAGGGTAGAAGAGTCAGCCCAAAGCATCCAGATTTCTCCCCGGAGATGGGAATTCGTGTTTTTGTTGGATGTGCCTGCAGATATTCTGCTTTTCTTAGGACTGTGGGCTTGCCCTCTTAGATGGGATTGTGATTAAAAGCTCGGCCGTGCCATTGCCCCAGGAGAATTGCAGCTCCTTAAAGAGCACCCTCTGTTGAAATGTTGAGGTGCCAGCTTGGAGAGGTCTCAGTGTTTGTGTCTGGGGAACCCTTTGTTGTGTCTCTGGTTAAGGGCACCTCCTTTGGTGCTCTTTACCCAGCAGAAACAGGGGGTGAACAAACAGGCTGAGCCGCTCTCTTTGCTGCAGGGCTTTGTTGTTCCCCCTTTCAGTCACACTGCAGAGGTCGTGGGATCCCCATCCCTGGGTCGCTCTGGGGCTTGTGCAAGGGCTTGGAGATCTTTGGCAGCCCAAAGCATTCCATGCTGGCTGCTTTGGCCCTTGGGCCAGTGTGCCCAGCCTGAGGAACCTCTGCAGGGGGTGAAGGTGGCCTTGTGGGCAAGACTTTACTGATCTCTGTCCTTGTAATGTCACTATTTCTCTTTTTAAAGACTGAGATGGATGAGTCAGAGTACATGTATGAGCTCTTCTCTGTTATTGTACACAAAGGTGGCTGCTATGGAGGACACTATCATGTTTATATCAGAGATGTGGATGAATTAGGAAACTGGCAACTCCCAGTAAGTGCCAAAGGGTTGGGGGGGGTTCCCTTCCTTGCTTGAGGGGGGGTTCTCTTTCAGACCGAGGTGGGGGGGTGAAATTCCAGCGAGGCTTTGGCTGAACTGCTCCCAATGTCCTTGCCCCTCCTGCTGGGGTGGGTGGGGATGCTCGGGGGGACTGGGCTGCCTGTGAGTGAGCTCTGTGTGCTGCCCAGGGGGAAGAGGAGAGGCCGGGCCAAGGCGTGGCTCAGGGACCTGCTGAGGATGGCCCAGGCACGGACACTCCCCTGGCACTGCTGCAGGGGCTCCTGGCACAGGTATGGCCTGGCACTGCTGCAGGGGCTCCTGGCACGGGTCTGGCCTGGCACTGCTGCAGGGGCTCCTGGCACGGGTATGGCCTGGCACTGCTGCAGGGGCTCCTGGCACAGGTATGGCCTGGCACTGCTGCAGGGGCTCCTGGCACGGGTATGGCCTGGCACTGCTGGGCATTGCTGGGCCTCAGGGGCACCTTGGGGGCAAATGGGGCTGGGGAACAAACAGCCAGGCCTTAAGGGCTGGGGGCTGCTCCAGGACTGGGGGTTCCTCCAGGGCTGGGGGGCTCCCTCTATGGCTGGGGGGCTCCCTCCAGGGCTGGGGGCTCCTTTAGGGCTGGGGGCTCCCTTCAGGG
>JAWWTY010000002.1:5342129-5357579 GCA_035222235.1 Margarornis squamiger
AGGGGCTCCTCCAGGGACGTCCCAACACCCTGGGAAGCTGCAGGGGCTCCTCCAGGGACATCCCAACAGCCTGGGAAGCTGCAGGGGCTCCTCCAGGGACATCCCAACACCCTGGGAAGCTGCAGGGGCTCCTCCAGGGACATCCCAACACCCAGAGATCCCCCAAAGAACCCACTTTGGCACCGAGAGCCCCCCTTTCCATGACAATCCTTTATCCCCAGAGGGTGAAGCGTCCCCAGCCCCCCAAAAGCCCTTGGGGAAGGGGGGGGGAGGAAAAGAAGCTGAGCACCAGAGAGCAGGGTGGTACCATAATTAACTTTTTCTGTCTTTTTATTTACACCACAAGAATAACAAGTTGTCATAATGTGGTACAAAATACTGGACTCCTAATAAAGTTGAAATCGAAGTCGGTACTGTCGGAGAAAAGACACCATTGGCCAGTAGTAAAAAAAAAAAAACCAAACCAACCAACCAAAGCGAGAAAAACCAAACGAAATGAAGGGAAAAGGGGGAAATAAAGCAAAAAAAAGAACGAAAGGAAAGAAAGGGCAAAGCCCTGGCGGGTGAAGGGACGAGCACAAAGGGCACACAGTGAGAGGGGAGGGGTGTCCAATGGTGAGGGCAGCGGGAGCACGAGGAGGGCTCAGGGGGGATAGAATATAGTACAAGTCTTTGATACTACAGATCTGTCATAAGCTCTCGGGGGAATAATGTTCCAACCCCGCCCCGCCCTCCCCACCCCCTTTATATATATATATATATATTATATATATAAGTTTGTCATCCTCATAAACTGGAAAATAGCGCCTCCACTATGGAGCACAGAAAAAAAAGTGTTAATTTATTTTCTTTCAATAGGATACTTTGTTTTTTTTTATTATTTTTTTTTATTCCTTTTTTTTTAATTCTTTTTTTTTTTTTAATTCTTTTTTTTTAACTCCTTTTTTTAAATTCTTTTTTTTAACTCCTTTTTTTTAATTCTTTTTTTTTAACTCTTTTTTTTAACTTTTTTTTTAATTCTTTTTTTTTTAAATTCTTTTTTTTTTTTAATTCTTTTTTTATTCCTTTTTTTTTTCTCTTTTTTTTTTTTGTGGTTTTTTTTTCGTTTAAGTTTTCTTTTCAGCAACATCTCAAAGACAAAAAGCGTGGCCGGGCCGGGAAGGGGCCCGAGCTCCGCCTGACAATGAAGAAGAAACGCGTTTTCGCCTCCTGTAAAACCTCATTTTTTGTGGTTTTCTTTGTTTTTTGTGTGTTTTTTTTTTTGAAACCACAGTGTCTCACAGCACGAGGGACCGTGAAAGGGAAACGCATCCTGCGAAAGAAACCAAAAAAGAAGCCGTTCCTTGCCAAACCTTCCCCCAATTCCCCCCTGCACCCAGGGGAGCGTCCAACCCCCATCCAGGGGCACCTCCAAGGCCAAGCCCTCGCAGCCCAGGGGGAGCAGGAGGACAAGGACAAGGACAAGGAGGGGGATCCTGCCCCAGGAGGCTCCCAAAGCTCGCCCTGGTGGCACAGAAAGACGAGAAACTGGGATTGTTTATTGGCGAGTCACCAGTGCTGGAGAAACGTCTGCTCTGTTTGTCTCCTGCCCTGCAAGGGGGAGACCTTGAGGGGTCCTTTGGTGGTTGGTTTGAGTTGCTCTCCTCGACCACCATTCCTTGCTCGGTTTGGGAAGACGAGCAGAAATTCCCACTCTCCTTCCTCCTCTTGGACAACATCCCAACCTTCCGTCTCCGCCAATGCCACGAGAGGAAAAGGAAAGAAAAACCAAACCCAAAGGAAACAAAACAACCCCCCCCTCCCCTCAAAGAAACCCCCAAAAACAACTCCAACCCCAAACCGCCGTTGTTTTTATTATTATCATTATTATTATTTTTTTTTTCCCCGCTATTTTTGAGTTTTTGTGTGGTTTTTGTTTTGTTTTGTTTTGTGTGTGTGTGTGTGTGTTTTCTCGTTTTCAAAGCTGCCAAGTTTGGCGTGCAAAATCTGTATACAATATAAAGACATGCCAACCTTACAGACCATGCAACCTCAAGGTGTAGGAAACTTAAAAAAATATATTCAGATATATTTCTATATATATTTATATATATCAATGCCCGGCAAAGAAGGTGGGCCCAAAAAAGTTTACAAAAGGAAGGATGGAATGGAGAGGTGACCGGGACCAATAAAAAAAGGAATGTTTTGTAGCGAAAGGAACAATAAAAAAAAACACCAAACCAAACCAACCAAACCCCCCCTCAGAAAAACCAAACTGTGTTCTCCAACCTGGGCCCCTCTTCACCCCCAAGAGGGTTCCAAAGGGTCCTTCTCACCCTCAAGAGGGTTTCAAAGGGTCCTTCTCACCCCCAAGAGGGTTCCAAAGGGTCCTTCTCACCCCCAAGAGGGTTCCAAAGGGTCCTTCTCACCCCCAAGAGGGTTTCAAAGGGTCCTTCTCACCCCCAAGAGGGTTTCAAAGGCTCCTTCTCACCCCAAAGAGGGTTCCAAAGGCTCCTCCTCACCCCCAAGAGGGTTCCAAAGGCTCCTCCTCACCCCCAAGAGGGTTCCAAAGGCTCTTTCTCACCTCCAAGAGGGTTTCAAAGGCTCTTTCTCACCCCAAAGAGGGTTTCAAAGGCTCCTTTTCTTCCCAAGCAGGTCCAAACGATGCCACTCTGGGATGGGGGAGCATCCCTGGGTCAAAGTCATGGAAATGAGGAAGCAAATGGCTCCAAAGGGTGGGAAAACCCTGGGGAGCCTCAAAACAAGGGCTCCTTCCCCTCCCTCCAGCCCGGAGAGCATCCCTGGGGAAGAGCAGAGCATCCCAAGGGAAGAGCATTCCCCAGGGAAGAACATTCCCCAGGGAAGAGTATCCCGAGGGAAGAGCAACCCAAGGAAAGAGCAACCCAAGGAAAGAGCAAAGAGCAACCCAAGGAAAGAGCATCCCAAGGGAAGAGCATTCCCCCAAGGAAGAGCATTCCCCCAAGGAAGAGCAGGGGATGCCCAAACAAATCCAGGTCTCCCGGAATTTGGAGGAGCCGAGCTCTGACATCTCGGGAATAAAAAAAAAATCTTTCCATCCCTGGTAAAAAAAAATGGAAAGAAAGGAAGGAAGGGAGGAAGGGAGGAAGGGAGGAAGGGAGGAGGGAAGGAGGGATCCCAACAAGCTCCTCCGCTGTTCCTAAGGGACCCAGCCCGGCCCGCTGAGCCGGCGGCTCCCGGGAACAGCCAAAAGGAAGGCAAAAGCTTTGCCACGACCCGGAGGAGAAACGGAGAGAAAAGAAACCTTGCAGGGCAAGAGAGAGGAGGGAGGGAGTGAACACGGTCACGGGGGGGGGGGGGGGGGGCCCCAAATCCAAGGCCAGTTCCCAAAGTTGGATTTCCAAAGGATGGATTTCAGGGCACGGCAGCAAAAAGAGCCCCGATGGGCCGTGCCATCACCAGGCCCGCCGTGTTTTCCCACGGGATCCTCGTCAGGACACGCCGAGGAGGCTCCATAAAATCCCAACTTTCCGGCTCGGCACAGCTGGGAGAACTGGCAAAAGAGGAGGATCCTGGAAGCGCCCCCGGCAGCCAAGGAGGGAGGGAAGGGGCTGGAAGGAGAGGGATGCAGGAGCAGCAGGGATGTGCTGGCCCAGATTCCTAGGATGGCTGCCTCTCCCAGCCCGGCATTCCCGGGGGGATAAAGCACCTCCAGGCCTGGCGGTGACGGGGAGGAGAGGAGAGAAAAGGAGAGAGGGGCGACCGTCGCTCCGGCGGAGAGAAAATGCCAGGGAGGAGCACCCAAGGAGCCTTCCCAAGGCTCCGGAGAACAAAGACAGCGCCCCTGGGATCCTCGACGTCAAAGGCAAGAGAATTCCTTAAGGTCTCTACAGAGCCACGAGGAGAAGAGAAGTGAGAAATATACAGTGACACAAAAGAGCCCAGCACGTCCCCAACTCCCCCGGGACAAATCGATCCGGAATTCCTGCAGGAAGCTGCTCCCCGTGCAAAGGAGAGCGAGGGAAGAGCCCAAAGGGAAGGGAAAAAGCCAAAGGAAAAGCAAAGCCCAAGCGAGAGAAGGGGCAAGGAGGGAGGGTTGGATGGCATTGCCGTGGGGAGAGGAGACCTGGCGAGGAGGAAAGAAAGGTCAGTCCCACCACGGAGGCTCCCGGAGCGGGGCGGGAAAGATCCATAGAAAAAGGAACAGCAAAGTCACCGTCTTCGCTATAAAAAACTCTTTGTTTTTTCTTGTCTCTGTTAGAAAAGGAGCACAACTAAAAACGTGGAAATGAAACTACAAACGTTTCGGGTAGTTGCCCAGTGGCTCAAAGTGAAAAGCTTCCCAACCTTCCCAAGCTCCGAGTGCTCGAGGTTCAAGGCGGATCCTCTTCCCAAAGCACCTCGGCCGTGCCGATTCCCAAAGCCCTCCCTAGGGGAGCTTCCAGTGGCTGCTGTTCAAGAGCATCTCTTGTTTCTCTGTGTGGTTTTTCTTTCTCCTCTAGAAAGGCATCCGAAAGATCGGCCTCAAGAAATTCCTAGGAATCCCGGGGTGTGAGCGTGGCATACATTTGGAATATACATTATACACAGAGAGAGATATATATATATATATATATATATATTTATACCTAACAATTTAAGCGCTATCTCATGCGAGTTGCTTTTCATAAAAAGCATTCCAGTCTGGAAACCTGCGGGTGTGTCTAAGACATGCTCTGACCACCAAATGGAGAAGTTCCATTCATTAGTAGATGACATCAAAGAGAAAGAGAGAGAGAGAGAGAAAACCTTGGAAAATTGGTGGTTAAAACCAGTTGAATCCCAAAGACCCAACAGTATTTGCCACTTTTTTTTTTTTTGGCAACTACCTTATCGTGGTTTTTTTGTTTGTTTTTTTCTTTTTCCTTATTTTTTTGGGTTTTTTTTTTTCCTCTGAAACAGCAATGAAAGAAAAGTAAAGCGATGCAAAGGTGTCGAGAGTTTTTGGGGACGCTCCGTTCGGCCGATGCCTGCTTCCCACCAGCATGCCAAAAAATAAAGTCTTCCTTCCTCGTGGCACTTCTTGGCTTTCCCAACCAGAGGAAAACATAAAAAAAAAAAAAAGAAAAAAAGATTCAGGAACTGCTGCGTGTCCGTTGTGGTTTTTAGAGAGAATGATTTTTTTGTTTCGGTTTTTTTTTTATTTTTTTGTGGGGTTTTTTGTTTGTTTTTTTTTTTGTTTGTTTGTTTGTTTTTTTAACTTAAGGCATTGTTCCTCCTCCTCAAACTTCAGGAAATCCAGCTGCACCAAATCCATCAATTTTTTTTTAAAAAAAAAAGGCACAAACTCATCTTCAGATGGCTTTGGAGACCATAAAGCCGACTCCATCCGGGCTCCCGTTCCCCCTTTGGGCTTCCCTTTCCTTCAGGTGGAAGGGGAGTCCCTCATTCCCTGTCCCTCCCCGGTCAAGACACACCATGTCCCCAAGTCCCCACAGGAGCTGTCCCTCACTCCCTCCCAGGCAGGCAAGAGCCGTTCCAAAAGCTCCAAGAAATGAAAGTACACGATGGGCCGAGTGGTTCAGGCGGAGATCGCTCGGTCGCGGGTCACCGACTCGTGAGCACCAACCGCTTGGACGTGACGGTTCCTTCCGTTGCCGCGCGCGCCGTCCAATCTTCCATTTCTCCCCTTTATCTACTTTTGTTTTTTGTTTCGTATTTTTATGGTTTATTTTTTTTTTTCCCGTTGGCAACTCTGCCAAAGACTCCCCGGGCGTCGTTCCCCACAGGAGGAGCGCCCAACGTGTGTCAGTCCTTTGCTGCTCTTCCCCAGCGTGTTTCGGCAAAGAGGAGGCTCAAAGATACGCAGAGATTCCGGGCTGGTGGTCGCTTGCTTTGCTCGACACCTGCCTGTCCCTCCGTGCTCCGCAAAGAACCGGCACAGGACGCAGGAGGAACAAGAGAAAGCTTCTTGGCAGAGCTTCAAGACGAAGACGAACAGACAGGAGAACTCCAGCTCCGAGGTTAATGCTACAGGGGAGGCTCCTCTTCCATGGGTTCGTCCTCGGGTCTGAGGGGTGGGGAGAAAGGGAGGGGAGACACAACAGAGGGGTGAGCACCACGGAGCTGGACAGAAGTTTCATGCCCACCACCTTCCCATCCAGGAAGACGGGATCAGCTGGCCCACCTGGGATCAAAACCCACCGTCGGGAAGGCTGTTTGGACAATCTGTTCCCACCTCCTGAAGTCCTGGAGCTCTGGCAGCCTCGGGGCTGTCCCCACTGCCCTGGGGAGCCTGGTCAGTGCCCACCACCCTCTGGGGGAAGAACCTTCTCCTGAGATCCACCCAACCCTGCCCTGGCACGTTAAGAAGGTGGGAAGCCTTGTGTGTGTCCCAGCAGAGCAGCCACATGGCTGTCCCAGGGGTGGAGGCACATCCCACATCCCTGCTGGGTCATGGATGGGATGCAGCAAGTTGGGCTCTTGTGCAGGAGCCCCTCTAGAAGGAGCTTCTTCTCCTCTCTCTCCACAGACTGAGGTGGGCCAGACAATGTTTGCTCCTCCTGGCCCTGCCCAGACACCCCAACAATCCCACCCCATCCCTGTCCCGTTGTCCCAACATTCAGGAGCTCTGGCAGCCTTGGGGCCGTGCCCACTGCCCTGGGGAGCCTGGTCAGTGCCCACCACCCCCTGGGGGAAGAACCTTGTCCTGAGACCCACCAAACCCACCCTGACACAGCCCCACCCAACCCTGGCTCCTCTCCCTGGTCACCCCTTGCACACCGTTCCCACTCTCCACATCTCCCCTCGTGGTCCAAACCCACGCTGGAGCAGAAGGATCAACCCCAGGGCACACCCCCCGAGCTCGGGGCCCAGGAGGTGTTTTGGGGAGCCCCGTTGGGAGGGCAGGAGGGGGTGGTGGTGGGGAGGGGAGCAGCTCACCTCTTCTCGGCCGGCTTGACGCCCACCGACAGCGAGGCCATGGCCGTCACCGTCTCCGCCTCCTCCGTCTCGCACTTCTGCGCCTCCACCAGCGAGTAGCCCACGGTGGAGGCAGAGCGCTCCAGGGAGTGCCAGTACTTGCCTGGGGACACAGGGCACAGGATGGGCATCAGGCCACCTGCTCCTGCTCTCCCAGAGCCAGACCCACCCGGGAAGGGCACCCACGGCACCCTGACCCGCCCGCGCTCGCACCCCGAGGCACCCAAATGGTAATAATGACAGGTCCTTGTTCCCACCAAACCCCCAGCAAGCTCCAGACCTGAGGGCAAAGACTGGAGATCCGGACACCTGGACTCGGTTCCTAACTCTTTTTGGGGGCAAATCACCCAAGACTAAAGGAGCCAAGCTGGATTTAGGATCATGAAGGTTGGAAAGGACCTCCAAGAGCATCCAAGCTCCCACCTTCCATGTATTTTTTAGGTCTGTAATTTCAGCTCAGCAGGATCATGAAGGTCGGAAAGGACCTCCAAGAGCATCCAAGCTCCCACCTTCCATGTATTTTTTAGGTCAGCAGGGTCATGAAGGTTGGAAAGGACCTCCAGGAGCATCCAAGCTCCCACCTTCCATGTATTTTTTAGGTCTGTAATTTCAGCTCAGCAGGATCATGAAGGTTGGAAAGGACCTCCAAGAGCATCCAAGCTCCCACCTTCCATGTATTTTGTAGGTCAGCAGTTTGTGACCCTTTTTTTCATTGGGAAGAGCTGCAGAGGAAGGCAATAAAGGATGCCCTCCTGGCCCTCAGGAAGGACACTCTGAATTTCCTGGTGCCCAAAAAGCCACAGCAACACCTGAAAGCCAAGAGCCCACAGGGGCAGGGTGGCAGATGCACCCAAGCATCTCCCCTTCTCCTGAGCTGGGCAGCAGATCTGAGGGTCTTACTCCCAACCCCTTTTCATTTCAATGTAAAGGAAATTGTCATTTAAAGAAACAAATCAACCAACCACTGGCTGGCTCAAGGTGCTGCTGAGGAGCCCCATTGGTGCTGAGAAGCTTCTGGCATGGAATTAAAATTCTAAAGCCACTTGGCATTTTTAGGGGGGGTGGAAAAACCCCATAGTGCTTTGGTGTCTTCTGAGCTTCGTTTCCACCCTACCAAAGGGAGACAACCCCCCTCCAGTCTGAGGCCACAAATGCCTGATGTGGGGAGATGGCAGGACAAGCCCTCCTTGCAAGACAGTCTGCCCTTTACAGAGGTTTTTGGGGTTTCAGTACTATTTAGTGTTGGGTTTGATGACCCTGAAGATCTTCTCCGACTTAAGACCCCGTAATTCCCCCTCAAGGGCCAAAGCATTGCCCTGACTCAACTGCTCATGCTGCTGGCACAGTCACACCAATCTGTGGCTGCTCCAGCCCAGTGCCAGGGGCAGTGAGCCCCAGGAAACCAGGACATGGGGACATTGCAAGGACATGGAGAAGTCACACAGGTGGCCCAGAAGGGGGTCCGGGGGGCTACTCACTGTGGATCTCGATCACCTTCTCCATGGAATGCACTGCATTGGCATTTGCTCTCTGCTGGAAAACCTTCTCTGGAAGAGGGTCAAGCTGGAAAGAGAAACACCAAGGCAAAGGTGTCATTGAATCCCAGAGTCTTGGGATGGTTTGGGTTGGGAGGGACCTCAAAGGCCATCCATCCAGTGCCACCCCCACCATGGGCAGGGACACAGGAGCTCACAGCCCTGGCAAAGGCTCTTCTGCAGCAGGAACATCCCACAGGAAGGCCAGCGCTGCAGGATTGCTTTAGGGTTTCTTTGACCTCCTCTAGGAGAACCCAAGAAGAGGAGAACACCTTCACTCTCCTGGGCTCTCCACCTGGAGCAGGAATTGGGACCAAACCTCCATGGCTGAGTACCCAGACCCAGAGCTGTGTCTGGAAACAGCACCCCAGGCCCAGCCAGGGATGTTCCCAGAGAAGCCCAGGACATTCCCAGCAAAGCCCAGCCAGAGTTTCATGCTTATACCCCACAAATCCAGGGCTCAAAGCCAGGAGGAGCTGCAGGCAAGAGCCCTCCTAGGAGCAGCCATTCCACAGGGCCTCCAGGAGCACCAGGAATCGCTGCATTCCACGTTTGCTCATTCTGGACCACCCTTTTCACCAGTTCTCTGCTCTAAAGAGAGAGATCAGGTCCAAACTGGGGCTGTGTGACATGCAGGGAAGGCAAAGGCAGGTCCTGGATGAGTCTTTGAGTGAGAGCTTTCCCCCATGGATCCAAAGGACATTCCTGCTTCCAGAGCACTCTCCTCCTGGAACATCCCTCACACACAAGAGCCCCAGCCACTGCTCTCCTGGGAAAGGCTGGGAATAGCTCAGGCCACCAGGCATTCCGATCACCTTCCTGTTTATTGGGATGCCTGGACAAAGCTCTGCTCCCTCTCTGTGACAAACAAGGACAAGGCACTCGTGGCAGGGCCAGCAGTGCTGTGAGAGCTGCTGGGCTCCAGGGCCACGTGCCCACCACGAGCTGCCCACCAGCAGCAGCTCCACCCCCTCCTCCAGCCTCTTCTCAAACACCTCCAGCAGGGGTGGTGAGTGCACCACACCCCTGGGCAGCCCATCCCAATGCCCAGCCACCCTTCCTGTGAACAACTTCCTGATGTCCAACCTCAACCTCCCGTGGTGCAGTCGAAGGCTGTGCCTTCTTACCCTACTGCAGCTGGTTTCCTGGGAGCAGAGCCTGAGCCCCACCTGGATAACACCTCCTTCCAGGGAGTCGTGGAGAGTGAGAAGGTCCCTCCTCCTCTCCAGGTGAGCTGCTCCTCACAGGGTTTGTCCTCCAGCCCCTTCCCACCCCTGGACAAGCTCCAGCCCTTTCTACATCCTTCCTAAAACCCAGTGGCCCAAACTGGGCATGGCACTCGAGGTGTGGCCTCCCAGGGGCACAATCCACACCGTTCCTGACCCAGGCCACGATGCCTCCTTGGACAACCTCTGGCTCCCATCCAGCTGCTGTCCACCAGCACCCCCAGCTCCCTTTCCCTCCCTCCAGCTGCCCTGTGCCACAGGGGGATTGTCATGGCCATGTTGTGGGACCGCTGCATCCTTCCTAGCCATGCCCCCCATGCCCCCCAGCCGTGCCCCCCGTACCTCGTTGCCCAGCAGGGCAGCCACGCAGGCCTCGGAGGCGTCGCAGATGGCGGTGAGGTCGTGGCCACCCTCCAGGGCCAGCACCACACGGCCCCCAGCCAGCCCCATCAGCTGCTTCGTCAGGTACCCGAAGCCTGGCAGGAGGGAAGAGAGGAAACGTGGCAGGAGGGAAGAGGGGAAACGTGGCAGGAGGGAAGAGGGGAAACGTGGCAGGAGGGGAAACGTGGCAGGAGGGAAAAGGGGAAACGTGGCAGGAGGGAAGAGGGGAAACATGGCAGGAAGGAAAAGGGGACACGTGGGAGGAAGGAAAAGGGGAAACATGGGAGAAAGGAAAAGGGGAAACGTGGGAGGAAGGAAAAGGGGAAACATGGCAGGAGGGAAAAGGGGAAACGTGGCAGGAGGGAAGAGGGGAAACGTGGCAGGAGGGAAGAGAGGAAATGTGGCAGGAGGGGAAACGTGGGAGGAGGGAAGAGGGGAAACGTGGCAGGAGGGAAAAGGGGAAATGTGGGAGGAAGGAAAAGGGGAAACATGGGAGAAAGGCAAAGGGGAAACATGGGAGGAAGGAAGAGGGGAAACGTGGCAGGAGGGAAAAAGGGAAACGTGGGAGGAAGGAAAAGGCTCTGCCTGGAAAAGGCTCCTGGCGAAGGATCAAAGGGATTAGGGCAAGGAATTAACTTGATGTTGTTCAAACACCCACCGGGGCCTTTCAAAGGACTCAGGGCATAATGAGAGTCAGGTAATTACCAGGGGGTAATTGCAGGGAGGGATCCCAGCACCCCTCAGCATTCCAGCAGGGAATGCTCCCTTGGAAAAGACTGTGGGTTGTGGATTTTGGGAGAGGTTGAGTGGGAGGGAGAAGGGGGGGAAATGAGGAATCAGGAGCTCACCCCAGGTGAGAGCACGGCCATCCCTGAGCATTCCAGCAGGGAATATTCCCTTGGGAAACAGGGAAAGAGGTGGATTTTGGCCCTGCTCTGGGAGATGCCAAGTGGGAGCAGCGGAGAGGGAAGGAGGAGGAGGGGAAACCAGGAATCTTGCAGCTGGGAGAGCAGCACTGCAGTGCCCCTGAGGTGTCTGCCATGGCATCCTTACAGACAGCACTCCCCCCATGGAATATGCTATAAAAATTCCAGGGGCAGCCGGCACTTTGATCAGCTGACACACCATACATTTCCCTGCCCTTTAAACAAAACAGACCCGAGCTGGGAGGGTTGCAAACACGTGTCCTCAGAGCAACAATCCCAAAAGCCAAGGGAAAGGAAAAGGCAGGGAATTTCTCCCCTCCGTCTCCCTGCTTGGTGTTTTGCACAACTGGCAAATTAAGGAACGAACAGGAGGATCAAATGATGCTGTTTTGGGAGAGGAGCAAAGCCTGGGAGATTCCAGCAGCAGGGAAGCAAGAGGTTCCCATTCCCAAGGGAATGGACATCTCCAAGGACCTGCCTCTTGTAAATCCATTATATTCTTACCTAAAGTCGATGGGTTCAGCCCCCTCCCAAGTTCCCTGGAGAGAACAACTCTCCTGGCTGACACAAACTCCTCAAAAAGAATAATAAAATCCGGATTTTTTTGCAGGGAAAAACTCTCTCCTGGATTTGCTGGACTGAAACAGGGCCAGGGACACCCAGCCCAAGCGAGGAGGGGATTTCAGTGCATCTCCCTAAAACATCCTAAATCCAAGGCAGAAAGGAGACTCTCGTGGGGCTTTGTAAAAGGTGGGGAGCCAAAACCTTCCACTCTAAATTGTCATGAAGGGTTCTGGAGGAAGAAATGGAGTTGGGGCAGCACTGAGAGGGAGGGTTTGCAGCTGGCACTTCCTCTCCCTGCAGCTCCAGCACTAAACCCAGCCTGACTCTGTGCTGAACTCAGCCCCTCTTGTCTGCAGAGACCAAACCTGGGGTCTGTAGCATTCCCAGCATTACAGACATCGTTTCTGTGCCCTCGGAACCGAAACACGCGGCGCTCCCACGGCAAAAAATATAAAACAAAAACAAACCCCACGACAACCTAAAGGCAAAGGCCCCAAGTTTCGCTGTTAAGACAAAGCCCCAGATGCCAAATGTGGCTCTTGGGCCCAGCTTACACTTTGCTGAGAGGTTGTACCCCCCCAGGGGGGTGGGATGTCCCTCCACGGCGTCGAAGCCCGACGACACCAGCACCACGTCCGGGGCAAACTCGTTGGCGATGGGCATGACCACGGTCCTGCAGCACAAAGCAAGAGTGGCACACGTCACACACGGGGCATGGGGGATGATCCAACCCTCTCCCTTCTCCGTGGCACCCCCTGGCAGCAAAGTCCAGCCCTTGGTTTCTCTCCCAAGGAGAGGGCACAACGTGTGGTGTTGTCTGGGATTCCTTCCATAGACACGCTCGTGTTCCGAGCAGGGAAATCAATGGGAGCACCTCGTGCATCCCATGTGGGATCATGCCCTGCTTGATGTCCACAGGAATAAGGGGGACACAAGAGGGCACCTGGCCCAGGCTGCAAAGCCACCTGGAGAAACCCAGCTCATGGCGTTGTATCCATGTCCTCCTCAAGTATCTCCTCAAAGTGGTTTCTCTTTCCCTTGCTGCACTTTCCATGTCCCATGGAGCAAAAAAGCCTTAAAATGCAAATATCCCACCCAAATACTCCTCTCCTAGTGTCCATTCCCACCCAAATGCTCCTCTCCCACTGTCCATCTCCCACCCAAATACTCCTCTCCCAATGTCCATTCCCCACCCAACTACTCCTGCCCCAATGTCCATTCCCCACCCAAATGCTCCTCTCCCACTGTCCATCTCCCACCCAAATGCTCCTCTCCCACTGTCCATCTCCCACCCAAATGCTCCTCTCCCACTGTCCATTCCCCACCCTCTGATGTTCTGTCCACCAAAACATGGATGGAACTGCTCAGGACCCATAAACCAGTCACTGGCCCAGCTGGTACCTCGCTGGAACAAGAGCTTGGTGGCTTTGGTTTCTCACCAGGACCTCGATGGGATGTGGGAACACCGAGGTGTGGGGTGGTCTGTCAGCATGGAGTGACCCATGGGACCGTGGATCCATAAGGACTCTTGGCCATGGGACAGCTCAGGGGATCATGGGATGGTTGGGGCTGGAAGGGACCTCAAAGACCATCTCATTCCAAGCCCCCCTGTCGTGGGCATCCACTGGTGGCCCAGGAACGGGGACAGCTGGTGGGTGACCCTTGGCTGGAGGTCCCTGAGCCCGTGGGGTGGATTTTGGGAGAGGAAGAGCAGCACACCCTTCCTGAGGATGTCCAGCCACCAGGGGTTACTCCAGCACGTACCTCCAACTGGGAGCAAGCCCAGCTGGTGCTGTGTTTTAGGGAACGTGTCGAGGTCCCCAAGAGGTCCAGATGGACACTCTGTGCCCACTGACCACCCCAACACATCCCAAGGCAAGAGCACTCCCAAATCCAGCCGGGAATCCTCTCCTTCCCCCGTCATTCCCACCCAAACTCTCACGGGCCGCTCCTGCTTCTGCCTTTCTCCCAATTCCAGAGTCATGGAACATCCTGAGCTGGGAGGGATCCCCCTGGACCATCCAGTGCCACTCGTGGACCTGAGGGTGTTGTCCACCCTGTCCCTGGACAGGAGAGCAAAGAGATCAACATTCCAGCTCATCCTTTGCCATCCTGCCCTTCCCACACCCATCCCAGGAACTCCAAACCCTCAGGAGAAAAGCAGGATGAACCTGCCAGGGCTTTGGCAGGCCAGGAGGCCACCAAAAGCAGGCCAGGAGGCCACCAAAGCAGGCCAGGAGGCCACCAAAGCAGGCCAGGAATCCCAGTCATTGCCCAGTTTTGCCTGGAATTGGGATTTTCAAGGATTGCCTTCAAGTGCCCCGGGAAGTGGAATGGCTGAACCTCAGAGCCTGCATTTGTGTGTCTAAGGAGGTGCTAAGGACAAATTCCTGAGTGTCCTGCATATATTGATAGAGAATTATTTTCTATATGGTGTGTGGGCGGTTACAGATGGGAAATGTATATTATACAGACATTGTGTATGGTTTGGTAGAGGTGAGGTGCATATTTAGGGGTGCCAAGGATACATTTCTAGGTATTCCACATGTATTTATATAAAATTATTTTCTATATGCTATGTGCACATTTACAGATGCTAAATATATATTATACATATATTTCTCTCTATTAAGCATATATTGACACAAATAAATCCTTATATATGTTCTGTATATTGATATATGTTGAGTATGTATCATGCATCTATTTATATAAATTCTATACATTTTTATGTCATGTGTACATTTATATATGTTAAGAATACATTTTATATATTATGCATATATTTACATATTATATAGATCTATATATGATGGATATATTTCTATATATGCTAAGTACACATTTTTATGTATTCTGCATATATTTATATATTATATTTATACATCATAATACCTCTATACATATATATATTTCTATACATGTCTTTGATATATTTCTATGTATATTATATACTTCTATGTGTTATGTATATATATTTCTACATGTTATATCTAGAAATATGTATATCTATTTCTATATGTGCTTTTATATATATTTCCAGATGTTGTTATAGCCATAAATATGTATATATATTTCTATATGTTACAGCCATAAATATGTTATGTAAATATATTTCTATATATGCTTTTATACAGTTCTTTATGTTATAGCCATAAATGTTATGTATACATATTTCTATATGTTTTTATACAGTTCTATATGTTGTATCCACTAATATGCCATGTATATATATTTCTATATATGTTTTTATACAGATCTATGTTTCATCCATAAATATGCCATGTATATATATTTCTATATATGATTGTATACAGTTCTATATGTTTTATCCATAAATATGCCATGTATATATATTTCTATATGATTTTATACAGTTCTATATGTTATAGCCAGAAATATGTCATGTATATATATTTCTATACATTTTATATATTTCTACATCTGTTACATCTCTAAACATGTTATGTATGTATTTCTCTTTATGCTGATCCACATTTCTATACACATCATTCATTCCCATGCTACGTATGGATATTTTTACATCTGTCACCCCCATATTCTACACACATCCTGTACCCACATTTCTCCCTGGTGTGATCTCTGTTTCTCTGTGTTACATGTACATATTCCATGCATTTCACACCCCCACATATGTACATCAATCACCCCAAATCCACCTCCCGAAATTCCAGAGAAATTGGAATTGCCATTTCCAAAGGCATCAGGAATGTGGGGATAAAACCAGAGCTGGAGGAGCACTGGAAAAGCAGGAGCAACCCCCAACACTCCCCTTCCTGCTCCTTAGTCCTGGTTTTGGGATCACAGGGAAAAGCAGAATTCCCCCAAAACCAATTCCTGAACTTCTTTCATGGATCTTCCCCCACTGGGAAAGGTTTA
>JAWWTY010000002.1:5364270-5380225 GCA_035222235.1 Margarornis squamiger
GGGAAGGGAAGGGAAGGGAAGGGAAGGGAAGGGAAGGGAAGGGAAGGGAAGGGAAGGGAAGGGAAGGGAAGGGAGGCAAACATGGATTCAGAGGTTGCAGCCAGAAGCCTGAATTCCACTTTGGAAGTTCAGAGCTGCTGCTGCTGGTTCCCTCCCAGGACCAGAGCAGGGGTCATTTGGGAGGAGGGAAGAAGTCCTGGAGCTCGAGCAGGGCAGAGAGAGCCTCAGGCCAGGCCAGGGTCACGGCTGTCCCACCAACCTTCAGCTCTCCCGTGGCCACCTTGAAGACGAGCTCGATGACACAGCCCACGGCCAGGCGCGCCGCCCCCGAGGAGTGCACCTCGTTCCAGATGGTGTCACTGTCCACCTGGGGGACACACACAGTGCTGAGGGCATGAGGGCACCACCCACGGCAGGCACAGGGCATGCCAAGGGCTTCCCACTGCCCCTGCCGTGGAATTCCCACAGAGGATGGGGCTGCCCCTGCATCCCTGGAAGTGTCCAAGGTTGGGTGGGGTGTGGAGCACCCTGGGCTGGTGGGATGTCAGGAAGGGATATATGGAAGGCCCTGGCACAGGTTTGTCTGTTAAGGCTGCTAAAAACCCACAAAAAACCAGGCAATATGAAATATTCCAGGGGCTGTGGAGACACCAAGCAGCAGGTGAGCTGCACCCTTGGGTGGGAGCCCTTCCCAATCCCTCTGGGATTCCAAGGCAGCCCCGTGTGCCCTGTCCTGGCTCCCATCCAGCCTTCTTTTTTTTGGAAGATGATAATTTTCTGGGGGGGTTTCAGTGGCATCCCTGAGTGCAGGGCAGAACCAAGCCAAGCCTTTCAAGCTGCAGCCAAACACTTGCCACGAATTAAGAGGCTGCAGCACATTTCCACCACGAAAATCTGACCTTCTCCAGTGATTGTTCCCCCTCCTTTTCATTTTTTTTTGCTATTCTTTTTTCATCCTGGCGGGATAATTTTCAAAGGGGTCGCTTTTGCAAACAAAAAAAAAAAAAAGCTCAGGAAGAAAACAATTTGGCCTCATTTGCATAAGAGGATCCAGACCTTTGGAAAGCTCCAGTGGTGCAGCAGAAGCAGCACTGTGGCTCTGCAAACATAATGCCTTTTCTTGTGTCTCCCCCTTCCCTTTTCCCTTCCTCTCTGTGGGATTTGCTGTCCCCTCACCCTCCCCAGAAACCCTGGAAGCTTTGGAAGTCTTCAGGCTTCAAAGGGGAATAAAGAAACCTTCCACACCAAGGTGTTTGGGGTTTTTTTTTTTGGCCTTGTGGGAACAAACAACAATAACAAGTCTTTTTATATGGAAATGTGACAGCTGGAAAGGGACACTCCAGTTTTTCCAGCAGGGATAGGAGGTGTTTAGTCCCCTCCTTCTGAATCCACAGGGATTATCCTGGAGCTGGGGGGTAAAAGATGCCAAAGCCCAAAGACAAATCCCTTGTGCTGCACAACCTCTGAGACAGTTCTCCCTATTTCCAGGAGCTTCCCAAACACTCTCCTTGGATATCCCTGCTTTATTCCCACCTTTCCCACCTGCCAGGGAGCAGCAGCACCACTTCTTGCTTTCCACAAGAAAGCCATTTATGGATGCAAAGCCAACAACCATTAAACAGCCCTGCCTGGGAAATGAGGCTTTTCCTCCCAAAAGCCACATCCCAAACCAACCCCCTGCACATCCCACCCTGCTGGCCTCTCCCAAAAAAAGCTGGCTAATCTCCCTGCTGCTTTGGAAGGCAAGCTGAGCAGCCCCCCAGCTCCTGGCCACCATCTGCTCACAATTACCCCCCAATCCCAGCGATTCCAGTGCCTGGAATGCAGAGCCAGGAGTGAGGGGGGGGGGTTTTTTTGGGATGAGGGGACAGGGAGAACAAGCAGCCCTTTGTGTGCAGTGGAAGGAGAGTCACTCACCCCGACACCCCCGCAGGGCAGCCGCACAAACATCGACGTCAGGGAACCTGCGGGGACACAACCAAGGCACCTTGAGAGGCACAAAGGCAAAGGCTTGGGGACACTTTGGGTGGCAAGCACAGCCTGGGGGAGGGTTCTTCCACTTGTACAGCATGGCCTTGGGCTTGTTCCAAAGCCTTCCCAGAGGAAAAGCCTCCTGTCCATCACTGCTGTCCGGGTGACAATCCCAGCAGTGCCACGGAGCAGAAGTGACTGAGATGCCACCAGAGAGCTGCTGAGATGAACACCCTGAGCCCTCCCAGCTGGAGCAGGGCAGGACAGCATAAAAACACCCCAAATTCTCACCCAGGTGAGCAGGGGCTTTGTCAGGGAGGAGGACAATAAAACCAACCAGTGGCAAACCAAATAAACCCCTGTGTTTTGTGTGGGAGAGCAGAAGGACTGGAGAAAGATGGAGAGAAGCACCTGCAGGGCCAACTTTGGAACCCTAAGAAATGTAACATCACATTTTGGGCTTGTGTGTGAGCAAATCCTCCTCCCTCCACGACCCTCAGGGGCCTTGGAGCAGCCTGGGCTAGTGGGAGGTGTCCCTGCCCGTGGTGGGGGTGGCACTGGGTGGCCTTTGAAGTCCCTCCCAACTCTCCAATTCCAGGAGGGCACATCCCCCCAAGAAGCACCCCGTGTTTCCATGCCCAGCTTCCCAACTCCTCCCTCAGGTTCTCCTGCCTCTCCCTTCCTCCCAAGGAGTTCAGCCTGGCTCTCAGCCTGTCCTAATCGACCCTCCCAGGGCTTTAGAAGAGCTGCTTTGGACATTGAAAAGCCTTTTAGACCCTCAGCAGGAGAGGCTGGATGGCTGAGGGAGCTTCACCTCCACATTCCCTGCTGTCCCTGCTCAGGTCCATCCCTCTGGAATCCAACAGGGACAAAAAGAAGCCCTTGGGGACCTTCTGCACTTCTTTGACCACTCCTTTGGACCCAAAGAGACACCACCTTGTCCTGGAATGCCCTCAGGGGTTTGGATGATGCCCCTTCCCTCCAGGACTAAATGTGATCTCTCCAGATGTTTTAAAATGAGGGGTTAAATAAAGCCAGGGGGGGACACAGAGCACAAGTGCAGAGCAAGAGCTGCTCCTCCCTCGGGATCTCCAAAGAGGGGCTCAGCGATCTGGGGTGTCCCCAACCCCAAAAGTATCCAAAAGAGAGATCGTGGAAGAGTCACAGAGTGGGAAAAGTACCTGGAGAGGATCCCCTCGGACCTACCAGGGAAGATTCACACCCTGGTCCTTCAGACTGATGGTTTCCCACTCCCCATAAGTCCCTTAAAGTGTCCTCAGCACTGAGCCAGGGCTCTGCTTCTGGCCTTTAAAGAGGTGGGAAGGGAGCTACAAATAGTGTGCTAATTGCACCTTTAATTAACTGCTTAATGCCTTCCCTCTTCGGGGATCTCCTGCCCAGGCTGCGTGGGGAAATCCCTGCCACTCCCTGGCTGTGACATCAGCCAGGTCATGGAGTTAATCCCCTTTTTACATCCCCCAAAGCCGGGCTAATCCCAAAATAAACTTCCTCACCGTCCAGGCCCCAGGACTGTCTTTCCTTTGCTGATCCCCCCGGGGAGAAGTTCCCAAAGTGCCCCTTTCCCAGCAGGGAAAGGGAGGTGTTGAGCTGCTCAAATCCATGTGCTTCAGTGGCCTGGGGGGGTTGGGGGTCTCAACATCCATCCCTTGGGATTTCTTCTGCTGGGAAAACATCCCTATTTTCCACCAGCAGAGCTTTCAGGGAGATCCAGGCTCCAGGAAAGGGATAAACAACCTCATCCCAAATCAAACAGATCCAAAAGTCAAGAGGCCCTGCATCCCTCCTCTTCCCACCACTCTTCGCTGCTGGTTGGGGCTGCAGCTCCACCCCTTTTGGGAGGCTCACCCACTGGAAAACTTCCCACCATCCAGCAGAAACCAAACTCAGGGAAAGCTCCTCTTAAATTCTGGAGACATCCACGAGAGGAAGTTTGGGGATCTAGCTGAAGGGAGGGAGATGCACCCTACACAGGGAGGGAGGTGGGAACGATCCCTTTGGGATGCACCCAAAGGGGCGAAGGATGGAAGGAACCCCACCTAAATCAGGGAGGAGGGTTGTGCTGGGAGTGCCAGGGGGAGTGCCAGGGGGAGTGCCAGGGGGGTTTTTCCTGCTGGGAATCCTACCTAGGAGCTTCTTGCTGTCCAGTTTCTGCCTGTTGAGAGGGTTGGTGCCGTAGAGCAGCGTGTGAGCCTCCGAGTGCACCGTCTGCAGCTCCTCCAGGGTCGCCTTCCTGCCACGGATGCACTGCAGGAGGGAGGGGAAGGGGGCACAAAGCACTGAGGAACTGCTCCACCCTCCCCCAAGTGCTTTGCTCTGCCCTTGGCAAATCAGAGTGACACAGAAGCAAAGCTACAATGGGGGGGTTTTACCCGGGAAAATTGGGATTTTTGTGCCATCCCTTATTTGGAGAGTGATTTGCTGGCTTAAAACTCCCTCCCCACCAGAGGGTTTGCTAAATTGTTTGACTAATGAGTGTTCAGGATTTATAAGCCACTAGAAAACGATTCTGTGGTGAAAATGGCCCTCCAACCCACTCTCCACCAGCCCCACCACCGTGATGAACCTCCAAATCCCTCCCCAAAAGGATCCTTCGAGCAATTAAGGGTCACTCCCCACCTTCCTGCCCTCAAAAGCCCACCTTGGAGAGGCCTCAAGGTGGGGCTGGAGGCACCACAGCACATCTACTCATCCCTCAGCTGAAACCAAGAGTGATTTGAGCTTTAAGGTCCCTTCCAACCCAAACCGGTCTGGGCTTTTGGGACTTTTCTGATGGAAAAATATCTGAGTCCCTTCTGGGTCACTTTGAGAAATCCCAGAACCCCCAGAGCTGGAAGGACTCTGAGGTTTGCCTGAGCTCCTGGCTGGAATTTCAAAGCCAACATTGGTTTGCAGGGCTGCCATAAATGTGTCTCTGAGACACCTTTGGGGCAGGAGTGGCACAGAGAGACCACGAGGACATGTGACCCCCAGAATTGCTGGAGCCAGCCTGAGGAGCTGGGGAGGTTCCTTGTAGTGGGAATGAGCTGTGAAATTCCTTCTGGAAAAGGACAGGAAGCCAGTGGAGCTTTGTTTGATCCCACACAGTGTGTAAATCATTAATTACTGCTGGGTTTAATCCATGGGGAGCAACCAGGAGCACCAAACTACCCCCGACACAGCCAAGGGCTGGGAATGTCAGGATGGGGAGCCATCAAACCATCCTTCCACAAGTGTGACTTGTAAGAAATGGAGGAAACTACAAAATTATCGAAGGCCAGGGTGGTTGGGGTTGAAAAGGACCTTCAGCTCCATCCTGTTCCACCATCCAGACCAGGCTGCTCCAAGCCCTGTCCAACCTGGGCTGGCTTTTTCATTTGGGGGAAGTGTGGAGGGAGGGGACAGGGAAAGGCTGTGCCCATCGAGGCCAAGGGGAGAGTGAAGATAAAGAAGGAAACTCTCAGGCAGGGGATGGTGGGGATAAAGCTCAGCAGGGAGAGCAGGGAATGCAGCCCCTGGAAAAAGGCAGCAGGGAATTAGGGCAGAAACCCCACTGTCCTGGAATTCTCCTTCTGGGCACAAGGGCTGGCTGGGACTGGACACCAGTGGTGAGAAGGGAAGCAGGAGAACATCATCACCAGCAGCTCCAAGCCCAGGGCAAGCCCAGGGAGCAAAGTGGCTTGGAAATTCAGAGAAAAACCCCTCCTTGGGGAAAGGAACAGGGAATTATGGACAATAACAGACTGCCCAGGGAGGAATTTGTACATCTTTAGGGAACCCAGCGCTGCCCAAGTCCCTCCTGGAGCAGGGGGCACTTGGCTTTGGGGCATTTGTGCTCCCAGAGAATCCTAAAATTCAATTAAACGGGAAGGAGGCTGGAAAGGGACACGAGGGTGGGACAGGGGAATCCAGGCAATGGCAATGCTGCCACCACGTGGAGGTCTGGTCTGATGGCTCCAAAATATTCCCACTTCAGCCCCTGCCACACAGACATCTTTATCCCCCGGCCATTCAGTGCCCTCAGGTGTTCAAGAGCTGAGGGACACACACGCACAGAGCCCAATTAATCACTAATGACTATTAATTAACCTTTAATACCTAAGCTTGCTCTTAAATCCTGCCCAATAAAGCCCCTGGTGATGGGACGGTGCTCAGCGACATCCCTCCCACCCTCACTTTTTTTTAACAGTACCTCCTTTATAGCCTGAAAATGACTTTTTGAAGACTATTAGAACTGCTCTTCAAGCACAGAAATGCCAAACTTGTGCCCAAACACCAAACCTGCTGCTCCACAGCTTTGGCTGGGGTGCTTGGGGGGAGGAAAAAACCACACGGGTGCGACACGTCTCGCTCTTTGGCCCAGCAATAACCACGATGTTAGATTAATATTAATATTAATGATGATGATGATGATGATGATGAAGAAAACCCTGTGCTGGGCTTTTCCTGTGCTGTCTGTACCTCACACTTGCCACGCAGCCCCGTCTCCTGGAGCCTGGACCAGATGCTCTGGATCCTCCCGGCGTGCTCGGGGTGGCTGTTGGTGTTTCCACAGGTACACTGGTGCTTCAGCATCAACGTGTCGTACACGAGGCCTGCCAAAGAGCAGCCAAAAGTGATCTCAGGGGGAAAAAACACAGCCAGACTTGACATATAGGGGGGGAAAAAAAGCCTGGTTTGGGTTTCATAATCAAGGCAGCAGCTCCAGAGGCAAACTGGGTGTGTTGGGTTTGGGAGCTGCTGAACTGGAAATCCAAACGTGTGACCATCCCTTGCCCTGGAAACACTTGGTGGGGATCGTGGCAAAGGTGCCACCATGTGGAGCTGTGAGAGCCACAGGAGGAGGTGACACACTTTGGGGCCTGTGAAGGGACCTGATTTTGGGAGAGGAGGGCCCTTGCTCCGTGCTGGGGGTGGAAGAGCAGAAGGAATGAGCCCATCCCCTTGGCCAGAAGCTCCAGAAAACACAGTAAAAGTGGTGGGTTTGGGGTATTTTAGCCCCAGGGAAGTTTCCTGCAGGAAATACCTGTCTGAAAACACAGCATGAAGTTGATCCCAAACTCTCCTGCACATTCCCAAGTCTTTCTGCACGTTCCCAAATGCTCCTGCACATTCCCAAATGCTCCTGGACTATCCCAAACTCTCCTGCACGTTCCCAAATGCTCCTGGACTATCCCAAACTCTCCTGCATGTTCCCAAATGCTCCTGGACTATCCCAAACTCTCCTGCACATTCCCAAATGCTCCTGCACATTCCCAAGTGCTCCTGCACATTCCCAAGTGCTCCTGGACTATCCCAAACTCTCCTGCACATTCCCAAACTCTCCTGCACGTTCCCAAATGCTCCTGCACGTTCCCAAATGCTCCTGCATGTTCCCAAACGCTCCTGCACGTTCCCAAACTCTCCTGCACATTCCCAAATGCTCCTGCACGTTCCCAAACGCTCCTGCAAGTTCCCAAACGCTCCTGCACGTTCCCAAATGCTCCTGCACGTTCCCAAACTCTCCTGCACGTTCCCAAATGCTCCTGCACATTCCCAAATGCTCCTGGACTATCCCAAGTGCTCCTGGACTATCCCAAGTGCTCCTGCATGTTCCCAAACTCTCCTGCACATTCCCAAACCCTCCTGCACTTTCCCAAGCTTGGCTCCAGCCCCGATCCCACCCCCTCACTGAGTGTGGGCTTGTTCTGCCCCTGCAAACTTTGCCTTGTCCCCCTGAGCACTCCCTGGCCCCGAGACTTCCATGGATCCAGCCCCAGGGATGGGAGCTGGGGGAAAAGGGCCAAAGCATCCCACCAAATCCCAGTGCACAAATCCCAAGGCACACTTAATCCCAGGGAGAGGAGGGCCCTGGGGAACTGGGGCAGCCAGAGGTCCCTTGCCAAGGTGTGGCTCCAAAGCCCTGCAAGGTCTCCTGTGTTGGACTTTCCAGCCCATCCACTCCCACCCCCTGCCCTGGGCAGGGACACCTTCCACTGGACCTTGGTCACTCCCAGGGATCCAGGAGCAGCCACAGCTTCTCTGCCCAGCCTGTGCCAAGGTCTGCCCACCCTCCCAGCCAGCAATTCCCTCCCCATATCCCACCTAACCGTGCTGACTGTGAAAACATCCCCTCTTCCCCTACCCCTCGTCGTCAGCGAAGCCCAGCCTAAGCCAAACCCACCCCCAGAGCCCCCCAGAAGCCCCTCAAAAGCCCCCCAAAGCCTCACCTGTTGTGAACCTTGGCTTGGTGGGGGGCTCCTGCACGGACATGGGGAAGGTGGCCGAGGCTGGAGAGGACTGTGCCCGTGACAGGGGCCGGTGCCCGCCGAAGGACACAGGCATTCCCGCCGCCTCCAGCGATGCCTGGTAGTTCCTCAGCTGGTGGATGCGCTGCTGCTCCAGGAGAAGGGCTTGCTGGGGGGGGAAAGGGCAGGGAGCTGCTGGAAGGGCCTTCCCAAAAGGGGGTTTTAAAGGGTTTTTAAGGTTCTCAGGCTTGGGCTTGCTTTGCCTTGCAGGGAGCAAATGAAGATGGGAATGTTTGTAGGGCCGAGCCCGGCAAGGAGAGCACGTGGAGCCCAGAGGGGCACAGCACAGGCAGCTCCAGCCTCCCCCAGCACTGGCCTCATCTTCCTCCCCCAGGACCTGCAGAAGGAACACCCTCCCCTGCCCCTCATGCCCTGTTCTTTCACCCAGGCCCTCTCCAGTTGGCTTTAAACCCCAGACCCAAGATACAGCCCTGTGCTGGTGGGCTTCCATTTGTGCTCCAGGCAGCTCAGCAAAGTTAAAACACACTTTGCCTCGCCCAAGAAGCCACACAGGAGTGAATCAGTGGCTGCAACCACGCTGTGTCCTCTGCAGCTGATCCACCTTCTCCTCCTGGCACATCTGAGTCCATCCCAGAGAGGGAATCACCTGGTTTTCCCTTGGGTTTCTCTGCACAGCCACGAGCTGGTTCCTCCTCAGCGCAGGATGACACCCAAGACCCAACCCAACCCAAGACCCAACCCAAGACCCAACCCAACCCAAGACCCAACCCAAGACCCAACCCAAGATGACACCCAAGACCCAACCCAAACAAAGACCCAACCCAAGACCCAACTCAAGATCCGACCCAACTCAAGACCCAACCCAAGACCCAACTCAAGACCCAACCCAAGATGACACCCAAGATCCAACCCAAGACCCAACTCAAGACCCAACCCAAGATGACACCGAAGACCCAACCCAACCCAAGACCCAACCCAAGCCTACAAGGAGCCAAGTGTTGATGCTTTGGGCGCCCACCTGGCGGAAGAGCAGCTCCTGCTCTGCCTGCCTCTGCCCGGGCTCCAGCTCCTGCTGGGGCTCTGCCTCCTCCTCGTCGCTCTCAATGGGCTCCTGCTTCACCTGCACCACGTTGGCCAGCGCTGGGCTGTCCTTGTAGGGCTCCTCCAGCAGGGCCTGGTGCTCCCGCAGCTCCTCCTCCGTCTCCTCGGGGTGGCTCTCGTGCTGCCGAGCCGGCTCGTTGGGTTTGGATATGATCTGAGGACACACAGGTCACAGGATTCATCACCACCTGGCCCAGGGGATGTTTGCTCCGTTCTCCAGCCTCGTGCAAGGAGCACCTTGGGGCTTCTGGCCTTTGTCTTACAAAACAAGAGCTCCAGGGAGAGGTCAGGGTGACCTCGGCATGAAGAGCCACGAAATCCCATGTCCCAGGAGATGATCCCCCCCTTATTTTCCTCTCCATTCTCCCTGGGAGGAAAGAAGAGCCTCTTGTGGCCACTCCAGTCACATCCACTCCCAACAACCAGCAAGATGTTGGGCAAATCAGTTCTGAGAGAAAAGGAGAGACACAAAGCCCTCCAAGAGGGTGCCCCTTTGCCCAACACCACCTGGAATCACTCCCTTGCACCTGCACCTGGAGCAGGTTAAGGGGAGCCTGAGGACACCCAGCCCAGAGCAAAGCCCTGCTCCTCCCCACACCTTCCTAACCACACCCAGGAAACTTCTCCAGAAGCAGCTCCTGAACCAAGAGGAAGGACTGAACTTTCGCTGTAATCCACTCAGATGTTTCTGGCAAGAGAAAAGTCACAGCCCTGCAGCTCAGACTGCTCAGGATTTTTATTTGGCAATAAAAAACGTGAGCTCTTTTTAACTGTGGCACAGGAAAACTCGTGCACTTCCTCTCTCTCTCTCAGAGGCTTGTAAAGAAAGTGCTGCACTCTGCAAGCTGGCAGGGCAAGGTTTCACGAGGATGAGGTCACTGGGAGGGGAGGCAACATTGATTTTCAACCTAATAAGGCTCAACCAATATAGGGTTATTGAACACAGGCAGGGGGAGACGCTTGCTCTTGGAAGAGCAGTGGCTTAAACCTGAAATGAAGCCTTTTCCCCCCCAGATTGAGGAAGAAAGGCCCTGCCACACAACTCCAGCAAGGAAGAGGGACAGCAATGCATGGTGTGGGTTTGGAGTTGGGCAGGAGCTGAAATGTCCAATGAAGTGGAAAGACCACGGCGAGTCCTCACAGCTCTCAGACAGGAGGGAGGAGCTGGGAGGGCTCAATCTCTTCTCCCAGGGAACGAGGGACAGGAGGAGAGGGGAGGCTCAGCATGGATATGGGGAAAATCTCCTCATGGAAAGGCTGCCAGGCATTGGAACTGCCCAGGGTAGTTCTGCAAAGGTGTGGATGGGGGAGATGAAGACGTGGAGAGGAGGACACAGAGCAAAAGGCAGGAGGCACAAGCCTGGATTTCAGGAGAGCAGGCTTTGGCTTCTTCAGGGACCTGCCTGGAAGCATCTCGTGGGATACAGCCCTGCAGAGCACAGGGGGCCAGCAGAGCTGGTGGATACTCAAGGCTTCTACAAGCTTGAGGAAGAGCCATCCCAAGGAGTGAGAAATCCAGCCCACGGCATTAAGGAAGCCAAAGCCAACCTGGAGCTCAGTCTGGCAAAGGACATGAAGGGCAAGGAGAAAGAAGGGAGGAAGACCAGGGAAATCCTGGTCCCACGTGACATGGAAAAGGCCACGTGAGACCATCCTTCAGGAACCCCAGGACACTGAGACCAGAGGGAACATTTGGAGCAAGGGAGACTCACCCTCAGGGGAGGAACCACCAGGTTTAGGCAACACTTCAGAAAAGCCCGTGGGACCCTGGGATAAAACCCATGGAATTCCTTCTGGACACAGGAAAACCTGTTGTTTCCTGGGAGGGAACCACCTGAACAGGTTGTTCTGGAGGCTCCATCCTTGGAGATCCTCCAAAGCCAATCAGATGAGGTCTTGGGAAGCTGCTGGAGCAGGGACACGGCACTCAATGATCTCAGGAGGTCCCTGCCAAGGATTCAGGTGGTGCCCCCAACTCCATTCCTTGTAATGCACATCAAGCCAAAGGTTCTCCCACCCCTTTTCTCTAAGCTCCCTTAGGCTTGATGAATATAATTCCTTTTAAAGTGAATTAAATCATCCTAAACCATCTGCTGCTTGTTTGTTTTCCTGCTTGGATGGAAGGTCTCAAGCTTTGAACTTGTGAGCTACAGGAGGTCATTGCTGGGAAAATAACCTCCAGGGGCATCATCATATCTAATGGGAACGGGGTGCAGGGTCATTCCGGAGAAGCTTCAGGTTATTCCTGCTCCTTAAAAAGGCAAGAATTGAAGGAAAACCACAAGGAAGGGTCAAAGAGCAAGTGGCCAATGCCAAGGACACCTCAAACATTCCTTTGCCCTCCCAATGCAAAGGGAATCTCTTGTTCTGTCACCAGTTGGAGCTGCTGCAACCCCATTTTAAAGGACAAGTTCCCTTTGTGATGAGCATTTTCCATACAAAACACCAGGACCTGCATCCCAGGCCCCTCAAAACTCCCTCAACTGTGGCAGAGCAGGGACTTGGGAGACCTTGGGAAGGGATCCAGAGGTCCCCTCCTGTCACCCCATGTCCCTCCTGTCCCATCCCTCTGCCCCCTCCTTCCCTATCCTCCTTCATCCGATCCCAAGTCGCTGCTCCAAAGCCTCAGCCCCACGTTGATTATTCTTAGTAATGTCAAGAAAATCGACATTTTTTGCCCTCAGTTGCCTTCCTGGAAACAGCAGGATTTGTTCTGGCTACAAAACTCCCTCAAAACCTTAATCTGCTGCAGGCACCTAAGGCCAAAATCCCAACATTTGGAAAAATGACCTGGCATCGAGAGGAGCTCTGTATTATTCCTGGGAAAGCTGCAAGTGGATGAATGAATTCTCTTGGTCCCATTAAAAATTAAATAACCTCCTGTTTTAGTTTCAGCTGGGCCTTGAAGACCCTACACATGAGGGTCTGCAAATATCCCTGCATGTTGGGCAAAGCCTTTTTCCATGTTATCCCATCCTTCCCTCTGTAAACCCAACCCAGCAGCTGAATTAACCCCTCCCTCTGACTCCTTTGCCTCCTCATTCCCAGCTCCAACAAGGCTGGAATGCCGAGCTCCTGGGAGGTCCAGCAGAAAGCCTGGGTGAGCCTGGAGAAGTCCTCAAACCCTGGAGCTGACACTTATCCCTGGGCAAAGAATGCCAAGCACATCCCATGCCCCCCCCAGCCTGAGGAGTGCCAGGAGGAGGGTGAGAGAGGAGGTTTCCAGGGCAGCAGCAGCAGCTCCCCGTGCCAGGGAAGTGCCAGGGAAGGACAGGATTGACGTCAGTGCCTTGTGCAATCCTTGTCCTGCCCCACTCCAGCCCTCAAACAAGGCCTGGGGGGGGCTCTGCTGGCTCCTTTCCTTTGGGATCCAGCTTTCTGGAGCTGTGTTTTCCCACAGGAATGGTGGGAATATCTGGAGAGGGCTCTTCCCTAAATTACACCATGGCAATGCCAAGGTGTGCCCAAGCCTCACCTGGAATTGCTGCTTTCTTAGGGAAAGGCACCTCTGGGACTGAGGGGAGTTGAGAAAGCCCAGAAGAAATCACAGCATGGTTTGGCTGGGGAAGGACCTCCAAGCCCACCCAGTGCCATGGGCAGGGACACCTTCCATGCTGCCCCAAGCTGGCTGTGGACACTTCCAGGGCCAGGAATCAGAATCAGATATCCCACTAAGTATGATTTCCCAGTCCCCCAGGAGCCCTTTTGCACTGGAAGCAACACCCTATGCCTCTGAAACCCTGGAGAGCCCCTGTGCTGGGTGAAGCAGCACAGCTCCATCCCCACCACTGGTTATCACGGATCAAAGGTGACTTTTGTTGTCCAGCAGGACAAACCCTTGTCTTTTTGGGCACTTGCTCAGTGCCATCATCTCCAAGCAGCTCTGTCTCAGCTTCCTGGTCAGACTGGGATACCCACAGAGGTGACTTTGGCCACGGGGCAACTGCAAACTCTGTCCCCTGCCCTGCTCACCTGATGTCTCCAGGTGGTGCACACAAAGCCAGGTAAGAAACAAAGCTCTTGCTTTCCTCAAAGGGATAGTGGAATCACACCCAGATCATCTTCCCAACAACCCCTGCAGGAGGCACAGCCGTGCTGGCCTCACTTCCAGGGGAGAAAATGGAGGGGCCACTGTAATGCTTTACCCAGGGCTGGAGTTAAGGAGGGTCTGGGCTGGAGATGGGAACAGCTCTGCTCTTTCCAAAGGTGATTCCAGTGAAAAATCAGGGAATGGTTTGGGTTGGAAGGGACCTTAAAGCTCAAGACTTTTGACTTCGTAGAAATCACAGAAAACCTTGGATGGGAAGGGACCTTCAAGCCCATCCAGTGCCACCCCCTGCCACGGGCAAGGACACCTTCCACCAGCCCAGGTTGCTCCAAGCCCTGTCCAGCCTGGCCTTGGACACTTCCAGGGATCCAGGGGCAGCCACAGCTTCTCTGGGCACCCTGTGCCAGGGCCTGCCCACCCTCAACATCCCACCCATCCCTGCCCTCTGGTAGCGGGAAGCCATTCCCTTGTCCTGTCCCTCCATACCTTGTCCCAAGTGCCTCTCCAGCTCTCCTGGAGCCCCTTTAGGCCCTGGCAGGGGCTCTCAGCTCTCCCTGAAGTCCCCCAGCCTTCCAGCAGACCTTCCCCCTCTCTCCCTCCCACCCCTTCCCAGCCGCTCCAGGGGCAGAGCACCCACCCAGCCCCACCCAACGCCGTCCCCTCACCTTGTTGATGTGCAGCTGCTGCTGCTGGAACTGCTGCTTGTGTTTCTCCAGGAACTGCTGGTGCTGCTGCTGGATCACCAACTGCTGCAGGGCCTGGGCGTTCTGGGGCAGGGGAGCCGACTGGGTGCGCCCCAGGGGCCGGTGCTGCCGCAGCTTGTGCATGGAGGGCGACACGCGCTCGCCAGCGACCAGGGGCTGTGCGTGGAGGGGCAGGCCTGAAAGATACCAGTCTGAAGATAACGTGGAGGAAAAAACAGCAGAGGAGAGGGACAAAAGGAAGAAGGAGAAGGAAGGGAGAGAAGGGTTGGTTTGAGTCATGGTGGTGTCACGGTTGCCGGTAGCTCACCCCGCGCGGCTCCGAGGGGAGCGGGGTGTTCCCGAGCAAGGCTGCGGCTCTCCGGGGTTCTCTGGGAATCACTAACACCTCAGGGACCCCTCTGGGGGTTTGGAGGGCTGAAAGCTCGTGGCTCGCCTTGGTTTAAGGGGTAATGCCAAGGCCAAGGCAAGCTGGCAGCCCCGCAGCCATCCCTGGGTATGTGGGCATGGAGGATGGGCAAGGGCAAGGCTGTGCTCCGGTCCATGCCATGGCAAGTTCCAGGGGATGACCCCCCGAGCAGGGGGGTGTTGGGAAAAGGGGGATTTTGGGAATCTGGGAGCTGCCAGGCTTTGCTATTTCCAGAGCAAGAAAGGGGACAAACAGCTGGAATTGCTTCCATCACTGCCCTGTGCACACAGGGCAACTTCAGGTTGTTTTGGGGTAACTGGAGTTCCTCATCTGCCCTTGGCAATTTGGGGGTCACCGATGCCTCCCCCAGGGAATGCCCACCCAAGCTCCAGGGAGGGCACATTTTGAGGAACTGCCCTGTCTCCTGAGCTGTTCCTGGGCTGAGCTCCCTGCAAACACACCTTCCCATTCTCAGAGAGCTGGGAGACTCACTGGGAAGCTGGGAATTAAAGAATCCCTCTGCTTCCTCCAGGCTTTTTCCTTTAGGAGACAGGGAAGCTGCCCTGGAGCCTCCAGCCAGCTCAAGGCCATGGATTGGGAACACCTTGGCATTCCAGCCCCAGGATGGGACCTTTTCCCACTGAACTGCCCGAGCTGGAAGGATCTGACTCATGTAAAAGCCTCTTTCCCTGAGGGAAGGCTTTAGGAGATTCTCCCACTCTTTGCTCTTCGGGAAAGATTCGTGGGAAAGGGGATTTGATTTTATTTTAGCAGTACAAATGCCACTGTGTGCACACAGAGCTGGGAATAAATACATGGATCACTGGGAAGGATGTGCTCCTCTTCCCCAAAGTTCCAATCAGACAGCAGAGTTTGCACAGGCTAATTTGGGATGCCACCTTCCCTCCAGGAGAATGACCAAGGTGCCCTGGGAAAACTTTCCAGGAGGACACCTCGTTCATGGAAGCCTGGAATGGTCTGGGTTGGGAGGGACCTTAAAAGCCCAACTCATTCCACTCCCTGCCAAGACAAGGGACACTTCCCACTATCCCTGTGTTTTCTATTCCCTCTCCAAGATTCCCAGTGGTTCCCTGTGTTTTCTATTCCCTCTCCAAGATTCCCGGTGGTTCCCTGTGTTTTCTATCCCCTCCCCAAGATTCCTGGTGGTTCCCTGTGTTTTCCACCTCCCACCCCAAGATTCCCAGTGGTTCCCTGTGTTTTCCACTTCCCTCTCCAAGATTCCCAGTGGTTCCCTGTGTTTCCCAGCAAGATTCCTGGTGGTTGCCTGTGTTCTCCACCCCCGCCTCAATTTCCAGTGGTTCCCCCTCCACATTCCCAGTGGTTCCCTGTGCTCCCGTCCCAATTCCCAATGGTTCCCCAGCCACATTCCCAGTGGTTCCCTGTGTTGGGGGGGGGGGGGGGGGGGGGGGGGGGGGGGGGGGGGGGGGGGGGGGGGGGGGGGGGGGGGGGGGGGGGGGGG
>JAWWTY010000002.1:5385432-5407181 GCA_035222235.1 Margarornis squamiger
CTCAACCCCCCCCAAAGACTCGACTCAACCCTCCAAAGACTTGACCCTCCCAAAGACTCGACCCGACCCTCCCAAAGACTCAACCCCCCCGAAGACTCGACTCAACCCTCCAAAGACTCGACCCTCCCAAAGACTCGACCCCCCAAAGACTCGACCCTCCCAAAGACTTGACCCCCCTCAAAGACTCGACTCAACCCCCCAAAGACTCGACTCCCCAAAGACTCAACCCCTTGCACTTGACCTTGCTGAACCACTCCATTCCTCCTCTCTCCTCTCTGCAGAACCTCTCCAAGCAGCTCCTCCACGAGCAGAGCCCAGACCGAGGGCAGTGCCCTGAGCCCTGAGCTGGGCTTTGCCTTGAGTGTGGGCCTGAACCCCCCCCCGTGTGGCAGAGCTGCTGAGGAGGCCACGGGTGGGGAGCAGAGGGCAGGGCTGGGGATGCCCGTGGTACCTCGGCCGGGATGCTCGTGACCGACCCCGCGATGCCGTTCTCGGTGCTGATGTTGTTGGAGCTGTTGTTGGGCGAGCTGGGCCCCGAGCCAGGAGCACTGTTGCATGCAGAGTCTGCAAAACACAGCCAAGAGCAACTCTGAGCACTCCAACCGATCCCTGCCGTGGCCTTTAGGCAGATAATGAGCCCTGGAGCTCTGCTGTGGAGGAAAGCAAGCCTTCTCCTCCTCCTCCTCCTGCCCATCCTCGCCCCACATATTCCCAAGGCTCTTAAAACACCACCAAGCACTCTCCAATGGTTTCTCCTTCCCATATTTACATCTCTTCCTCGTGGGAATTTCTCTTCACAGTGCATTAATAAAGATGATTGAAAGATCAAGGAAGGCCTGAAGAGGCCAAACTGGAGGATGCTGGGTTTGTTCTGCTCCATTTTTCTGGAGGTGCCTCTTAACCCCGAGGACAGCCCAGGCTTCCCCCAGGAGGTCCCTCACCTGCTGCATGGCACAGCTGCCAGTGCTTCTCCTCTTCTTTGGGAGGTTTGATGACATTAAACCCTCCCCTTCTGAACTCTCCTCCTCCCCAAGCACAGCATTTGCCCCAGGGCAGGAGACCCTCCCAGGACTGGCTCAGGTTGCAGCAGGTTCCTCATTGCTCCAGGATGTCCCAGGAGGACTAAAACCTAATTACTGCCTGGGCCTGGAGGGACAGGGCACAGGGAATGGCTTCCCACTGCCACATGGGATATTGGGAAGGAATTGCTGGCTGGGAGGGTGGGCAGGCCCTGGCACAGGGTGCCCAGAGAAGCTGTGGCTGCCCCTGGATCCCTGGGAGTGTCCAAGGCCAGGCTGGATGGGGCTTGGAGCACCATGGGATAATGCAAGGTGTCCTACTAGAATCCCCTCTGCTCTTCAGGGCTTAAGGATTATTTCTACTCCCTGAAGTGGGACTTCTTAAAGAAGTTCTTTTCCCTTTGAAAATGCCCTTTTCCCATGACAGCTCCAGAGAAAGAGGAGCCACTTCCAAAGGCATCACTGGCAGAGCAGATCAGCCAGCAGAGGCTGCTTTATCCCAAAAGCTCCAGGAGCATCCAGACAACGTCCTCAGGGACATGGTGGATGCTCCAGCAGTTGGATCCTTGTGGGTCCCTTCCAACCCTGGGTATTCCATGCCTGGTGGCTCCTGAAATGCCCCCTTCCCTCTGCAAGCAGGGAGGCCATGGCACGGAGAAGTGCCCAGGGTGTGCCCAGCCCTCCAAAGGAAGCTCACTTGGGGTTCCTGGGGAGGACGGGCACGTGCCTTGGGGTGACACCCGCCTGGCAAAGCTGTCACTCGGTGGCACTTACCCCGAGACATCCCTAGATGGTGCTAACAATTAACTTTATGGCAAGGATCTGTGTATCTTCCCCTTGCTCTGAGCCCTCCTGCAAACTCCACTGCCACAAGAACATCATCTTTCAACGGGAAACGCTCAAAGAGGAGTCCAAAGGTACAAAAGCACCGGATGAGGAACCCTGTCCTGATACCCAGCCTGGACCTCTCCTGACAGTTCCCTCAGCCTGGTTTCACCAAGGCCCACTAGAGCTGCCTTCCCAGAGCCAGGAACATCCTCTGGGAAGGGCCATGTGCAGTGGGGAGGGGGTGCAGGTGGAGCCTTACCCGCCGTACCTGTGACGTCCAGCGGGCGCTTCTTCAGCGCCGTCACCACGGGCCCGTCCTTCCTGCGCAGGAGGGGACTGCTCCTCCTCTCTGCCACCTTCTGCTTTAGCCTGGATCGCAGCTTCAGGTTGGGCTCCGAGGCTGGGCAGGGACAGGACAGAGGGAACAGCATTTTGGGTTATTTCAGCACTTTTTGCTCAACCTGCAGTCAAGTCGAGCCGCGTTGAGTTGAATCAAGTTGAGTTGAGTCAACCTCGTTGCAGTCAGAGCCAAGTGAGCAGTGGGAGAAGGTTAAATGAAACCAGGAATTCCATCCCACTGGTTTGGAACATGGACCTTTTAATACAACAGACAGGTCCCAGCCTGTGTCACATCAGAACTCACTAACAGCAAAAAGCATTTGATTTACAAACACAATAATCGGCCTGCAAAGTCTTCCCTGAGTCTCCAGGGACCTCCAAGCTGCTGAGACCTCCCTGGGACTGGGGCAGAGAGCATCACCTCCATCTCCCAGTTTCCCAGCTCTGCCTATGCCCTCCCAACCCAGAGATAAAGCCCAGTTATCTGAGACATCAGAGGACCGGGTGGGATGCTGGGCCGGCGTGGAGCATCCCCGAGGGCAGAGCCTGCTGGAAGGGGCAGCTCCACACCCTTGGAGCCACCCAACCCTTGGCTGAGGGAGGGCCACCAGGGCAGGGGGAAGGAGAACATGGAACCCCAGACCCAACCAGGGGGGCGTTTTCCTGCTGCTTCACCCCCCCCGAGGCACCTCAGCCTGGAGCCACCATGAGCCTGTGTCCACCCACGAGAAGAGTCTCCGAGCGTGGCCGTGGAAAGCCAACCCCAGGGAGGAGAAGGTCTGTTTGTTTGGGGAGCAACTGGGTTACACCATCCCAGCCCCGGAGTTAGAGCAGCTCTGAACACACATCACATCTCAGAAGGGCTGCCAAGGGCAGGTGTGGGTGCAGCTCCTGTGCCCGTGGTCTGACTGCTTTGTGGACACCACACTTCCAAGAGACTCTCGCTGTGCCCAAGCCCTGAGATTCCATCTCCTCCATGGCTCTGGCTTGAGGACACCTGGGGACAGCCAATGTGCTTAGTGGGGCTTGATGAAGGTGATGCAGCACCAGCTCAGGATGATTCTCCTTGGAAACCTCCTGATCTCCTGAGTGAAGTATCTGCTGTGGGCTTGGAGGGCTCCTGACAGTTCTGAGAGGTGGAAACTGGCCCATTGTCCCCTTCCCCAACCTCCCATTCCCTTTGAAGCAGCAAATCCTGGGCTCCCACCACCACCAAGGCCAACAATGTCCCTTCCTTGAGAAGAATTAAAGCAGGGCTTCCAAAAGGACTGGGATGAACTAAGCCTGGCTGCAGTTCTATTTCAAAACAGGTCTTTGATGGCATTTTGGGGAGGTGGGGGGAAAAAAGAGCTTTTCATGAATGGTTTGGACAGAAAAATGCCAGCAAGAGCTGAAGGGAGCACCAGAGAGAGCCAGGCTCCTGGAGATGAGGCTTCAGATGCAGAATGAAGTGATTTAGCAATTTGGGATCATCTCAGAGGGCATTTGCATATCGAGTGGCAGGGACTGACTGCAGACTGGAAGGGTGGACCAGGTCAGGTCCCAGCCCAGGCTCTGAAGAGCCCCTTCCTGAAGTTCCCCTCAAGCCAGAAGTTCACTTGAGTAGTTTCAAGGTGGCCTTTGGGTACAGACCCCACATCCTTCACCCCACACCTTTAACCTGTCCCAAATCCTCAACATCAACAACTGTTGGGATGCCCTGAGCAAGGCTGGAAGGAGATGATCCCTCCATCCCAAACCCCTCTGGGATTCTAAGGAATGGGAAGGTGGCCCAGCTGGAGGTTGGGACATCCACTGGATGTAAATGAAATCCAAGCCACAGCTGTTGGAAGGACCAAGAAAATGACAGTAAGAACCATTTCAGCCCCAGTTTCACTCCTGCACCAGTGACAGCCTGCATGGAGGTGGGAACACAGGAGGAACTGGGTGGCCTTCAAACACAGAGAATCAACTGGTTCCAAAACACCTTAAAAAGGGGCAAGGAAAGAAAAGATTTGGGGTCACAGACACCCCCCGTGTAAACCCCCAATAAAAACACCCTTTTAACCTAACAAGGAAGGAATGAACATAGAAAATGCCACGGAAAACACCTCCAGAAGGAGTTGCAATGTGTTGGAATTTGTCAGATGAAGCTATTTTAAGGCAAAATCCTCCTGTGTTTTCCTCCTCTGCTTCCTCAGCTGCAGGATCAAGTTTCAAAACACCAAAAGGTCTATTTAAAGAACTGCCCCCATTTTGCTGTTTATCCCAGAGATAATAATCCCAAATCTACATCAAGACCTCAGAGAGGGTAATCCCTCCACGGAACTAATTGGGTGCTCCAGAGCCCAAAGGAGGGGAATTAAAACTCCCCACAGAACGGCCTCAAATTGCCCGAATTGACACAAAACCCACGTGGCAATAAAAGGTGGTGCTTCCAGAACTCCAAACAGCAATTCCAGCTTTTCCAGGTGCTTTTTAAAGTCTTATCCAGGAAAAATACCATGAAGGTGAAGAGAGCTGTCCTTCCCAAGGATAAAGCAGGAATTTAAGCAGCACATGATTATCAAGAGCCAGCAGTCAGTGTTCCTTCAGGATTCCCACTGGGAATCTGCCCAGATCCACCACCATGCCCATGCAAAGCCTCGCTGAGAGGAGTCAATGTAAGAACTGGAGCTGAAATGCTGAGACTGATGGTCCTCTCTCCATCCTGCTGAGAAACCTCCCAAACCATGGGTGGGAAGGGGATGAGGAAAGCCCTCCAGGCAAGAAGCAGAGCCCGTGGCTGAGTGTGAGTCAGCTCCCCCGAAGGCAGTGGCATTCCTGGAGCCCTGACATCCTTCCTTTGGCCTGGCACAGGGATTCACACAAAGGACATTCTGTTTGCCTCCGAGGACATTCATGACCACAGCACCAGCCAAAAGCTTCCCTGCTTTCCACAGGCTCCAGCCCGAGCTCCCCTCCTACGTCACCGAGGGCAGCAGGACCCAATTCTTCCAACATTGACATCATTCCCATTGTTTTTTTCCTGGAATTGCAGCCCCTGAGCCGCTCAGCTCGTGGGCCACTCAGTCTGTGGAAGGCACAAAAGCACCGAGGCCAGGGTGGAGTTTGCCCTGTTCCCACTGCCCATCCACAGCTATGGAATTAAAGCCAACAGTGCCCCATGGAAATCCCACTCCCAAGTCCTAGGACAGCTCCATTCTGGCAGCTGGGGCTGAGAAGGGCTGGTGTTATTATTATTATTATTATCATCATTATTATTATTATTTTCATACTCAGCTTCACCAGCCAGGCAAAGGCCAACAGGATTATCTCGGCTCTCTTGTAACACCCAGGTCATTCCAGGAGAAAAGCCAGGAGAGGGGGAGATGCTGCCTGGAATTAGCACCCACATTTTTAATAACGAGAAATTCTCTTTATCCTTAAGCCAGCAGGGACACAGAAAGGGGTGAAACTGCCCCGAGAAGCTGGGGCTGCCCCTGGAACCCTGGAAGTGTTCAAGGTCAGGTTGGAGCACCCTGGGCTGGTGGAAGGTGTCCCTGCCCAGGGCTTTGGGATCCCTCCCAACCCAAACCATCCCAGGATTCTGTGGCACGGCCCCAAAACCCAAAGCAACCCTAAGACCCAAGAGGAGAAGGGCGTTAGGGAGTTCAATAACCCCCTTTAAATCTCCAGCTTTGTAATTAGCAGTGAGTTTGAACACATCCCCTGCTCCCCTCTCAGCAAGCAGGGAATGCCATTCCCAGCCTTGTTCCCGAGGAGAGAACGAGGCCACAATTCCTTAGAAATGCAGAACTGCAGAGCTCTGCTAAGAGCCACTTGAGCAGCTCTGAGAAAGCTGTTGACAAACAGCTCTTGGGGTTATCCAAACAGCCTTGCAGAGCCTCTGAAACTCCTCGGTGAGGCTCCTCCAGAGATTTGCCTCAGAGCACCCCAGGGGAGGTGAGCACATTTGGAAGCCACCAGTCTCGGTCTGGGAAGGTCACTGAAATGGTCCCCTCTCCACAGCTCCCAACAAAACACAGCCAGGGAAACATGTGGAGAATGAAGGAGCAACAAAAGCCTGGGGCTGATCCAACAGCAGCACCAACCCAGCCCTTCTCCGGGCACGTGGAAACAGGGAAGAGCCCAAAACACTTGGAGACAGGGAAGGGGTGGGAAGCACCCCCAGAAAGGCACCAGGAGAGCAATTCCCTGCTGGAACCAAAGAGCCAAGACACTGGAAGAGAATTCAGGGAACCAGAGCAGGGAAGGAGGATTTGGGGGCACGGGATACACCGGGAAGTTGAGTGGTTCCCATTCCCGAGCGCTCCTAAGACACCATTCCCACCCACTTGCCTCTCCCATAATGTGGGACCACATCAGGATGCTTTAAATAAGGGTAAAGACAGACAGAATTTCAGGGAATTTTGGGTTGGGAGGGACCTTAAAGCTCATCCCACGGGCAGGGACACCTTCCACTAAGCCAGGTGGCTCCAGCCTGACCTCGGGCACTTCCAGGGATGGGGAACATTTATTCTTCCTGAACATCCTTGAACCTGCTCCCTGGGAGGGATGATCATTGCAGCTGCCCCCTAAGTCACCCTCTCCCCTGGGATGATGTTGGTTGGACTCCAGCCCTGGGCATCAGAACTCTGGTGTGATGGATCCTGTCATTTGAGCCGCAGATATTTAATCAAACCTAATAAAATCGGACTCTGCCACACGGAGGTTTTAAATTCCCAGCTCCAAGCCAGAGCTTCTGGTGCCAAAGCTCCTAAAAGCTCACCCAGTAATAAAGAACTTTATTTAGGATGGGCTCCAGCCTTGCCTGCCTTTTGTTTACAGCAGCCTGTTCAGGAGCCTTTCTTCTCCAAGCAACTTAACATTCTTGGCACTGGGAATTCTGCAGGATCTCGCCGTGCCAGAGCCTGACGTGCTGCTGAGTTGAAAGGAAAATTAAGGGAAACAAGGAAAAAAAATCCCCACATTTTGCCCCTGAACTCGTTGGTATCCCAGATGATCAGTGCTGGGGCCCAAAAAAGAACAAGACTCAGCATTCTGGGAAACTCCAACCAGCTCAACACGCTCCTGTTTGAAAGCAAGCACAGTTGTGGCTGCTTCCCTTTTCTAATGATGGGATTAGATCATTTATCAGCCTTAATTCCCACTGGCTGCCAGGGCTTTATCCAGCAGGAATCTCAGGGACAACTTGGGCTGGGGGAGATGTGCAGATGTTTTCCTTCTCCTTCCAGAACACTGGGAGCACGAAGGGAGAACCATCCCGGGGAGGTCCCTCGAGGTGATGAGGGAGGGTTTGGAGTGGGAATGGCCAACGGAGCAGGAATGCATCACCTGGTTGCACAAGGCACAGGGAAGAGCTAAAAACCTCTTGGAATCAGGATGCTTCCCTGCATGGAAACGCTGGGCTTTCCCAGAGGAGCCTGGAAGGTCATTCCTGCCCCAGGAGCAGAGATCAGAGTGTGCCCTGCCCTTCAGCACAGCCACTTTCCTGCTCTTGGAGTCCTCCAGGAAGGACACGGTCCAAAGAACCACCCCAAAGGCACAGGGGGACCTTTCCTGGGGAAAACCCACACCCTGGAGGAATTGATGATGGACTTCTCACTTGTCACCCAGAGGGAAGGGGAACAGAACAGATGGGAATCCACACATGGATCCAGCCAGCAGGCCAGTCTTCCAGACTGAGAATTCCCAAAAAGTCCCTCAATGTCCAGCACAGGGAGGCAGGAGGCACGGGGAGCAGCGTGCAGGAGGGTTTCTTTCCCCAGGAAAGAACAAAAAACTCCAAGTTTACAACTGTTACAAGAATTGACTACCAGGCTGGGCAGGCCCTGGCACAGGGATCCTACCCCTGGATCCCTGGAAGTGTCCCAGGCCAGGTTGGAGAATCTGGGCTAGTGGAAGGTGGGGAAGGTGTCCTTCATCCAGGGGTGGGATGGGCTTGAAGCTCAGCCAAGCCAGGAGCCCAGAGGATGAAGGCAGAGGCGCAGGGGTGACAGCCCAGGGCTCTGGGGACATGAGCCTACCTGTCTTGCGGAGCGGGAAGTCGTCTTTGGAATCGTACATGCCCAGCACGGGGTGGTTGTAGGTGCCGGACACGCCGCTTTGGGGAGGGGAGCTCTGGTCCAGAGAGCTGTGCTGGGTCTTCCTGCACAGGAGGAGACACAGAGAGAGGGGTCAGAGCAGGGACACACCCAGGGGCCAAGGGCAGGCTCTGCCTGGGTGGCCCTGGCTTTGGGGAGACACTCCAATCCCGTGCACAGGGAGCCAACTGAACCCATTCTCAGGGCAGGGATGGCCCTGCAGAGCGTGGCTTAACTCAGGAAGGGGTTCCCAGCCTAAGCCTGCACTTGGGCTGGGTTGTGCCAAGGCACGTTCTGGAATCTGAGCATGGTGTGGGTGCCATTTGTGCCCCACACCCCATGGCAGGCACAAATACCCCTGGGGCACTCCTGAGGTGCCACAGAAAGAAGCACTCAGTTGGAAGGCATTTCAAGGGCTCCTTGTGCCACCAACCCTCATCCCACCACCCAAGGGATGAGGGCACGGCCCTCAAATCCCTGAGGAGAAGGAAGGATCTCCATGCCATGGCCTGTGTGTTGGCTCTACCCGTTGGCACCCCTGGAAAGGGATGTTGGGCTTTAAAAGTGCCCCAAGAAACCTAAACTCTACAGTGGAGCTCAGAAAGTTCTCTCAAAACAGGACAGGGAACATCCCAGACCCCCAAACATAAGGAATAACCTCCCTGGCCAACACAGGGAATGCCAGGGTGGGTTGGCACCTCAAAGCCCATCCCATCCCACCCCTGCCATGGGCAGGGACACCTCCCACTGTTCCAGGTTGCTCCAAGCCCTGGACATTCCAGGGATGGGGCAGCCCCAGCTTCTCCAGTTGACTTTGCCCCACTTGTGCACGAGCTGTGACTGAAACCAGGTGTCAGTGGAGAGCACAGGGGCTCAAAGCCTTCAGCCACCCACCCTAAACCCCCAAAATTAAGACTTTCAGAGAGCTATTAGAAGTGCTCCATCCCCCTGGCCTGGGGAAACACGTGAATTCTTCTGCCTTCTCCACTCCAGCATTTCTGTGCTGGCTCAGAGCTGGGAGAGCTTTCCCACCAGAGTTCAGCCCCGTTCCTGGAATTTGGGAACATCTCCTGGCTCTGAGCTCACCCTCCCTGTGCACACATGGAGCTCTTCAAACACTCTCAGCCCCTCAGCTGGAGCAGGAATGTCATGGCAAAATGGAACGTCCCTGATTCCTGTCCCTCAAAAGGCCATTGCTTTGATTCTGACTAACAGGAACATCCAGAGCACGTTGGGTTTTATTTAATGTGGCCCCAATTTCGTGGCAGAGGAAGTTCTCGAGTCATCTCCCATTTTCTGCTTGTCTTTCATCCCATGAAGGGGTGACTCTCTGAAAGTGGGCCCTTGGAGACCAGCAGTGGAAAATTTACAGCTGGAAAGCGGATTTTTTGGTTGCAAACAGAGATGTTGGAGCAGCTGGAATGGGAAGGGCAGACAGGGCTCACTGGAAGACTCCAGAAAGAGCCCAAGGGAACAAAATTTCCAGCTCTGGGAGATTCAGAGGAGCTGAAAGCCTTTTCAGAAGGCTGCAAAATGTGACCCATCCTGAGGTGAAATCCAGGGAATCCCAGAATCTCCCACAAGGGTCACTGAAATCCTGACCACCAAAACCATCCCTCGTTTCCCCGAAGCTCAACTTGTGTAACACCTGAAAAGCAAGTGGTGGGTGAAGAGCTGGAGAACCTCCACTGTGCATTGGAGACACCAAAGACCCCTGAGGCCACCACAGAGATTATTCCCAGTGGAACCCTCTGGAATTCCTTCCAGGAGCACCTCAGGCCTCCTGGCCACCCCCCAGCCCCACTTACCCGTACCAGAAGCGAGGGTCGCTGGAGATGCAGTGGTTGAGATTGCGGTGGGCCAAGGCCTTCTTCTTATTTAAGACAAACTCCTGCAGCTTCATCTTCACCTCCGTGCTTGCCACTGCACCTACAATTCCAGAAAGAAAAAAAGAGGAAATTAAAAACCAGACCTGAAAGAATTGCCAATTCCTACCAAGGTTTGGGGTTAAATCTTTGATGTGTGGCCCGAAGGGAGAGCTTTGCTGATGAAGAGAAGGGAACAAAGCACCTCCAGGAAGGAGCTCCTCTTATTATTTCCTGCCAGAGAATCCCAAGGTCTCTGTGAAAACAGGGATGGGAGCAGAGCTTCCTTTCCAGGCTTTTACACCTGCAGAGAAGACCCTGGGAATAAAACCCCTGTCCGAGGTGTCCCAGCTCCCTTTGAACCCAAGGTGTTGCAGGAGGGATGTTAAAGGTCATGGAGATTTGGTCCTGGAAACTCCTCTTTGCCCAACATTCCCACCCCTTTCCCAGCCTGCAATCTCCTGCTTTCAACATCTCCCAGAGGGATCTCCCTCATTTCTGCAGGGCTAAAACATCACCTGGGCCATTCCCACCCGGGAGGGAATGGAAAGGCCAGGAGAACTGGCTGCTCTGCTGGGAATAAGGAGGAAAAGATCCCCCCGGGGTGTTTCTGGTTCCTGGACCGATGTGGTGACATTTGACACATGGAGGGGACAACCTGTGGCCTCTCCCCAGGCAGAGGAAACTGCAGCCCCGAGGGGGGAGTTGTCCCGACTTCCAAAGGGTGCTCCAAAGAGGGGAAATCCCCCTTTTGGGAGCCCTGCATGTCCCACTTGCTCTCCAAGGTTCAGAGAGGAGCTGGAGAGAAATTCCCGAGCAGGAAGACAAGGTGAGGTGACAAATTCCTGCTTGGAGGCCTCCTCTCCTCACCAAGTGTCTTCTTGAAGCCACCAGCATCTTTAGAACAAGCAGGGCTGGCTGTGTCCCCTCAGTTTGGGACAAACCTGCTCTTTGGAAGGCTCGAAGCAGAACAGATTTGGATGGTGAGGGTACAAAAGGTCCCCTGGCAGCTTTTCCTCCTGCACTGGAAGCTGCAAGGCCCCAGATACCACAGAGGGCTTTGGGTTGGAAGGGACCCTAAGGATCCTCCAGTGCCACCCCCTGCCACAGGCAGGGACACCTTCCACCAGCCCAGGGTGCTCCAGCCTGGCCTTGGACACTCCCAGGGATCCAAGGGCAGCCACAGCTTCTCTGGGAATTCCATCCCAGTCCCTCCCAGTGAAGGATTCCTTCCCAATATCCCACCCAACCCTGCCCTCTGGCAGTGGGAAGCCATTCCCTGTGTCCTGTCCCTCCATGCCTTGTCCCCACTCCCTCCCCAGCTCTCCTGGAGCCCCTTTAGGTTCTGTCAGGGGTTCTCAGGTCTCCCCTTGTCAAGGTGGACACCCCCAGCTCTCCCAGGCTGGCTCCAGAGCAGAGGGGGGAACAAGGAGGGAGAAGAAACTCCCCCTCTATCCCACACCCTCCCTATTTCACACCAGGACAATTTTAGCTGCCTTGCTCCAAATTTTCCCAAGCGTGAGAACTAACTGGAGTCTCCTCAGGAGCTGAGGGGCTCTAATGATTCCACACCACGGCACTGCTCAAAGAAAAAGTCTTTTAAAAATAAAACTGTAGCCATGGGAACGGGCTCTTCCAGCTCCACATCCCCAAATTCTGCTTTTTTGTTTCCCTCTGCACCTCCGTGGTGTCCAAAAGGCGCTTTGAGCCCCCTTTGCAGAGATTCAGGTTGGATATCAGGGAACATTTCTTCACTGAGACAGTGGCTGAGCACTGGGAAATGCCCGGGGCAGTGGTGGAGTCACCAGCCCTGGGAGTGTCCCAAAAAACGTGTGGCTGTGGCTCTTGGGGACACGGGTTAATGGGGGAATGGATGGACTGGATGATCTTGGAGGGCTTTTCCAACCTTAAGCATTCCCTGGTTTTTGGATTCACACGCAGGGAGAGGGACATTCAACATTCAGGTCATTTCTTTTCCCTCTCCCAGACTTTCTTACTGGGAAAGTTCTCCTTGGAGCTCTGTCTTATCCCTGCTTCCCACAGCAAACCCCACTCTCCTGGTGCCCTTCCACTTCTTCCTCCAACTCCTCGAGGGAATTCTGCCCTCCCTCCCTTTCCCTCCCCCAAGAAGGCAGAACAAGCAGCCCAAAGCTCGTGTGATAAGGCCAATTGTGAGGCCATAATGATCTCATCAAGGGCACAATGGCACCGGGAAGGGCCCCCCCCAAGCTGGAACCTCCTGAAAGGAGCACTCGCTGAATGGGAACACTTGAGAGCGTCTTCAAAGGGCTGGGCATTGAGAGCAGTGAAAGGGAGAGGCAGCGCAGGGTGCATCTGGAGCATCTCATGGGCTTCGTGTTCTGCCTCCATTAGGAACGCTGCCAAAAACCCTTCAGAAAACGTGAAATCAAGGCAGGAGAGGCTACGCTTCCCTTTTGAAAGACGCTAAAAAGGCATTTAGAGAGACAAAAATGAAGATGAAGTGGAGAAACGCGTTTCCCTCTTCCCCTCAATCCCTCCCAAGAGTTCCCACGAGCTCGCCAGGAGCTCACAAAGGTTCCTCCAGCTTTAGGAAGGTCCTTTCTGGCTCCCTCTCACCACACAAACAAGGGGGCTTGGGCCACTTACTCTCTTTTCCTTTCTCCTTGTTTTTCAGCTGCTGCAGCTTCTGCTCCCGGTGCTGCTTCTCCAGCTCCTGCTCCTGCCGGTGCTGCTCCAGCTTCCTCTGGTGCTCCAAGAGCTCCTGCTGGTGCTTCATGGCCAGCATCTCCTGCTGCTGCTGCGGAGAAGGGAGGAGAGCACAAGGAGCACATCAACACCCCCAGCCTTCCCAGGGAAGGGGCTTTAATCCAGGGGGGAAGAGCCTCATCTGGGCATACAACAAGAAGCTTCTGGCCAAAGCGGTGCTTCCCAACCCTCCTGCTGCTGCCAAAGGATGAGGCTGGTCCGTGTTTCTGCTCCAGGAGCTGCCCCTGGAGGCCACACCCCGTGCTGAGCCATCCCGAGCTGCTCCAGCTGGGCCTTCCTCTTCCCTCCTTCATCATCTGCTTTAATTAAAGCCTCATCAGCTTATTTGTTGCTCAGAGAAGTTGTAGGAATTGTGGCTCCCCCATCCCTGGGAGTGTCCAAGGCCAGCTTGGGGCAACCTGGGCTAGTGGGAGGTGTCCCTGCCCGTGGCAGAGGGTGGAACAAGATGAGCCTTGAGGCCCCTCCCAACCCAACCCATTTTGGGGTTCTGTGATAAATTATGAAAGAATTGCTTGGATATGTGAAACAAATAATTCCTCCCATAATCTCCCCAGGAAGGCTGTTCCCTGGCCCTCTGCACAACCATGGGAACAATCCAAAGCTCTCAAAGCCTGCAGCAAATGGGCTGCTCAAGGCTGGAAGCACCAAAGGCTCCTGGAGCTCCATGGCAACTCCATCTTGGGGCTCCCAGTGCCGGCACCCAGAAGGTGGCAGAGGACTCCCCAACCTCCTGGACCCCTTTTAGGTGCAGAGGGAATTCCAGTGGGGATTGAAGGTGGCAGTTTGACCTGGGAGAAAACCCCCTGTGTCCCACCAGAGGACACCTGGCACATCCCAGCAGCTCCAGAGGTGCCAATGGATCTCCCTGGGGCTAAACCCCCCTTTTTCTTTAAACCCTCCAGGACAAGGGATCACAGAATGGTTTGGGTTGGAAGGGACCTCAAAATCATCTCATTCCCATGTCCTCCCAAGACAGGGAACGTGCTCTCTGCTTCTCCAAACCCTGCACACCAAACTCCCACCCCCAACACACACACACACACACACACTGAATTTTCCCTCTCCTTGAGCACATTTGAATTCCTTTAACTGTGGGTGTCCCGTGCAGGCCCAGGAGCTGCTGATCCTTGGGGGAGCCTTCCAGCTTGGGATGTTCTGGGATCCCAGGATTCATTTGGGCCACCCAAGAGGCCCCAAAAAAATAATCCCACTGTTCTATATAAAGCTGCAAAGGAATCATCCCCGAGGTATTTGCAGCCTGCCTGGCTATCTGCTGGAAATTTTCCACGGAGGAATCCCTGCTGTGCCTGTTCCAAGCAGGCAGACTGTTGCAAAACACCGGAATCCGGTTGTTCCCAGCCGTGGCACCTATGCTTCCCTCCCCTGATTCCATGGAATTCCACGGAAACCCCCCCAAAATCCAGGCAACAAAAACCTACAAAACGAAGAGGGGGGGGGGAACCACGACAGAGGAAACTCGTTATTTTTGTTTTCTAATTAAGCAGCAGCTTCTACTAACACGTCTCCATTTGGGAAAAGAGGCTCTTTCCCGACTCCCAACAAGTCCACCACATGGTGGGCTCTCAGAACCTCGCCACGGCAAGTATGCAAATGAACAATATTTAATGCACAATATGGTAAAACAGGTTTTGTTATTTTTCTGAAATCAGGAGCCTTTTCTCTCCATCTGCAGCCTCCTTGGCTGGGCAGGCCCTGCTGCCTGCGAGGGTTTACATACATTAGGCTGCTGGAGAAGGAGTGGGAGCTTTCCCCACAGCTGCCAATGAAAAGCCCAATTTGTGGCTGGATGGGTTGGGGAAGTTTCATTAGGGGGGTATTGTTCCTGCTCCTTCTCATCCTCCGCTTCCACAAAGCCTCTGCTTGGGAGAGGGTTTTTCAACTCCTTTCCAAGTTGGGAGAGAAAAAAAACCCAAACCAAACATGAAAATGTAAGAGGGAAGCGACGTCTCCGACCGTATCCCCGGAATGGAGAGGGAAGCGCTGCTGGTGTCTGGGAAAAGGAGCCAAGAAATCCCACCCCGGGGCCTCCTCAGGGCAGGGATGTTCCAACACACTTGTCAGCAGTTCTGCTAACATGGATTTGGGATGGATCTCGGGAGAAAGTCCTACCCCCAGAGGGTGGTGGGCACTGCCCAGGCTCCCCAGGGCAGTGGGCACGGCCCCAAGGCTGCCAGAGCTCCAGGAGGCTTGGGATGATCCTCTGGGATCCTCTGGATTTTAATCCTTGGGGGTCTCCTCCAGCTCAGGAGATCCTGTGCTACCAGAAGTTGTCCCGTGCCCCCAAACCTCAGGAAAACACCAGTTTGTGACTCAGTTGGAGGGCTGGAGGCGAATGGGAGCAGGCAGGGCCCATTCCTGCCTGCCACAAGGGCTGGGCTTCTTCCCAACTCTGCTTCCCAAATATTCCCATTCCAGTGCAAAGTGACAGGCCGAGGGCACCCCCGTGGTGTGAGGAGCAGGAGGTGACACGCAGGAGCTCGGGATATCCGAGGGAGGAGCTCCTGCCAAGGCCAACATTGGGAAATATTCCTGGCTCTGGGAATTCCAGCGTGTCTTTGGGGGCCCAGCTCCACGGGCGAGGAGAAGGGCACAACTGCTGCCCTCGACCTGCTGCTGCTCCCTCGCTCACATGGAGATTAATGGAGGCAAGAGGGATGGTGGGGTTTGCCACCACGTTCCTCAATTGTCTCCAGTCCTGCCTGGAATGGGATTGTCACCTCCCACTGCACAAGGAGAACTCTTTTCCGGGGAATCGCAGCTGGAACGGCTCCCTTGAATTGCCCCAACAGGAGCAGAACAGCTCCTGCATTTCCCAGCTGCCAGGAGTGCCCTCTCAGGAGCTGTGGGGTGCCCACACCAAATCCCATTTTCCAGGGAGAATAAGGATGGGATCCATGGAGGTCTCCAGAACGACTCCTCAGTCTGCTGAAGGAGCCACTTCCCGCTTCCCAGCACCTCTTTACCGTTCCACCAGGAGCCAGGCACTGGTTTGGGGGCAAAGTACTTGGTTTAAGGCAAATCACCCACCCCCTGCTTTGAACTCTACGAGTTTTGGAGGGTTAAATCAGGAATTCCCAGTGAGCTGGAGCTCCAGGGCTGTGAAAATGGAGCGAGGCCGTGGGAGATGAGGAAGAAAGAGCCGGCCAGGGACGAGTACACGGAATCAACCCCGGCAAATCCTCAGCTGTAGGGGGGAGCAGAGCAGGGATGCTGCTGGATTCCTGGGAGAGCTCGGGGCTGGGTTATTCCAGAGGGATCCCAGTGCTGCCTGGACCCTCTGCCTCGTGCTCTGTCCATCCTCTTCATGGAAGTCTCGGGCTGCAGCTCCAGTTTCAGGATTTGCTCCCTCGGCTCTGTCGTGGTGTGTTTGGGATCCCTCCTGGAGCACCAAGGGCCAGTGAGGATTCATCAGCTGGCCTGGGAGACCAGGAGCAGGACCAGGACGGGGGGAAATGTTGTGCCTTCCAGCAGAAGCAAGGACACAGATCTGAAGGAAGGAGAATCCATCACCATCCCTTGTCCTGGACGCGCTCTCGGCGTGCCCCGTTCCCACCACCGCGCAGGGACAGCCCGAATCCCTGCCAGGAGCTCCCTGGGCAGCTCCACAGGGAGAAGATCCATCCCAGCCAGCAGCTTCCCAGGCAAGACAGTGATCCTGGTCAGACACGTCCTCCTGGGAATGGCTGGTGCTCAGCTCTCTGAGGCTCCAGGCTCTCCAGGAGCAGCAATGCTGGCTGTGCTCCCTCCAGGGGATGAGATCCCACGTTATTGCCTCGGCAGTTTTTTAGGGAGAGATGATGTTATATCCCAGTTTCCTTCCCTCACCTCTCCCTCAAGGCTGGAATACCCAAACACCTCCAGATACAGCACTGGGAATGCTTTGTAGGTGCCTTTTGTTCCTTGATTCCCACTCCAACCTTTCCCAGCAGCAGAGTATCCAAGAGCCTTTCCATCTGCAGAATCCTCCTTCTCCCATTTTCCCCTTTAAAGGTGAGGAAAACTCCTTAGTGTTTGTCCCTGCTGGGCTTTCCATGGTTCCTGCTGAAGGGGAAGGAATCAGGAGCAGGGAACACCCATCCCACCGTGGATGGCAACAAGGAAATCAAAGAACTGGATTTAAACCATTGCCTGTAAGCCAAAGGAGCACAGAAATTCCTTCAAGGAGGAGCCCCAGATATGGAGGGCTAAATCAGGGCTCCAAGCTCCGAGGCCTTGGAGGAGCAGGGAATTGTTCTGGGGCCCAGGGAGCAGAGGAGCTGCAATGGGAATGTTTTGCTAACACCAGCAGGATCCATTTGAGGATTTCTTTCCTCCTGCCCCGATTCTCCGTGTGTTCTCGTTGATTACTTCCAATCATCAGCTCAAAAACCAAGAAAATAATAACCACTGGGTCCCACACAGGTTTCACTCCAGAAAAATCTGGGAAATCCTGCTCCTTCCAGCCAACAAAACGTGAAGGCACCAAAAGGAAACCCTGTTCTTCCCAATTTCAGGCAGCTCCGTGAGGACCAGAGCAGGTGAACTTGCCTGGCCGAGCGATCCAGCTTCAGTCCAGGCATCCCCAGCAGTGCTTGGGTGGCAGGAAGATGCCTGAATTATCCCAGGATTTCTTCAACCAAGAGATGGGGTTGAAGGTGTCCAGGCATGGATGGTCCACAAACCCCATTCCTCCATGTGCAGGTTAATCCCCATCGCTCCTGGAAAGGATCCTGATGCCAAGGCCGAGGGAAGTGCCCACCCACCCCCCTCCAAAGAGGGCAAACATCCTGATCTTCCCAAAGTTTCCCCCGGGGTTGCTTCCATTAGAAGGGAAGTTTTGCAGGATCCAGGTCTAAGGAAGGAGTGCGGAAATAAGGAGCCCTTCCAGAGTGCAGGAGAAGTGGATGCCTTGCAGGAATCCAGGTGTCAGCATCCCTGGCCTGGGGACATGGGAAAGGTGAACCCAGCACAGCTCCAAGGGAGCAGCAGATGGCACTGACCCACTTTTTCCTGGGGAGTGGGAATGGCCACGGAGAAGCCACCCAAGAGAAGCTCCAGGCACTGTCGGGGCTCCTCCAAGAGCAGCCACGCTGAAGGACGATGTGATTTGGGCTCAAGGAGCCGTCACAGAATCCTGCAACGGTTTGGGTGGGAAGGGACCTCCAAGCCCATCCCATCCCACCCCCTGCCATGGGCAGGGACACCTTCCACTAGCCCAGGGTGCTCCAACCTGGCCAGGGACACCTCCAGGAGTTGTCCAAGCAGGTCACTCCAAGGGCAGGTGGTTCCACATGGAAGCAAAGAGCCATTTCCCCCCAGCACCCACAGCTGTGAGGCCGAGACACCTTTGGGGACCAAGTGCCGTGTCTTTACAGCGCAGCAGGAACGTGTCTGGAGGATTCCCTTGGAGGACCTTCCCCCTCTGGAACCACGGGAATGGCCGGAATGTTTCATGCTGTGTCCGAACCGACCCCTCTGGTGTGTCACCACCCTCGTTCCACGCAGGGAATCGCTGTGTCTGTGGAAAGGGATCACCTCCTTACCACACTCCTTCCATGCCCTCTCCACCCAGGCACACAGACGGCCTTTCCTCGGATGATGAGAAAACTGGGAGCAGGACTGCGTGTCTCCAGGTTAGGATTGCAGGTCCAGGAGGAGCTTGGAGGCTCAGCTGTGCCATCCCATCACCACCAGGACTGTGCTGCTGTCCCATCCCGCTGATTGTGCGTCAGCATCCCGGAGAAGTTTCCGGGTGTAGCCAGAAAACAGCCGGAGCTGGACGAGCTGCGCTCCAGGCTCAGACAGACACCCAGCCCACATTCCCCACGAGCTCCTTCCCTTCTCCACTGAGCTCAGCCTTGCCCCAGGAGCCTCTGGCACTGCATCCCAGCCCCTCCACCAGGAGGCAAAGGGGAAAGCCATCGGTGACTTCCAGCTGATCCTGGCCGGGAAGGAGTGAGTCAGAAAGGAAAGAATTCCCTGCCCATGGCTCTGCTGCCAAAGGTCAGGCAGAGCTCACAGGGGGACCCGTGGAGAGGCACACTGGAAGGCTGTAAAGGCTGTCACACGTCTGCTGAGGCATGGTGGCATGGAAAATGCATCCTGGAGATGGGAAGTGGCTCCAGGAGAGAGGAATCACTGCCGTGCTCCCGGCTCCGGCGGCCGCTGCGGCGTCGAGGCTCGGGAACGTGCAAGGCCAGCTCTCCCTGCTCAGGATGGTGCCAAGCCTTCCAAAGGCTCCTCTGGGATTCCCTAAACGTGCCAGGGGTTTCACAGGATCACCACAGAACAGTCAGGGTTGGAAGGGACCTTAAAGACCATCCCACTCCAGCCCCTGCCATGGGCAGCAGCACCTTCCATAAATCCCAGCTCGCTCCAAGGCCCATCCTGCCTCACAGTGAAGGATTTCTTCCCAACACCCAGTTTCAACCCACCCTTTCCCAGTTTAAAGCCATTCCCCCTTGTCCCATCTCTCCATGCCCACGTTTCCTCCTCACCCAACGATCCCACTCCCTCCACGTCCCTCATGGAGCCCCTTCCACAGACGCTTTCCCACTTGTAGCTTCCCCAACCTGCACCATCCTGGGGATGGGAAAGCAAGGAGTGGGACAGCCCAGGGAAGGGACCACACATCCAAGGCCACCACCCCACTGTCTCCTCCTCCTGCAATAGGTCACTGCTCATGGAATCAAACCGAGCTCTGGAAAAAGCCAGGCCTTCAGCTTTCAATAGGAAAAAGTTATCTGCTGGAACAGAAAAACAAGTGAGCTATGCCAGCATTTTCCAGGCCAAATTTCACTTCCTTAGGAAGACTTTAAGATGTTTCTCCCACTCAGGCTTTGTTTGGGGGGTGGGAAGGGGAGATGTTCCCCTTGTTTAGTTCTCATCGAGTCTGACCAGCAATAAAAGGAATAAAACAATCCCAAACTACAATTCCTTCTGTACTACAAAGTGTTCAGAGCTGCTTAAGAAAAGCATCCAAATTCTTTTTAGTGCTCCTCAAATATAGAAAGAGGTTGCTCCAAGCCCTGTCCTGACACTTCCAGGGATGGAGCAGCCACAGGTCCCCTGGGCATTCTGATTAACAAAGGCCCTGAGCACATCCAAGGACACAAATTTTGGCTGAAAACTGCAGGAGCCCTGAAGTTTTGGGAGGGAGTTTGCAAGATGCACAATCGCCTTGTAAGAGCTGCTCTGAAGGGAAGGCACTGAAGGTTTGGGGCTCCCAAAGAGGATGCACCTTCACTCAGGGCTATTTCTATCCCAAATTCCACAGCTCAAGCCCCAGAGGATAAATGGGGTTTATTTGCTTGGACATCCCCCTGCTTTCTTCCCCTAAAGGAGATCCAAGTGCAGAGATAAAGTGATGTATCATAATTCTCTGGACAAAAGAATCACTGCCTGAAGCTCCTCACCGGGCCAAGCTTCCACAGGAGAGGAAGAACTTCATTTCCTCATGGGCTGCATCTACTGGGACTCCTCAAAATGCCACCCCAGCTCCTGCTAAGGAGCTCCTTCCCTTGACCAGAACCAAAGCTTTGACACAAAGGAGAGCAAATGTGTTCCTGTCCCCAGAGCTTTGAGCCTCCCCATGAAAGGGGAACGAGCCTTTCTTGCTTTTAACAGACAACCAACCAAAGGCACACGGAGTGACAGGGCAAGAATGGAAAGACTTGCCCCAGGAATTCCCTAATCCCTACATGATGCACAGCTGCTCCCAGGGGGCCTGGGCAAGAGTACAGGGAAAAAAGTGTGCAGCCAGAAGAATTCCCTCGTTATTCCACAAAACCCCAGCGTTCTTCCACTCTCAGGATGCCCTAAACCCGCGGGCACACCCGGAGACACACCCTGGGGACTGGATTGCCACGCTGACACGGCACCCACCGAGGACAGGCATTGCTCCTGCCCAAAGCTCTCCCAGACCCAAACTCTGAAGAGCCTGTGACAGACACCCCGTTCCCTCGGAATGCCCACTCTGCCGTGCGTTTGGGATCAAAAGGCACGTTATATAAGGCTGGAGCACCGAGGCTGCTGTTCAATATTACATTAAGGCTATTTACCATGTGCAGCACTAATCCCCCTTGCAAAGGGAGCCTATTAGCAATTCCAAAAGCTCCCGTTGCCATGGCAATGGGCCAGCGCTGGGAAATATTTATATCATGGCTGATGTTTGCACTGTGCAACAACCATCTCCCAAACTGGACTTGCAGCTTGTCCTGCCCCTCTTCCCTCCGTGGCCCTGCCAAACCTGGAGTGGGCAGCTCTACCTGCACCCCCTGGCTCTGCACGGCCTGTTCCTGCACCTCGTGCCGATGGCAAACATCCAAGGGATCTCCTGGGAAGGGACCCACAGGGATCATCCAAGTCCAGCCCCTGGCCCTGCACAGACACCCCAACAATCCCCCCCTGTCCTTGTCCTGTTGTCCCAACACTGCTGGAGTTCTGGCAGCCTTGGGGCTGTGCCCACTGCCCTGGGCAGCCTGGGCAGGGCCTTCCAGAACCTTCTCCTGAGATCCACCAAAACCTCCCCTGGCACAATTGATTCCAGGCTGTTCCCTTGGGTCCTGTCCCTGTCACCACAGAGATCAGCATCTCTTCACATGCCACTCTGCTCCCAAATATGTGACCAGAGTAACAGGGAACCTCCTGTTGGGTCAAATTCTACTGCAACTTCCAAGCTGGTGCATTTTCAGTGTGCAGGGAAGGGAGCTGGGAAGGGAGCTGGGAAGGGAGCTGGGAAGGGAGCTGGGAAGGGAGCTGGGAAGGGGCTGGAAAGTGTGCAGGGAAGGGAATGGAGCTGGGAAGGGCCTAGAGAGTGTGCAGGGAAGGGAAGGGAACTGGGAAGAGGCTGGAGAGTGTGCAGGGAAGGGAAGGGAACTGGGAAG